>CM065919.1:18827356-19399856 GCA_033439105.1 Magallana nippona
ACAGCGTACATGTTTATTGTAATAAAAAATAATAAAATATTAAAACAATTTTTAAGGCCAAATTTACTTCTGAAAACCTATTTGTGCAGCGATTAAGTGATCTAGTATTTCAATTACGTGTACTTATGTAGGCTAGCGATGTACATGTACTGGTTTAGAATATTTAAAGCTAGCATTGATTACAAGTCCGTGCAAAAGAATTAAACAATAAGTATTTTTAATTGATTAGATTTTAATTTTCTTTCAAATTTAGATGAGTTGTCCAAAAGTTTTGGGAGCCTGGTTTATATATATATATATAATATATATATATATATATATATATATATATATATATATATATATTTTTTTTTTTTTTTTTTTTTTTTTTTTTTTTTTGGGAGGGGGAGAGGTATTGACCCACCTCTTCAAAAAAAAAAACTCCTAAATGACAAAGGGTATATACATGTAAATTGTGCGTACAAGATGTATTATAATATGTAAATAGCAATAAGAATATAACCTGCTCAGTTTGTTTTATAATACATGTAGATGCATTCCGGCAGATAAGGTACTAGTAATTTTATAGAACGCTCAAAAACATGAAAGAAAGAAGTTTTTAATCAAATAAAAAGTTAGTGTGCTGCTTATTTAAAAACTCCATGGCATTTGAGCTACATATATAAGCACTAAATTATTCATGTGTCGACAAATACTCATTGTATTAACGTGTGCATTTATTCACGTGTCGACAAATAACCCATGTAACAAATGAGCCAACTCATCAGGGTTCGACACTAACCTTAGTCCGTTAGTCACAGACTAATAGATTTTCATGCGGACTAACAAAATTTATGTCTAGTCAGTCCGGTCGGACTAATAAAAATTTACACCATGTACTCGGAGATAGTGAATAAGCAGCTCATTTTTATGTATGACATTGCACAATACAACTGAACAAGTGCAATACCTGTAAGAAAAACATTATTGTGTATATCACGCACCCCTTTCTTGCAAATTATTTTTAAAAAGTGCCTGTTATATAAGGCAAATACATTAATGCATTTTAATTTATTTTTGACGGGCAAATAAAATTGGTTGCGGACTAGTTAAAATTATCAGGCACTAGTCCGGCTGGACTAATGCATAAAAAAGTTAATGTCGAACCCTGCTCATTGTATTACATGTATCACAGTGCAAAATATTCACGGCCAGTCGTCCGACTCACGCAGTCGAGTTCGGAGGCTAATTCCGGCCATTTCGGTCTCGTCTGTAACATGTCTGTCTGTTGAATTCTTTAATGTTGCCATCGTCGAGTCTCGTCCATAAATTCGGAATCCTGCATCAATTGCGTTTTATTTCTCTGGAATTGCATATTGGTGGACCTTCGGGAATACGTCAAACCTACCCTTTGTTTTTACCCTACGGCCTATATATATATATATATATATATATATATATATATATATATATATATATATATATATATATATATTTATATTTATATAAAGCACTAGAAATGGCTAACGACACGAACAATTGGTATTGTCAAATTTTCGGGACAACCAGTCCCTTCTTCAGGACAAAAGAAATAAATTACATGGGTAAAAAACAAAGAAAATAAAATCTAGCACTACAGCTAACATTACTAAAGAAACTATATACAGAACAATATAGTTTCTTTAGTAGTACCATTTGTTCGTGTCGTTAGCCATTTCTAGTGCTTTATATATTCAGTTTACTGGCTTAGTATCTATATATTAATTCCGACACTTTAAAGATGCCAAGTGTTGTTGATTTTCTTCTGTGCTTATATATATATATATATATATATATATATATATATATATATATATATATATATATATATATAATATAAATATATATATTTACGTTGTTTGCTGTGCGTCACTGTGCGTTCAATTTATATGTCGATGGTAGGCACAAGCGACTTGCAGTCAACATACTGTACGTGTGACGCAAGTGACAAGTAAGATGCCCTAACGTAATTCGTGCATTTAAATCGTACGGCTATCTTACTGGTTCCTTAAATGAAGCGCAACTGCAGCGTACGTGTTCAGGCCTCACAAGGAAACAGTCTGTGGTGATTCGTGTACATGTCCATCAGCCACCGTTCGTGCTTTCGGGGTATTTGTGACTGGGTCTTTATGAATTGTTTTATATAGCCAGTTTTCTTATTTGCAAATTATCTCTCTTTTTACGGTATAACTAGTTTCACAAAATTCTATTTTTATTTATTGTAAAATTTCAGTTAAAATTGTTAGTGCAGTCATTGATTCAAATTCTTGTTAGTTAATAAAGAACTATTGTTCAATGTACACCTGATGGAGGTTTGCTTCTGCCATTTATGTCTAAGGTATAATAAAAAGGTAACACTTTATTTTGTATACAACATATACATGAAAAGAAAATTAAGATTGCTAAAAATGGAATCATAATTTTTTGCATTGATTTATTCGACACAGGAGAACCTCATGTTGCCCATGTTGACATTTGAATTAATAATAAGTATCCATGATAAAAACAAAATTAATAAGCCGTGTTTAATAACCATATTTTGAAGATTTCGTGTTTTCTTCATTATAACATGTAAATTAATTAAATTGAACTTTAAGAAAAGAATATAATTCACGATATGTGATTCTCAAGTTGTACATGTATAAAAGGTGTTTTAAAGAGTTTCAGTTTTTAACCGGTTTTTCCAGAGCAAAAATCCGGTTATTAAAATGGTGAAAATGGCGGGCGGGCGGCTGACAAAAGGGGAGATTTTGTGTTTTCTTCATTATAACATGTAAATTAATAAAATTGAACTTGAAGAAAATAATATAATTACGATAGGTGATTCTCAGGTTGTAATGTATAAAGATGTTTAAACAGTTTTAGTTTTTAACCGGGTTTTCCAAAGGAAAAATCCGGTTATTAAAATGGTGAAAATGGCGGGCGGGCAGTCCAATATCTCTAATTTGTTAAACAAGAAAAAAAGTCTGCATCGCCGACAGAGTTTTTTTTTCGGTATAAGGCAGCTCAAAATTAATTCTACGTTTAACGTCACTTCAAAATACCATACCTACGAGGGAGGCCGATAAAATTAAAACAAACAAAATTTTCAAACGAATGATATTCATTCATTTACATTATGACAATTAAAGTGAGTATTCAAATTACATATAGTTTACCTCTTTAGTAGTGATCTTTGCTGATAATCCAATTGAGTATCTAATTTGTAGTCCATAATGTGCTCTAAACATCTCGAATTTTTACAGATTACAGTATTTTAGTACTGGAAAAAGATCAAATTAAAATAGTTTTTTTTTTTCCAAACCCAATTTCTCCTAAACCTACGCGCGCGGGTTACGTTAAACGTAGAATTAACTTTGGGCAGCCTAAGAAAATAACTACATATAGACTTTTCGGACGATAGCAAGTTTATTGTTTATTTAACAAAACTTTAATAAACCATTTAATATTAATACAACCGGGTCCTGTTGATTAAAAGTCATGAAAGTGAAAAAAGAGCATCATTATGAGGCAACAGAGGAAGTTTGAAATCAATTAGCAAAACCTAAAAAAAAAAAGCCCCCACCCCCCACCCCAACCCTCTCCTTCCCTGGTAAGGGGCTACTTACAAATGTTCAGGTTTTTTTTTTTATCAACCCCCTGTTGCGTCCTAAAATCTTTTTGAAAAGAGTTTCAAAAGGATTAGTTATCACATTTATCCCGTAATCTTTTGCTGAGTAGGTAAGATGTTTAAAGCAGTACCTAGATTTGTACTACACAGCCATCGGTAAAGTCGTGTTTCATATTTGTTGCTAATTGATATAGACTTGATAACGTTAAATGCGTAAAATTCTGATCGTGAATTGTATCAATAGATGATATTGAATAATGTCGTGCTCAGTTTTATTCTCAATTACTAGGTCATTGACATTTGGCATCCGGTTTTTAGCTCATTTGAGTTGAAATCTCAAGTGATCTTTTCTGATTACATTTTGTCCATCGTTCGTCTGTCTGTCTGTGAGCTTTTCATATTTTGAACTTCTTTAAAACCACTTGGCCAATTTCAACCAAATTTTGCTAAAAGCATCCTCATGGGAAAGTGAATATAGATTGCAGAAATAAAAGGTCAGTGTGTATTCAAAGCGGAGTAAAACATCAAAACTGTAAAAAAAAATAAAAGTGGTGCATTTTTAAAAATCTCCTTCTATAGACATACTGAGTCAATGTCAACGTAATTTAACATAAATCATCCTTCACGGGTAGGTTCAGGCAACTGTGAGTTTAATGATGGTCGCAATTATGGTCATTTTAAAAATTGTTTATTTTTATTAAAACAGTGCTAAATATATCAAGTGAATGTGTTCAACAAGATATTATATTTCTACTACGGAATCAAGTCGATCATTGAAGCTGTCGTGCCATTGTATCACGTGACAGTTAAAAATAGATCACTTTTTTACCTTAACAAAAAATCAAAAAGTGTAACACTACCCCGAAGTTCATTTGTATGTATTATACAATAATTCGATCGGCAATTAGTTAATGTTTATTAGTATTACTGCTAGAATCCTGTTGTTAATCGCATAAAATAAATATTGTCATTATTTATCGGAAACCCCCTCAACTTTTTCAATTTCATTGAAAATACTACGTATTTTTCAATTACAACAACGAAGCAAAGGATTTTAGCAGCACTTTTCAAGTATTTTAGGACATATGCTTTTGATATTTGCCAAATTTATCTTTCATAATATTCGGGGTAGTGTTACACTTTTGCCTTTTTTGTACACACTGACAGAGGAAAGGCCGGTCAAGCCATATAAATGTTTATCTGCTTACCTTATAACACTCCCTGAAAAAACAAAATATCCATGCCTGTAGTATCCTGATTATATCCTAACTGACAATCATCTAAATCTTGGGTATCTGCATTAAATATGTCTTATTTCGGCATTGTTTACACTGCATTCCGATTATTTGTCTCCCGACATTGATCTTCTCCATTAAACATGCTTGTGACGTCATCGATGTTAATAATACGTTATACAGAGAAATCGAAGATATATTCTGTTAGAAGAGTTTCTAGTGATATTTTACGCCTGTAGTTTTTATAATTTGGACCAGAGATTAAGTTAAAATTGACAGGTTTCTTGAGTAAAATATGACATCATGCTGCTTATTGTGACGTCATATCGATCAGAGGAATATATACTCAGTCGATCGCTGAGAGTTGCCTTATCATACCCGCGTTATGGAAAAGAAAATATAGATTGCAAAATTGAAGGGCTAAATCTGTTCCAAATTTGAGCGTATTACGAAAATAAAAATAAAGGGGGGGGGGGGGGGGCGGGGTTATATGTTCGGGTTCGTTATTCCATATCTCGAAAACGAGACTCTTTTTTTTAAAGCAGCCATTTTGGATGCATGTTAAAAGGGTCAATCCGACGAAGATCAATTCGTTTGTTGTGCAAAAGTTCAGGTGCGAAGATAATCTTTGAAACATGCAAGATATGATGTTGCCGACCTTGTGAAGTAAATTGATATTAACTTTTTCAATGCGTGGTCATTTTCACTTGTGACAGAGGTTTTACCTTGTTTTGATTTTCGTTTAAATTCTATTAAATATGCTTCTTTACTCGGGGAACGCACGTCTGTATTTTGGAATTTTTGCGTATCGAATCAAACATTAGATTTTGGAAAATCAGGCAGCTGATTGTTTCCCTGAGCAAAATGAGCAAAATATGATGCATGAACATTAACAACATACTTAAAGACAATTCATTCAATTGGTAATTCGGTATGAACTCTGTGCAATGGTTGATTAATGCAATGTGTTTTGTTAAGATACTTAGCATGATGCTCATCTGACCATTCTATTGTCATTTTAGAACTAAAGTTTACCCCTTTCGAAAGAGGTACGGGGTTTTAGAAATTTAATAATAGTTATTGACATACATGGTTTTTCATTGATAAGGTTAAGGAAACTAAAGACAGAGTAAAGAGTCAGTATGCATAAAATGTTGATATTCATACATATTTCAGTGGGGATATAGATGGCAGTATATTCCTAGAGGTGCTACTTATGGAAATAATGAGTCTTTCAATTTAATACTCATAATATAAGAAAAAGGAGAGAGAGAAGATTGAAATCTTATTAATCAGATAAATATAACATCCTTAAAATCTCAGGAACACATAAATTTTGAACAAATAGAACAGAAAAAATTCAAATCTTGAAAATTTAAGAAAATATAAACTTCAAGGCCATTTCATATGATTTCGAGCAAGATGGATTGAACAGGAAGGAAAACCAACGAAATATTTTCTAAATATAGAGTCTTGGAATTGTTTTGAACAAAACTATTATAAACGTAGAACGTGAAGAATGGGGAATCATAAACAAGCAATCGAACATATTGAATCATGTCAAAGAATTTATGAAAAACTATACACATGTGCTGATTCGAATCTATTAAATATTAACCTTGAAGAAATTATTAATGGGGATATTCCTCAGTTAGAACCAGATATATAGCTCGTTAGAAGCTGAAATCTCTGAAAAAGAAGTCCTTGGGGTTCTTCAAAATATGAAAAATAACAAATCACAGGATTGTGATGGCTTTACGGTTGAATTTTTTAAATTCTTTCGGAATGATCTAAATGTTTTCATCTTAAATTGAATCAATTTTATATTTTGGAAAAAAGGAGTTTCCTAATACCCAGAGATTGGGAATTATTTCATGTTTACCAAAAAAGTGACAAACCAAGACTGTATTTGTAAAACTAGAGAACCATAACTCTTCTGAATGCTCTCTATAAGTTAATATCTGGATGTATTAGTTATCGAATTAAGTCTACACTAGATTACATGTTATCTGATACACAAATAAGCTTTCTCAAAGGAAGATATATTGGAGAAAATACCAGAATTATTTATTATTTAATGTCGTACACTGACAATGAAAATATATCAGATCTTTTAGTTCTCATTGACTTTGAAAAAGCCTTCGATTCTATTGCAAGGCACTTTATATACAAAGCTTTAGTATACTTTGGATTTGGAAATCATATTAAACATTGCATAAAGATTCACAAGAAAGATTTTAAGGCTACTGTTTTACAATGTGGCACCCTGTCAGAACAGTTCAAAATCAAAAAAAGATGTAGACAGGGGTCCAAGCAGCTCCATACTTATTCTTGATATGTGAAGAAATTCTAGCTATTCTCATAAAACAAAACTTTGATATTAGAGGTATAATTGTCAATGACAATGAACATAAATTTTCTCAGTATGCAGATGATACTGACGCTGAAATTTTGGTTGATCATTCGAAATGTCTTACTAACCATTAAATACTTGTACAGAGTGTTTTCATCAATCAAGTGAGTAAGGTTATAAAACGTCACACGAGTTCACGCCAGGTAAACATCAATCGTTTATAATAAAGACTATTTAAATCTTTGACTGTGGCCTAAGCGACTTTTCCCACATAGTTTAAACACTGTGTACTTCAAGACTATATGGCGACCCTCTGTCCGTCAGTCTTTGTTAACTTTATGATATAAGATAACAGTTGTGAAAATGAAATGTATCCTATTGACATGGTACATTCATAGAACTTAGCATCTTAAATAAACACCAAAATATATTCACTTAGATGTGAATTTTTTTTTCTAAATCTTATAAATGCTCAGAAAATGAAAATTACGCTAATTTAGGTGAGATTGTTTGTTTTCCATAAAAACCAAGACACCAATAAAAAAACATAGCAGGTAAATGGTAACCACCTTATCCAGTATTTTCATCATATAAACTAGATACATGTATATATTGCATGACCTCTGAGACAAAAATTAATGAAATACAATGTTGACATCCACTAGTTTTTTAGATTCAACTTTTTCAAATTATGATTGCACGTGATAAGGTAGGCTCACAATGGGTGCTGATTTTTAAACTGATATACATCTTTGAAAATATATGAACATCAAAATATCAGCCTTTACATTTACCCAAAATTCATGGCCCCTGGTTTTGGGGGATTATTAATTTCTCAATAAATGTTAACTTTCCTTTGTAAATGCTACACACTAGATTTGGTCAAAACAACGCAATTAGTTTCAGAGCAGAAGCTGAAAATATCCAAATATTAACGCACGAGAACGGACAAAAAACGGATCACATTAGGTTACTTGAGTGACACAGATGACCAAATGGAATCATCAAAGACAGATGACCAAATGGAATCATCAAAGGTGTTGGCATAAGAGGTTTAAATTGAGTATACAAGAAACACAAGTATGACAACTTGGGTTTGGACAGTGAATTGGTTAACAAATATTGGATAACAAAAATATCAATGACATCAAAGAAAATAGTTGTAAGATGACAAAAATAACTTTGATAAATAACAATTACATGTGGTGAAAACGAACAGTGTTCAAATTCAAAACTCCAAAGGAAAATTCAAAACTGGAGCGAGCAAACACGGACCTCTTAAGAAAAAAATGGAGGTAGGATCAAGTGCCATGGAGGAGTGAGCATCCTCTGTTGACCGGTCACACCCGCCGTGTGCTCTTTGTCGTAATAGGGAAAAACGGAAAAGTCCCAATAAAAAAAAGCTTAATACATGGGTATGGACAATTAAAAAAAGTTAAGAAATCTACACTTTTCAAAACCATTGATTTAAAAAATAAAATGAATAAAAAACATAAAACCTTTATCAGACAATTCTACACAGTTATTAAATGAAAGTAATTTAATAAAGATCAAATCATTTTCAATTCATTTGAAATCATGAAATAAACGTTGCAAATGTGAATGAATGAAAATTTGTAAAACAAAAATGTGAATGGATAACATATTATTGAGACAATCGTCCCAGAAAGTGAGTCAAAGTTATCTTAAAAACAAATCAAAGAAATTATTTTCAATACATCTTGGCTGCGGCTTAATATACAATTATTAAAATTCAACAAAAAGTTGTTCCTAAAACAAGCTTCTACTCGATAAATATCATTTTTTTTTTTACATTTCATTGTTAAAATCGCTAACATTTGCAGTTAAAACGATCAGAATTAAAATATAAACGGCATTCATTAACTGAATTAAAAACCAGATAAATATCAAACACCAAGATACACTTGTCTATCATGTTAACTTAAATTGATTAAATGTCATAATTGCTTATAGAATTTCAAAAGTGTATCAGTTAAATGAAAATAGTTACTGACTTTTGCACAACATAATAAACACTTAAGATTGAGCATCAAAACGTACGATTTTTTAACGCTTTATACAACCATTCTACATGACAAATTAAAATCTAGGCTTTTTGATATCATCGACAGTTGTTTCTTCAATAAAAATGGAAGTCGTATAAATTACCTTGTCTTTGGGAATCTAAAAAATTATTTCATTAAAAACCATTCTGATTCCAAATACAAGTACTCTGAAGTTGACATTAAAAAGATGCTTGAGTCTCTGATAGACAACATCTATGTGTTTTTGGGAAATCAAGTCTTCCAACAATCTTTTGGAGTTCCCATGGGTACTAATTGTGTCCCATTGAAGCAGACCTATATTTGTAATCATATGAAGCAGAATTTATTCAAAAACTTGTACGTGAAAAAAAAAAATCACTCGCTGTGGCCTTCAACTCAACATTCAGGTATATCGACGACGTATAATCAATTAACAATTGTTATTTCCATACTTACGTCGACTCGATATATCCCAGTGAACTTGAAATAAAAGATACCACAGAGTCTACGTCATCTGTTTCATATTTGGATATTTGACTGGAAATGGACATTGATGGTAACCTAACAACAAAACTTAATGATAAACGCGATAACTTCAATTTTTCTATAGTCAACTTACCTTACTTTTGTAGCAATATACCTTCATAACCTGCATATGGTGTTTTTGTCTCTCAGTTAATTCGATACGCAAGGGCATGCTCTTCGTATGAACAGTTTCTAAGGTGAGGCAAGCCACTGACAAACAAGTTGATAAAACAGGACTATCAACAGGCTCGTTTAAAGTCATCTTTTCGTAAGTTCTATGGTCGATACAACGACCTTGTCAGCAAATACAATCATCCTCTGGGTCGCATGATGACTGACGTTTTTCATACTAATTGTTAGACCATAATTTATCACCTAATTGTCTACGGACTTTTCCGTTTTTTCCCGATTACGACAAAGAGCACACGGCGGGTGTGATCGGTCTTTTTGGAGGTCCGTGTTGCTCTGCTTTGAATTTGTATTTCGTTTTATGGATTTTTGAGATGGTTGACGGTTTGTTATTGTCATTTTTTAATATACCAAATAAGTCTAGATCATCCGCAATAGATTAAGTTTCTGTAAAAAATATGAAAACAGAAGCTACATTAATATGTGTAAAAAAAAAACCCACACATTATATTAATACTATACACAAATCGAAAGGAGACAAATGACTAGAAAAATATATAAAATTATGGTAAAAGGTACACAAAGTTTGTCGAAAATAAAATATCAATAATTCTTTCTCGGAAATTCATATTGATAATTCTTTTATAATTTGTTTAGAATTTGTTGGAAATAAAATAACGATAACTTTTTAATTAAAGATAATGAGAACATCATCAATTATGAATTGTTTAATACACCTTTCCATCGGTTTTCGACATTAATTAAATTTATACAGATCTTAAAAATGTCTTTCTAGTTTACTAAATTAAATTATGTATATGAATCTAAAATACGCTGTGTTTAGTATCCCTTTAAAGCAAAAACATGAACATCTACTTAAATAAACTGCAACTATATTTAATTTACAATTTATTAATAAAAACGGAAAAGTCACAATAAAAAAATCTTCATACATGAGTATCGACAATAAAAAATAGCTAAAAAATTTTAACTTTTCAAAACCATTGATTTGTGAAATAAAAAGAATAAAAAACATAAAACTTTTATAAGACAATTCTACACAGTTATTGTATGAAAGTAATTTAATAAAGATTAAATCATTTTCAATTCATTTGAAATCATGAAATAAACGTTGCAAATGTGAATGAATGAAAATTTGTAAAAAAAAAAAAAAAATGTGAGACATTATTGAGACAATCGTCCCAGAAAGTGAGTCAAAGTTATTTAAAAAAAAAATCAAAGAAATTATTTTCAATACAACTTGGCTACGGGTTAATATACAATTATTAAAATTCACCAAAAAGTTGTTTCTAAAACAAGCTTTGACTCGATAAATATCAATTATTTACATTTCATTGTTAAAATCGCTAACGTTTGCAGTTAAAAAGATCAGAATTGAAATATAAACGGTATTCCGAATCTTTCATAATAGTTGTTTGTAATTCATTCAACTGCCGTCAAAAGATTTTAAGGCAATTTCAAAGACGTACGCCAGCCTTGTGTTCCCCCCAAAATTAAAATTAAAACAAATAGCATATTCACTTTCAATAAGAGATACTCAAAGATTTGTTAACTAGGTATAAATCAAGTATTAGATTCATGCAAAATTACGTGATTCAGGTATACATGTATATCCGAATCAAAATAATTTGATCAATTTATTTGATTTGAATGATAATCATTTAAACGCCAAACAAGATGGCAAAAAAAAACTCTCATTTTCTAAAAATAAAATTTAATGTATTCAAATTCATATTTTTTAAAAATCAAAATTTATGAACTTCTTTTTAAAACTACACAAGAAATTAAGCTAAATTGGTTCCAATTCATAATTCTGCACGGAAAAATACCAACTAAACCATACCTTATCAAACTAAAGCAGACATTGAACATATTTGTATGAATTTTGAATAATTATGGTGCGATATTGAAGAGTGTTTTTAAATGAATTTGATATTTCCATAACTTTTGAATGTAAATCAGTAATATTTGTTATATCTGTTTTAACCTCAACATTTCATAACGCTGGCTGTAAAACAATATACTTATGCAAACAAGTACCATAATAATTCATAACTGCATTTCAATGTGATATAGCAAATCATTAACAGGATTTTATTACAAAAACAAATGGTTTTAAGATCTTTTAGTTAATGAAAAGAATTGGTCTTCTGTAGAAATTGTAACAAGATGTTTGTATTCTGAATTTACTTGAAATTGCCCATTCATTTTTGATAACAATTAATATCCGTCAGCTTAAATTTTACAAATGACGAATGTTTAAATAATGTACCTCCTCCCAATTATTCCATACAATCTCATTTAGTACACATGATGCGACCGTGCCCCACTTTTAAAAAATATGGGTATTAAAGAAAAATTAAAATCATTTTGATAACTTTTTAATTCCTTCATGAAAACTTCAATAGTTCAAAGAATTTTCGCAAAAAATGATATTTTATGAACGTTGAAAGGGCAATATATGACACAAAATGTACTGTCATGTCTCATTATCTAGTAACGGTGTGCTCCTTTTTAAAATAATCCTTTATGGATTTCAATAATTTATATTCTTCTCTTATCTTTTCATTTGTCTTATTTGACAAAAACGATGGATCGTTGTAATTGTCATCATCAGTTGGGGCAATTTTTCGGCTGAATTGATGTTGGAGAATTGCTATTCTTTCAAGGACTTCATTGATTTTTCCGACATCTGACATTCCTGTAAGTTTTGATGTATGTAAATTACAAAACCTAGTATCGTAGGAATGTGAATTATGATAATCGTTAAAAATCATTATTAAATCAATATTTTAGAAGTAATAAACGTACCAATATTCTGCCTTACAAATATTGTTAAACAAGAGGCCCATGGGCCACATCGCTCAACTGAGGAATGATAGGGACATAATAAAATCAGCTTTATGGAGTCATGTACAAAATATCTGAACAATGTCGTATAATAGATCCTGTATATAAGAAATTCCCCTGCATATTCTTATGTTTATCATTGACCCCTTTTGTAAAAGGATGAATTTACAGTCATATTACACATTGAGCATTGCAGTTCTCGAGAAAATGATCAGACTTAAACAACTGTTTATATATGGATTAAAAACCTAAATCAAACTTTGAACCCCTTGGGAGGCCAAAGAATTGTCCAGGGGCCAGAGTCTAAACAATTTTAAAGAATCAACAATAATACAAAATGCTTGCATATAAGTAAAACCATATTTAATAATATTCAAGTTTTTGTGGATAATATAAATATTTTCCTTTGTAAAATTGGAACCCCCCCCCCCCCCGCCCGCCCCATGTGGCCCAACCTTAGTCCTGAAGATTATGATTTTGACAAATTTTTATCTACATTATCTGAACTGACTTTTCTAGGTAAATGATTTTTAAACACATTTCCCTATATATTCCTATGTTATAGTAAAGTTTGACCCCCCCCCTATTGTGGCCCCACCCTACCCCCAGTATCATGATTTGAACAAACTTGAATATTCCATTCCTGACGATACTTCCACACAAATTATAGGTTTTCTGCCCGATCTGTTTCTGAGAAAAAGATTTTTAAAGATTTTTCTCTATATATTCCGATGTGAATATTTGACCCCCCCCCCCCCCCCCCCCCCCCCCCACTGTGGCCTCACCCTACCTCCGGGGATGATGATTTTATCAGACTTGAATCTACCCTAACCGAGAATGCTTTAATACAAGTTTCAGTTTTTCTGGCCGATCCGTTTCTGAGAAGAAGATTTTTAAAGATTTTTCTCTATATATTCCTATGTAAAATTTTGACCCCCCATTGTGGCCCCATCCTACCACTGGGAATCTATACTACCTGAGAATGCTTCCACAGAAGTTACAGCTTTTCTGGCTGATCAGTTTCAGAGATTAAGATTTTTAAAGATTTACTCTATATATTCCTATGTAAAAATTCAACCCCCCATTGTGGCCCCACGCTACCCCCGGGGATCATTATTTGAACAGACTTGAATCTAAACTACCTGAGGATGCTTCCACACAAGTTACAGCTTTTCTGGCTGATCAGTTTCAGAGAAGAAGATTTTTACAGAATTACATATATTCCTATGTAAAAATTTGATCCTCCATTGTGGCCCCACCCTACCAACGGGGATCATGATTTGAAAAAACTTGAATCTACACTACCTGAGGATGCTTCCACACAAGTTTCAGCTTTTCTGGCCAAATGGTTTTTGAGAAGAAGATTTTTGAAAATACCAACAAATTATCAATGATTTTTTAATTATCTCCCCTTGAAAGAGGGCGTGGCCCTTTATTTTAACAGACTTGAATCCCCTTTACCTAAGAATCCTTTGTGTCAACTTTAATTGAAATCGGCGCAGTGGATCTGGAGAATAAGTCGAAAATGTAAAAAGTTTACAGACAGACAGACAGACGGACGCCGGACAAAAAGTTATCACAAAAGCTCACTTGAGCTTTCAGCTCAGGTGAGCTAAAAAGAATAGCTATATATTTCAATGTTCTAAATAAATTTCCTCATAATTCAAATTAACGAAATCGTTAATTTATTTTCAACTATTTTCCAGCAAATCAAACAAATTTGGATTTATAAAAAGAAAATTTTTTATATCAGAGAAGCTTTCAAAAAATGTAATGCCAACATCAACTTACAAATACACTCATCACACTCTTTATATCTCTAAAGGAACCCAAATGCAAAACCTAATTTTTATTGAACCCCCAAATATCTTTGAAATATACTTCTACTAATTAGCACCCCAGACAAATTTGGAAATCCATTCAAACGATATTATGAATGAAGTTAAATAAGTGGACATTTTCATGCCTATAATAGATATAACCTCGATTAAGAAGATGCATGTAAGTTTTAATGATCATAATATTTACCTGTTCTTCTTTTTCTTTTTCATTCATCGATATATCTGAAGAACAAATAACCTCTTACTTAAATTGTACAATTGTTTTGTTTAAATGCATTTGAATTAGCTGTTTCCTCAGGGTTTGAGTTGTCATATTTGAATTAATATAAAGTTTTTATCAATATCATCAGTACAATTTGCTCTAAACAATATATTTTGTTTAAAATTGATTATTATTTGCATAACGTTGTATATTTCAAACTATAAGCGAATTTGGTCAAAGAAAGATAGATTTGAAGTAAACCAAATAAAATTCGGACATTTTTTTTCTGAATTTGTTTTCTACTGAAATATAGTTGGCAGTTAAGTTAAGATTTTATTTCTTAGTCTATTTAATTCTACATTTATATCTTCTGATCTCTTTATCTCCTTTATTCTTTTAGATAAGTGTATGGCACGCAATGCAATATGTTTAAAAATGTTAAAACACATTTAATAACACCATATCTCAAAATTTGTGTCATTGGCCTCATATAAATTGCATAAATTGTATACCAGCCGAATCGAGGTCAATATGAGTGTTTTAGTGTCATCATTCAGGTTTTTGAATCAAATATGGATAGAGTTTTACAAAACTCATTGGACTTATGACTTGGTAAATAAAGATACAAAACAGAATGCAATGGTTTTATGGAAAACAGTTTTTCCTATAACAGGAACAACAATTGAAAAATGGACATGTTAACCTATTTTGAAGAAAAATTGTAATTGAGTCATGTACAGAATGTTGTGAAGTTTCAAATTACATAATTTTTCCTTTGATATATGAATATTTCAAAGTGTCACCATGGTGATTTAATAGTACTTTAGCGTATCATTCATGAAGATGTATAATTCATGAAACTCCAAGTGGAAGGTTAACTAGACCGGAATACACTTTATTCAATCACCCCAAAAAAGAGAATAACAGCTGATGTCTTACTGTATGAATCAATTACTAGTTATGTAGATATAACACAAATGGAAACACTATCATTTATCATTAAGTTGCAAGTTGAATTCTGAATAAATGTATCTTCTGTTACGTGCACAAATAAAATAACTTATTTAACTAAAATAAGTAAGCTAGCATTACTTTGTTAATAGGTCAAAGCATTTGAGGATCTTGATCTTAACTTTAATTTGACTTCATTATTCAGAAAAAATGTGGGAAAAAACTTTATGTCTAACGTATTAATTTATCTATTTGAAAGAGATAATGACACGAAAACTTCATCAGTATAAATCTAATTTTCAATCGTATGCCTTGTTTCCATTATATTTTTATACTAATCTGCATTATTCTTACTCTTTCCCACTTATTTTTCCCTTTAAACGGGATCTAGCCCCTTATTTGAATAACTGTCAAATCCCTTCCCACAAGAATGCTTTGTTCCACTCACCTGTTTCTAGGAGTTGTCCAGTGGGTGCCAACACTTTCTTTTCTGATAAATATATTCAAGTGCATAAAATTGTTTGATATAAAATAAGGTTAAAAGATTTAAACATTAAAATCTTCACTTCCCGTTTCATTTATTTTATAGTTCATACAATTCTTTATTTGATTTTCATAAATCTTTCATATCGTTCATATTTACATACTTCAGATAAACCATTATAATTTTTTTTCAAGAAGAGAATTTCGATGAACAAAGCTTTAGTCACCTGATAAAATATGATATAATATGAAAATCATGAAGCATACATACAGGCGAGTAATTTGGAATTAAGTTGAATGCGTACTGGCTCAATAAAAATATCTTTTAAAGGGGTATGATCACGATTTAATTTTTTTTTATTTTCATTGTTTACAATGCTTTAGAAATACATTTCTAATGATCAACCAACATTTGAGTGTCAGTCGTATAGTTATAAGCAAGATACAGAGTTCACAATTCTTTGCAATGTAAACAAGTATCGTGCCCTGGTTTTGTTTACATTGGTTCAATATACCGGTAAAAAAATCTTTGTCATGCTAATTTTTCTCTCTTCTAATTCGTTTTAAACATAAATAAATAGCTCTTAGCGTTTATCACTTCAATTTAGGTCTAATTCAGTTTAAACTGGAATTTTCACTTCAACATTCAAAACGTTAGCAAAAACGACGTAAGCTGATAACCAATTGTGAGTTCTGTATCTCGCTTTTAACACGACGACTGAAACTCAACGTTTGGTTGACTATTAGAATTGCCTAACATTAAAAACGGGAAAAAAAATAATTCTCGACCGAAATCGTAACCGAAATTACATTATGAAATTTTCTTAATTATAAAAACATTACAAATAATTAACCTCTTCAAAAAATAAATACAGTTTATGAATGGCAGTAGCACTAAAAAGATACAAAGCATTCAGTTTTCAGTAACATTTTTCCCCCAAACAATTATCCCAGTCCGAAGTTTGTTAATCAGTTTCCAAATCCCTACCAAGTTTTGAATAATTTACACAAAAAATCTAAAAACAAAAACAAAAAATAGTATTAAAGTACTTATATTGACCTTATTCTGTTGGTATACAATTTAAATGAGGTCAACAATCAATTTATGGTTCTTTGATCGATTTTAAGCTTTTTTTTCGCCATTTTCGCATTGCGTTACCTTATCAGAAAGTGGAATGCAACTAACAAAAAAAAATTGTTTAGAAAATGACTAACAAAAACCATGTTAATGTTTTTACATGTACATGTACTATAGTACTGCCGAAAATGTTCTAGCAAGTACCTTTTTCATAAGCTTTTCTAGACTTCAAGAAAGCACTTGACAGCAGAATAAGGGACAAGTTATGGGATATACTTAAGCATTATGGAATTCCTGATACATATGTTAACATCTTCAGAAAAATATATGATGGAAGTACTAGCTTCGTTATCAAACACGGAAGACAACTGACTAGTTTGAGGTTCAGACCGGAGTGAGACAGGGATGTGTCGTAGCCAGGAGGGTCTTTTCATTCCTGAACAACTTATGAATATCAGTTTAATACAGCACTAAGATCAAGCTATAAATTTTGAAATGACATCTCTGTGTTACTGTAATGCTACGCAGCACTGTTAAGGTCTACTTTGTGGCCGCGCCGACCAGAAATTAAGGGTAACGTTAACTATGACATCACACAAAACAACAAGTCATCAAAAATGCTAAAAAATAAAGTAATTTGCGATTGTTATTGGTACGAACACATTAAACTACATTAAATATTACATCTGTGTGCAACTTTGTGGTCATAAGTCCAACAACGCTAAATATAAACAACTGACTGATGGTCATGCACTTGTCGATGCGTCGGCATACTGTAAATTTTTGACACATATGTTGTGTAGAGAGAGGCGGTTCAATCAATTTTTTAACATGGGAAAATGCATTTCATAAATAAACCGAGCATAATTATAAACAATTATTATATCATTAAATCCTATTCTTTATGCTTGTTTTGATCCAGCATGTAATTATTTTTAGAGCGTGTATTATTTTTTTTATTATATATTTTATGATATATATATATATATATATATATATATATATATATATATATATATATATATATATAAGCGGCCACCCGATTTACTAACCGACAACGTAATTGCACTGTATTTAGCGGTAATTTTGTCCATTAATGACAATTTTATCACGTGATATTTCACCCAAATTAGCTGATTACAGATCCTGATCATATTGATCGCCTTGGAAACATGAAGTCGTTAGGGTAATTCAATAATTATCTTGTATCTTATGTGTGTTCAAATCAAATACGATTTAATATGTTTACTTTCTTTCTATTTTATTCATTTTACAACATGGCGTATAGTTCTCCGAACGTAAAGAGGAAAGTATTAAATCTAAGTGAAACAAGAGGGCCATGGGCCACATCGCTCACCTGAACAACAGTTCCTTGTAACATTCTATTTCGTTGCATAATATGATATTTCTATTTTAAACTTTGAACCCCTTTCTTTGGCTCCAGTATTGGTCCGGGGTTTATGGTTGCCTTTAACAATTTAGAATCTACACTATTTGAGGATCCTTGCATAGCAATCTCACAAACTGTAGCATTGTAGTTCTCGAGAAGTAGATTTTTAAACATATTTCCTATATTTATTTCTGTTAAAATTTGAACCCCTCTTGGGGCCCCAGTGTTAGTCCAGTGGTCACAGCTTTATTAAGTTAGAATCTAAATCATTTAAGGATGCTTGCATAGTAATATCACAAATTGAGGCATTGTAGTTTTTGAGAAAAAGATTTTTAAACATTTCCCTCTAAATTTCCATGTTTAACTTTGTACCCCTTCTGGGGCCCCAGTATTAGATCGAGGTTCACAGATTTTATAATTTAGAATCTATATTATTTGAGGATGCCTACGTAGTAATCTGACAAAGTGAAGCATTGTAGTTCTTGATAGGAAGATTTTTAAATATTTTCCATATATATTTCTACGTTAAACTTTGAACCATTCTTGGGTCTCCAGTACTAGTCCAGAGGTCCCTATTTCTAAAAAAATGAATCTACATGATCATATGTTGCATGCAAGGTAATCTCACATATTGTAGCATTGAAGTACTCGAGAAGAAGACTTTTAAAATTTTTTCCTTATTTACTTCAATGTTAAACTTTGAACCCCTCTTGGGACCCCAGTATTAGTCCAGAGATCACGATTTTACCAATTTAGAGTCTACAATAGCCACGGATGCTTGCATAGTAATCCTATAAACTGTTGCACTGTAGCTCTTAAGAAGAAAAAAATTCCTTATATATTTCTTTGTGAACTTTGAACCCTTTCTGGGGCCCCAGTATTAGTCTGGGGTCACAGCTTCCACAATTTAGAATCTTCACAATTTGAGGATGCTTGCATTGTAATCTCACAAACTGTAGCATTGTAGTTCTTGAGAAGAAGATTTTTAAACACTTTTCCTACATACTTCTATGTTAAACCTTGAACCCCTTCTGGGGCCCCAGATTTGGTCCTGGGGTCACAGCTTTTCCAATTTACAATCTTCACTATTTGAGGATCCTTGCATAGTAATATCACAAACTGTAACATTGTAGTTCTCGAGAAGAAGATTTTTAAACATGTTTCCTATATATATAATATATTTATGTGAAACATTGAACCCTTCTTGGTGCCCCAGTATTAGTCCGGGGCCACGATTTTAACAATTTAGAATCTACAACTAAGCTAAGGATGTATGCTTAGTAATATCCCAAATGTTGCATCGTAGTTCTTGGGAAGACGATTTTTAAACATTTTCCTATATATGTTAAAATTTGAGCCCTTCTTGGGCCCCAGTTTTGGCCTAGTTGTCCTGATTATTTTAATTTAAAATATTCACTATATATACAAGCTATTGTGTAAGTACTGGCATTTCTGGTGCAGTGGTTCTTGAGAAGAAGATTTTTTAACATTTTGATATGTATATCTATGTTAAACTTTGAACTCTAGTTTTGGCCCAGGGATCACGATTTTTACAATTTAAAATATTCACTATGTATATCAAAGGCCGCCGGAACGGCCACAATTGCGCCGAGCTGACATTTTCTTTAATATTGATATCAATAATTTGAATTTCTGCATCAATAGTCGTATATCAAATAATATCAGTATAAAAAAAGTAAATGACATATTTTGTCTAACAAAATTCGTGCATATGCAACTGCTCTTTTATAAAGAAACCAAACAAATAAATTTTTATTTGCAATTTTAACATCACCTTGTGAATGTATACTCGTTATATTTCCTTATAAAATACGTAGTGATGTATTTGTAATACAATAACTCATCATGGTTACAAAAATCGAAAAATTTTCAAAGTTCAAAAACAAATTATTTTCTTTCTGCCTTAAACAGTCTTTGAACAATTTTACAGGTTCATAATCTGAATACAAGGATACAACACATTAACAGAGTTCCCTTATTATGAAACGGCCCTATCACAGGATGAGGCTCTGCCATTTAGTCAACTGAATGTTAACTGAATGGCCTGGAAAGGTGACTGAATGGCATAGCTATGCCATTCAGTCACCTTTCAGTTACCTTTCAGTCACATTTCAGTTGACTGAATGGCACAGTTTCATCCTGTATATGATATCGCGTAGTTAAATCATTTTGTCGAAAAATCTATCAATACGACAATATTTCCAGAATCTAATGTTATGTGTGAGTATCCTCTATTATATAACTCAGTGTTGTTAAGCGTGTCCAAGAATATCCCGACATCAAATGTCAATTTCAGCGCGTGCTTTTATACGTAAACAGAAATTTCGCGATGCCATATAGCCCGCGATTGATAGGAACAATCTATAATAAAACATACTTTTTTTTATTTCAATTCCTGTTTGAAACAAGATTAACTATTGTATGGTTGTTTACAAACAAGTCCACACCACGTGCATTGATCTGCCGTATGTATAATGCTCAGCCAAACTAGCTGCAATATTGCAACAAAATTACAAGATACATTTATCGCTTACATTCATTTTGGAGATCGTGCCCGATAACAAATAGATTTACATATTATTATTTTTTATCGGGCACGGTCTCCAAATAAACTGTAAGCGATAAACTAAAATAAATTTAATGAATTTTTACACCTTATCGTATTTATCTGCTATTTCTTGATTAAGCAAACTTTACTTATGCAATGAGTTGTCAATAATCAGGGAGACACAGTTGTGTTTTTTTTGGTGCAAAATTTAGTTGAATAAATGTAACAACAATCTTGTAAACAATTTCCTTTGTATTTCTATGCTAAACTTAGAACATATATAATATGTTTAACGGTGTAACCGTTTGGAGGGCGAAGCCAATATAAATGGGGTTAGATCAGTAGATGCCCTTTCATCATCTCTAGCCTGTCATCTCATATCTTGTTTTGTTTGGACTCTAATCTTATTGTTGGCCCAAGAGCATTGGCCAGCCCATGGTCCTTGTTAAATTTGTTCAAGCCCTGATATAGCCTACTAGACTAAGGTCTGTCTCAGGTTACTGTTTCCATCACATTTTGACAATTTTTATAGAAATTTACACAGCTAAATGAAATACAATTGAAATCATTCATTAAAACTTCATCTCTTTTTTTTCTCAGAGATTTTCACAGCAACGAAAAACAGATTTCTTGTGGAGATTTATCTTTTTTTCCATTCAGAAGTCTCTTGGATCACCTAACACGATATTTCAAATGCTATCATCCAGACCTTCTTTTATATCATTTGCAATTACTGCGAATCATCTTGTTTTTTTTATTTAACAGCCACTTTCTTTAGCCGAACAAGTTAGAGAGAGAGAGAGAGAGAGAGAGAGAGAGAGAGAGAGAGAGAGAGAGAGAGAGAGAGAGAGAGAGAGAGAGAGAGGGGGGGGAAGCAGGAATTTGGTATGTAAATAAATATTGTTTTCAAGAACCCAGATATATTTCATCTTTGCTAGCCAAGGGTTGCTGATCCGCGCCATTCCTGTGGATCACAAACCCTTGGCAAGCGAAGGTAGGTGTATTTATGAATGCAAAAAATCACAGATCTCTGGATAATTTCTCGGCATGAAGTATCTTAACTTTTTTACTCCTTTATTTTAAATGTTTGCATTTTTTAAAATAAAAAATGAATTAAAAAGTTATGTAAACTTTATTTATTTTTTTAAATAGGAAAATCAATTTATCTTAAGAATATTTCACTTGTATGGCAATGTATGGACAGAAATAAATTGAGATTAGTTTTGGTCCCTAAATTCACTAAAATTTTATTTGTCATCCAAACACTTATTGAACATTCAATGATTGATTTGTGTATTAAAACTAGAGAATTGAGATACCCTAGCTAATTCACATCATAAGGTGCGAGTTTATCTGACAAATGTCTTACATTTAGTGTTAAACACACATTTATGATTGTGAATGCAGATCAGTACTTCCTATTATGCATAAATTTTAAGTTTTTATACTGCATATTGTTGCAAATAGTATCCCTATTTGTTTTTATTTTCATGGCAGATTGGGAGTAATTAAAACATGATTTATTGTGTATATATATATAAATACATATTATATTAATCATTTTTTTTTTAGATATAATTTGAATTCTGGGTACGAAATGACCTGGGTACGAGTAGGTCAGACTACGATTTGAGATGAAACCTAAAAAACGAAATTTCAAATTGAAAGTAAGAGAAAACGTCTTTGCTGTTTTCATGAAGTAATCAGAAGACAGATTCAATTAAAATAAATGATTTTATTTGAATAACAATGAAATAAAACTGCTTCACTGTTGAAACACGTTTTTTTGTCCAATCAGATGTCTTGAAATTCATTTGATCGAATCTACTGCAATTGTTGAAAGTTGTAGAAAACGAAAATTCGTTTTCTTAATTAGGAATTAATTTTTCAAGAACACACTAGGTATATTTGAATGCATTTATTACTCATTAAACAATATTGATAAATTATCACCAAACGTGAAGTTAGTACGAGATTCAAATTCAACATGGATGCCGGTGATGTCACTGTGCGTGAAGTGATTCTTTTTTCCTCCATCTTGGAAAAGTTTTTCAACTTCATAGGTATAGAGTGTGATTTCCATATTTGTGCATATATACACGTGTTGTCTATAGGGAGAGCTTCGCTCTCAGGGGCCTTCGGGCTAAAATACAAGCATTATTTTATGTGTACTATGTCATAAGTTTCAGAGAGTGGTGATACGGAATCGGAAAACCACAGTGTGGTGATCCGGAAAATCGGATCACACTCTGTTAAATTGACAGTATCAAGAAAGGAAAATTGACGGGACCGGTATATAATAGAGTATATTATCACAATTGATTCGGTGCAAATTCAAAACAAGATTAAAACCAAACGAATCTCTAGTTAGAGGTCGAGATCAAAATATCAGGTAATGAAATACCTTACCGTCTACCTTGTCCGTCGAAGGAATTAATACACTGCTACATTTGGCTGCACCTTCATCATCAATGTCATCTTTAAAATTCAATTACAAACGATATAAAGTGAATCTAATTGTAAATTGGCTCAATGATGCTTACTGTAATACAGATCAATTGTCTTCTGAAAGGCAAGGCATGATTTAATAGACTTAAACTTTAGGATCCTTCATATAATGCAAACAACATCGTACCAACGATTTTTTTTAGAAGAAAACCACTTATAATCTACATGATTTGCTACAATTTTTGAAAAACATACATGAACATTTTTCCTCCAAGAAACGCTACAATTTTTAATTGCATCCTGCTTAACAATGTGTCAAAACCACAAAATGCCCGATGATTAGTTTCTTTTTGATGGTGTGACATTTATGCCATTTCAAACTCAAACCAATAGTTCGTCTTTTCTCTGCCTTTTATGATATCAAAGTTAAATAAGTATATGCAGACAATAAACGATTTAATTCAGTATAATATAATAAACCTTTCTCTTTTTCAATCTTGTAACACTCAATTCCAATATTGGGCTCTCCTGTCAACACTTTAAACATACTTTGCTTGGAAAGAAGACAATACAGTTCAGTCAATTTTTTAAAGTGTTTTTCCTTTTAAAAAATAACAAAAAATAGAATGTAGCATTTATTAAAGAATACTTCAAAATTTAAAGAAATTATATACAGTCATTTAATGCATAACTTTTACAATTAAATGTTATGCTAAGCTATTAGATTTTAATGCAATGGGAGTTTAATGCAATGCTATGAGCTTTGTGTGCTATGCTATGAGAAATTGAAATGAATGGCTTAATGATATGGTATATGATGTGCTATGAAATTTGAACAAAAAACGCCTCTGCATACAGAAGAGCTTCAAGCATTTTGAAGTAAATAATTAAAAAACCCTCAAATATTACCACTTATCTACAAATGAATGTTAATATTTATTCTTTAAACCAAAATTATTTGAAATCGAGTTAAGTAATGTTATAACTATGCTATGCTATAGTATGATGTGATATTGTATGCTACATATGTATGACGAATAAGTATCTAATGATATGCTATGAGATTCAAATGCTATGGTATGAAATTTCAAAGCTATGCTATACTATGGTGTATATTGTAAAAGATATGCTTGAACTGACTGTAGCTCCAGAATATACTTTTACAAGGGTTATTGTGACTTCATAAATCCCCCCGTATTCTTGTTAAAACTTACCAGAAGTTATTAGTAGAAATTACAATTATGATTTCTCACATCGAAACGACATACAACATATTATTTTGAGGGCGATGATTGCAGAAATATTTTCTCATGAAATAACAACGAAAAAATCGTGCCATTTTTAATATTTTTTTTATACATCTCAGGAATATCACAGATTGTTGAAGTTATTATTCCTTTTTCAAAAAAAGGAATAAAAGTGCATACATGTAATTAGTACACTTTACATAATTACATATATTCAAGATAGTATATATATATATATATATATATATATATATATATATATATATATATATATATATATATATATATATATATATATATATATATATATGTGTGTGTGTGTGTGTGTGTGTGTGTGTGTGTGTGTGTGTGTGTGTGTGCATAATCAATAGAAAAACTATGGCATATATTGAATGTAACTGAACCTTCTTTGTAAATCACATTTGTATCCACGATTTGTTTTCTTTATATACATGTATAGTAACAAAATGTATGCATTACACATTCTTCAAAATGTTGTCCTATTAATGGTGTTCAAATCATACCACAATGACTTATGAGCAATAGTGTTCCTTCTATTCTATTCGTAATATAAACAAATGTAAACTTCGCTGAGCAGTTTACGGTTTATTAACGCTTTTTATTTACATTTTCCAGTCTCCCTGTCTGTGATACCACTACGAATCGATTATGTACTATACAGCCCGATAAAATCAAAAGACGTATTGTTGGGGTTTGCATAATTAATATTATAATATTTAATCGTACAACTGCTGAAAATTATATAAATATAAGTAAGAAGGAATCATTCGTTGAATATTATGAGGTGATAATTTCGGTCAGGTCGTGATCAAATCTATCATGAAGTCCTTCGGGCTTTATTGGATTAGATCATGCCCCGACCGGAATTATAACTTCATAATACTTAGAGAATGATTCCTTTTTCCTTAAATAAACGGTATAAAAAGGACTGACCTGTTCTAACCCAGTTTATATTAGAAAAACGTTGGTAGCTAATGAATTCATTCCTAACGGTACATGTATAAACGATAGTCTTACTGCGCTGTAGGCATTGTTCTTTAGATTATTCAAGTGTTTTTAACCAGTATTATATATATATATATGTGTGTGTGTGTGTGTGTGTGTGTGTGTGTGTGTGTGTGTGTGTTTTTTTAGCTGACGATAACACAATACTCCATTTCTCTTGATTTTATAACCTTATTTAAATTCAAATTCATAATATACATACATACAGTCCCTGAAACATTCTATTTCTCCATTTTTTCCGAGCGTTCACCGTGCGCTCACAGTACGCTTACCCTGCGCTCACAACGCGCTCACCGCACAATCACTTGCGCTCTCCGCTCCGCTCCGCTCGCGCTCACAGTTCACAAATCGCTCACCGTGCGCTCACCGTACGTTCTCAAAGCGTTCATCTTGAGCTCACCGTTCGTTCAGCGTTCACTTATCGTTCAATCCTTCTTCATTCATTTTCATTGTTATTAGGAACACCAAATTCAAAGGATCGGCATTAGCTAGTTACAACAAAATGAGGAAAGAACGCGTGCGTAAAGGTGGAAGAAAACTTAGAATTCACATCAGGAACATTCTAATCAGAATTTAATTCGTAAAATTTAAATTACACATTCTTGAGCAAGTCCATCAATACAAAAAACTGTTTTGTTTTGTTTTGTTTTGTTTTGTTTTGTTTTGTTTTGTTTTGTTTTGTTTTTGGTTTTTTTATGACTGCTACAATACCGTAACGGTTGTATGTTTTTGTTAACAGTGTAAGTTAACAGTGAATGACTAGATGCTGCACTTTTCGATCAATGCAAATTTATTATCAACATCTACTTGTTTCAGTTGTTGAAGCAGGAAATGAATAAGATGTTACAGTAACGTATAATTTATTTTAAATGCACATCACTGGTATTATTCATATGTAAACTGTAAATACAGAGAGTCAGTCATTACAGTTTATGTGTCAAATTTTAAATGATATTATAACAAGGATAATTTTATATTTAGGCTGATAACAATACATACATGTAGTTTATTTGTTATTTTTCTGATTACCGACGAAAACCAATGTAAGGATAAGTCCAAATCCACTCCAAATATTCGTTTATCTTGCGTTCACATAACGTTCACATATCGTTCACCATACACTTTGCACTCGCGTTTGCACTCCGTTTGCGTTTTGCATTTGCTCACCGTTCATCGCTCATGAGCTTCACGAAATTCCGTTCAGCGCGTGCTCACCGTTCGCCCAGAGTGCACTCACTGTTCGCGTAGCGTGCGCTCATCGTTCACTCACCATTCAAGTGGGAAAGAAAAACGTTTCAGGGAATATATATATATATATATATATATATATATATATATATATGTGTGTGTGTGTGTGTGTGTGTGTGTGTGTGTGTGTGTGTGTGTGTGTGTGTGTGTCCCTATTCAGTATGTACATGTATATAACAAGGTTTCATTTCATGTATATTTTGAAGAATATCATACACATGTATAAAGTGCATAACATGTGTAGACATTTACGTCATGACTTAATTATTAGTCGTAGGATAATTCAGTGTAGGAGACAAGCTACAATACAAATTCAATTTGTATATTTATTCTTGTTTTTTAAGGCCTGGAAGTGCCTCAAGAACCTTAACCTGTTTCAATTTTCGATTTGCTTTAGTGGTATTCGTATCGTATCAGTATGATACTTAGAATGTAAAAAGGTAGTAAATTGCGAAATATTACTTACCAGTATGATTTCTGTCTAAAAACGAGTGATAAATGTCACTGTTCATTTATTATATTAAAAAAATTACCGTTTGATTTGAGTTTTTCCAAGCAGGTTGTGGAAATTTTCTTCCTTAGAGTAACCATTACACATGTTGTAATAAATATCAATGTTGATAAGATGACGATACCAAGAATTGATAATCCAGAATGGCTTTCAGTTACATCATCATTTTCTGGGCTAAAAATGAGAAAACAAAAATAATTCTTCAGACATGGAAAAGTTAAGACTGTTTTGTTTTGTTATATTTCATCAACCCTAATTCTAGCTTTGATGAGTTTAACCATCTTATTGGCTTATACTGTTATCTTAAAAGTTTAACGTGTGACATTTACTTTCACCAATTGTAAGCTGCTGTCATAAAGCATCGGTGAAATAATTCATACTCATATTATATACATAAACATGTAGGCTGTTTACTAGATCTTGGTTCATGACTATCGCAATCTAGACCCCTACATTTTTAATAAAAATTGTTGTAAATAAAAAACGTCAATATCATCAAAAACGTTAACAAGAACTCAACAATATACGTATACGTTAACAAGCATGCATGTTTGAGATATCAGAACTTAAATTTATGTGTTTAACGATTTTGACCAAAAAAATGCCATCTCTTATATGGTTTAATTTATCAATAAACAATAACCCTTTTATACATCTCCATATGTTATATCACAACTCAAATGGAGACAATTCAATTATTTATGTTTTAGAGGAGAGTTATGTTAAACCCAAACTAATCCTAACGATCAAATCTAGCAAAACAGACGAGAATGCTACTGCAGTCAAATATAAAAATAATATGTATGTTGTTATATTTCATTAATGTAAGGTAACATTTTTGTTTTTAACCCAATTCAAATACCATTAATGTCAATCAATCGTTTTATGGATTACTTTAAAATTAATTGTTTTATGTTGTGGATTTATTAATCTAACGAGTGCAAGGATCCACTCCTTCTTCTACAATTTGAATAAGGAGATGAACAAATATACAAGAAACGAATTGACAATAGTGTTAAAAAAGCAAACAGTTAAAACCAATTTGGTTTTTTTTCTCAAGAAAAATGTCTTAAATAAGGTCAAAGTCTAGTAATTGATTCAGTGTGCCATTGATTGCTAAATTCATTATGACATACTGATATGTCAAATAATTTTCCCATTACTAATGAAATGAAGAGAAATATGAAGATAATAAATCAATGTCTTCTTATTCTATTAAAAATGCTGTGAAAAGAAATTCAAGTACCAATATTCAATTGAATTTATTTTAAAGAAGGGTTTAACATTTGATGTGCCGTTTTAAGAAACTGTAGGCAATTTGGATGTATTTCGTTTTTAACATTTTAACACAAGTCCTATCTAGATAAAACCTATCTAAAGAAAACAAAGTATGATTTTCTTTACATACAAATGAAATGTGAGATTTATACAATAGTGCTAAAAACTAAATAACTGAAGTTATTATTTCAACCGATGATTAGAAATGCCTTAATTAAGCAGCTTATCTTGTTTTTGCATACATAAAAACCAAACTAATATATTTGCAAGTCACAATCAATAATCTACACGGTATGCTTAACTAAAATGTAAAGGGAACAGTCGGCGGCGGAATACAATGGATATGTGTAGTCATACAAAATCATTATTTTATTTTATCACGAAAATTATGAGTCGTTCGCGGCAACGTTGGATTTGGAACAGCTAAAGTTAGGTAATTGTCATTTTTTTATTATCTAGTTTTTGTTCACACAATTCTTCGTGAAGAACGACGCTTAATTTCTGAAACGTATTTCAAACTTTCCTGATTCTCCAAACTTATAAACACTCAATCTCAAGTAAATCCTTCACGGCAATATCCAGGTCACAAGCACCAATAAAAAGCACGCATTATAAATGAACAACTATAACACATGCAAGCTGAAGGACAACTCTCCCAACTTTATCGACAGAGCTAGTCTTAAAACACAACCGATTAAATGATAGGGCATTCTTCATATAAATGCAATCACAGTAAAAGTAACTGAAAATATATCAATCTACACATTTATTGCTTCATTTAAGTAATAAACAGCGAGTTAAAAACTTCATCGGGATATGATCTTGGTTGGTCACGTGCTCAAATCCTGTGAAGCCCAAAGTGCTTCTCAGAAGATTTGATCAAGTACTATCTAATATCATACCCCGGTGATTTTCTAAATTGCTGCTCATGACTTATATTTATGTTTGAGAAAGGCGATTCCTTTTGAGTTATTTATATGTGTCTTTGTACTTATAATATTATCATAAAATTGTCAAACGAGAAGCGCGTGTGGTATCATTGAGAGGTCACGAAAAGTTAACACATAACTGAACAATATTCGTAATTCTATAGATTCGTATAAGGAAGAATATTTGCAAATGCAAATATAATAATGTTTGGTGGTTTCAATGTAGTTTCACTGACATCAGACAGACTTATAGACAGACTGATGGACAGGAGGACGTAGACGCTAACATTTTCACTATATCTTAGAATTACCATACATTTGTATTATTAGAGATAAGAATGATTATAACACTGTGCCGGATAAGAATGCCAGTGCCAAGGTGGCATGTTTGTTGTACCCGCTTAAGATGCAGTTTCGGAAAAATCCCTATATATACCAAATGATTATCCATTGTCTAAACATCTTCACAACGTCAAGGCTTTGTGATTACGGAACTCAACACAAACCCTTGACATAAGTCGCTATTTAAAAGTCGGGCTCAGGCCGTCGTATTTCATTGGTTCCAAGTCTCAATTTGGAGCTAATCATTCATATCAGAAACGATGTAAACGAATGTGGCTGCGCACATGTTGATCCCAGAAAATAGAAAGTTTTCGATCTTGTTGTCGCATTTGTATGGATAATAACCTAAACAAATATTGCTGATTATTTTTTTTAAATCGACATTCGTTCACAGCTTTCTGAAGTTATAAATACGTTGCATACCGTTGGAAAACGATGGAAAGTCAACATACATCAAACGTGCTTAGTTCCAATTGATACGTTCCGGTTATCTATTACATGTAAACATGATTTCTCGAGCTTTTGATTTTCAGTGAAACAATTAATACTGTCGCAAGTTTTTTATTCGAGATTTGCCATGCATGTGCTCAACCCAAACTACGTTTCAAATGGAGTTATTTCATTGGACATTTTATTTTTAGAATTATTACGTATTGTTAAGCGTGAGCCCGACTTTTAAATAGTGACTTATATCAAGGGTTTGTGTGGAGTTCCGTAATTACAAAGCCTTGACGTTGTGAAGATGTTGTCTAAAGAGTATATAACCACTGTGGATTGTAGTGTGTTTCACATAACAAATGAGATATTTACCTTTGAAAATTAATATCCAATAGGAAAATGATAATTCCCATAGGAGAATGATTCTCCTCCTGGAAATATTGACAATCCTATAGGTTTTTCTAAAAATCCTATAGGAATTATATTTCCTTTCGGAATTTGATTTAAACAGGTAGTTTTCCTATAGGAAATTAAGATTTCCTAACTGATGTTATCAAATCCTATCAGAATTGAAATTCCTATAGGAAGTTCTTGTAATCCGATAGGAAATTTCAATTCTGACAGATGAGAAACAATGATAACAAAGGTGGTTGTAAACTTTTTAAGCAATGTTCTATCATATGGCATATTTGTATTTTTCAATATATGCATCTTAGACGGTGCATTGATGCCACCTTGGCACTGGCAGTATTATCGGCACAGTGTCTTATCTTAATGTTCAATTTTCAAATCTTTGCCTTCATGATCAAACGTTAAAGAACACATGTTATAAATCGAAAGGCGAAAACAATCTTAAATGAAGCTACAAGTATGAGCAGTTAACGTTTTCAGTATTTACCACCTTGACATTAATAAACAACCTTGAAACTTAACATCCATTTACAAATGCATCCAATTTTAACATAGACTTGTGATAATTTACATTTACATGTAATAGTAAATACGGTTTTAAATGAAATATGTGCATTACGTCATAAGGTTTTGTAATGACGAATTTGTATACGTACTTACACGAATGAACTTACGTGTAGATTACAAAGTACACGTAAGGTCGAACTTGTAGCTTATATTTACGTGTTGGCTATTTATATGAACAATTTAGTTATTTTTCTCAAGCTTCAATATTTAATGTGACTACTGATATAAAGAAATATAATTTCTTACTAAAATGTATTGTGTTGTAGAGGTTTTAATATACTTATCGCTTCTTACAAAACATGCAATGACTTAATCATATGCCATTAATAAATAGTCGTATATGATTACTTGAAACAATCCTGTTAAATAAAAATAATACTTGCAATCTTTAGTTTTCGACTGTGACTATCAATTATCAGATGAAAAGGAGAGACTATAAAAATATACGTTTAATTAAAACATTTACAAGTACAAGTACACGTTATAACTGCTAAACAAGGAAGGTTTAATGGATGGGTACGCGTAGTTCTAACTTGTAACCTACACGTACAAGTACGCGTACCCGTTGGTTTGCTAAACCTCTCTAGTACTTTGCAATTACAATGTCGGAATACTTACATATCGCTACCAGTGCTAGATACATCAGATAAAACATTTCCTGCAACTGCAGTAGTTTCATTGTACCTTGGAGTGGGTGCAACTTGGGTTTTAGTAAATTTTGTTACCTCTGCAGGTGTTGTTGCGCGGGTATGATAAGGCAACTCTCAGCGATCGATTGAGTAAAAATTCCTCTGATCGATATGACGTCACAATAAGCAGCATGATGTCATATTTTACTCAAGAAACCTGTCAATTTTAACTTAATCTCTGGTCCAAATTATAAAAACTACAGGCGTTAAATGTCGCTAGAAACTCTTCTAACTGAATATGTCTTCGATTTCTCTGTATAACGTAGTATTAACATTGATGACGTCACAAGCATGTTTAATAGAGAAGATCAATGTCGGAAGACAAATCATCGGAATGCAATGTAAACAATGCCGAAATAAGACATATTTAATACAGATACCCAAGATTTAGATGATTGCCAGTTAAGATATAATCAGGATAATACAGGCATGGATATTTTGTTTTATCAGGGAGTGTTATAAGGTAAGCAGATAAACATTTATATGGCTTGACCGGCCTTTCCTCTGTCAGTGTGTACAAAAAAGGCAAAAGTGTAACACTACCCCGAATATTATGAAAGATGAATTTGGCAAATATCAAAAGCATAAGACCTAAAATACTTGAAAAGTGCTGCTAGAATCCTTTGCTTCGTTGTTGTAATTGAAAAATACGTAGTATTTTTAATGAAATTGAAAAAGATGAGGGGGTTTTCGATAAATAATGACAATATTTATTTTATGCGATTAACAATAGGATTCTAGCAGTAATACTAATAAACATTAACTAATTGCCGATCGAATTATTGTATAATACATACAAATGAACTTCGGGGTAGTGTTACACTTTTTGATTTTTTGTTAAGGTAAAAAAGTGATCTATTTTTAACTGTCACGTGATACAATGGCACGACAGCTTCAATGATCGACTTGATTCCGTAGTAGAAATATAATATCTTGTTGAACACATTCACTTGATATATTAAGCACTGTTTTAATAAGAATAAACAATTTTTAAAATGACCATAATTGCGACCATCATTAAACTCAGAGTTGCCTTAACCTACCCGCGTGAGGTCTTTGTCAGCTCATAACAACCAGGGTCTAAAATATCAACAATAACTAAATGATCTCATTGTTCATCGATGCAATACCAAATTGTGAACAAAGCAATACTGATACGTTTGAGTTTGAAATAGAGAAAAATAAATTATCGTTTCTAAAAATAATCTTCATGGATGCAAGATGGTGGATTTATTTCTCACATTATATATATTTCATACATTTTATGACAACTTTCTTTTATGAAATATCTTCTATACATTCCTGATTAAATTGTAAAACTCTTTCTGTTTTATGGTAACGCTTTATTATCAATAACATCTTCTTATATATCCATTTTAAAATTAGATATAGAATTAATCCGTGATTATATTTTGTTTGTAAAAAGATATCACCAACGCAAAGCTACGAAGATATAATATATTGAAGCTCATACTCAGTTATTAAATTTCATTCCTTTAAAAACAAAAATCTATAATTTTTTAAAGATTTTTCATTCGAGTTCAAGAAATGGCGCCAGGAATCATCTTTGGTAACAGAGTGTTGTTATTGTATTGCTTTTTATTTGTGTTCCGTTTTGTTTTGATTTGTTTTGTGTTAATTATGGCATTTGATATTCTTAAGTTTGTTAAATTTCAGGTTTTGCCATCAAAGAAAGTTGACCATAGGAAAATTGAAGTCATCACGTTTATCATAAAGTTTTGTTGTTAGGTGTCCCTTTCCAGTAAAATAACCAGATATGAAACAGATGACGTAGACTCTGGTGTCTTTTATTTCAAGTTCACTGGGATATATCGAGTCGACGGAATGCGGCCCTGGTTAGGATTGGAATATGTACTGCCTCAATATTTTTATTTTATTCTTATTCCTTTCTTTTCAATATGGGCAATTGTATAAATAAGCTAAAATAATTTTAATGAAAACGAGATGACATCTTTTTAGTACAGCTATGTGTAAGAACCAGGCAGAAGCATAGATGACTGATTCATGATAGTTAATTTGTTTTTAAAATTTGGTATAAACACATTGAAATATATCTATATGATTGTTCTTAAACATAATTTGTTTCTGTGCATTGGCTTAAAAAAATGAACCAAATAAAAACCATAGTTGTTGATTCAATCTACAATATCTATTGTATAATGATTACACATTTAAGGTTTGTTTATAAAAATCCTACATTTTCCAGGTATATGAAAATACAAAAGTTTGTTAAATTGATTATGCAGAATCTATATCAACTGAAAATTCCATGGGTTATTCAAACTAAAAGAATATATTATGATTAGAAATTATGCAATTTCATCAAAATCTAGTTATCTCCCTTTGTCACTCTTCGGTGTTGGAGTTGAAAAGGGTACAGTTATGCTCTTCTGTGTGAAGAAGGTCATGGAAGGTGAGGATTATGAAGGGAAGAAAATGTAGTTTTATTTCAAATTAATTAATATATTGGAAATGTAGATTAATATATTTCATTTTAGGGGAATATTAGAATCCATGGAAAGTAGTCTTGTATGCAGTTTCTGTTCATTTTTAACCAGGTTTTCGAAAGGAAAAATCCGGTTATTGATATGGTGAAAATGACGGGGGTGGGCGGCTGCCAAATGAGTACCCTTATTGTACGGATAATTCCTCCTAACGTTTTCAAGATAGGAGGTTGTTCTTTTGTAGATCAATTGTATATATATATCAGAGGTGTGCATATTGCAAGGATTTGATTTTTGTTAATTTCTGAAAAAAAAATGCCAGCTGTTTAACTTAATCATTTTTTGGCAAAATATTACATATAGGGTACCCCTATTGTATGGATAACTCCTCCTACAAGTTTCAAGATAGGAAGTTGTTCTTTAGGAGAAACATTAAAAACCACCTCAAATCATGTTACATAGGAGATATAGCTTCTGAGGGGCATTTAATATGTTACCGTACTGGTGTTTTTTCGCGATTTGGGGACTACACGATCTGTCCATTTCATCGACGCTCCCTTGGAATACGATGGAAGAAGTCATCCTGCTCACACATGAGTCACAATACAACGGCAAAGGCAGAAGTTGGGAGGAGCATTACTTTGTCTATGTCTCGGCACCTTCATGCAGTGTATGGATATATCATCCCTATTGGTTTAGGTATATATGTGTTGTATAAATTTGTGTAATGGAAGTTGCATATATCATGTCAATAAATAGGACATATTTTACATACATGTTCAAAATTCAAATTGCAGGCATAACAATTTATATAATTAAATTAAACATAGGCGCTAATACCCATCTTAATCGATGTATCAAATATTTAGCCCTATACTATAACATGTTATACATGTAGTAGGTTATATAGAGATAAATTATTTTGTTACATTGATTTAAATAGAGAGCACCTATCAGTGCAAAATGCCAAAATATATCATTCATGTTTCTTTATTAAATAGTTGTTTAAAAATTATATTAAATTAACTCAAAACACAATGATAGAAAAATAGTTTAGCTTATATATGTGTCTTTTATGTATAATTTTTAAAAATACATGTTTTTAAGTTTATGCAGTAGATGTAGAAAAAATGTAACCCAAGAAATGAAATTGTTTGAGGTGTGAAATATTTTTTATGTTTTTTTAAACAAATAAAAACAATTAATGAATTGTCCATGAATAAAATGACAATAACAAACCGTCAACCATCTCAAAAGTCTATCTAAACGTTCATGTACCTGCAGTATTAAAATTGAATGTTGTTAAATTGCTTATACGTGTATGATATAAGTGATTAATTGAATAAGGGTTTAGATGAGCGCACAGACACACACACAAAGACTTATTTCTGTATGCTTTTTTAAAGTACATACTACATAATATTATATAAAACTCTAATGATAATTTGGCAGCATTTTAACAACATATATTCAACTTTGCTAAGAACAAACTTTTTAAGGGAATGCATTTATTTGTTTTATCATGTCTATAATTAATACGATTATGACATTGACCTAATTGGAATCGCACGTCGTACACAAATTAAACCCAAACGATCGCAAGTGGCATTTATGAAATAATAAATTTATATCACTGCATAGCCAAGTTAAACTTCAGATACATTTGTGTCTTGTTTTAATTATACCCGCACTTTCTAAAGAAACTTCGGGTATATTGATGTTACCCTGCTCCGTCCGTCTATCCGTCCGTCCGTCCGTCCGTCTGTCACGTTTGACTTTCTCAAACTGCTCTTACATCTTATAAACCAGCAAACTGAACTCTTGGAGTTTAATTTCGGGGGTCATGTTGTTTTGTAAAAAGTTTTCAAAAATTATTTTGTAGTCCTGGGGGTCAAATAATAAGTAAAAAATTATGTTTGTTCACAAAAAACCTTCTTCCTCAAACTCCTCTTATATTTTCAACAGTAGACAAATTATCTCTTGGAATATGTTTTGGGGTGTCCCATAGATGCGCAATAAGGTCTCAGAAATTTAAATTTTGTCCTGGCGTCATTTAGTGACTGAAAAATGACGTTTTTAAAAACAAATGGTTTCAAAAAACGTCAATTACTTTTTGCAGTAGCCAAATGATACATAAACGATTCGTATGCATTATTAAACGTAGCTGAAGATCTAGCGATCTGTAGTCTTCTCTGATGGACAATTCTAGATGCTTGTCGTATGTCAACCCGTAGTCATAGATATGCAGCTATTAATATGAAACAATTTTCCGGTGATAAATGTGCGATATCGGCCAAAGTCTCTTCTGCATTTTGGACTTGGTCACCTTCTCTGAGGTGATACATCTATGAATCTGTCTGTCGACGCAAAACGGTGTCACTTCCTCACTAAGTTACTTCGACATGTTGGTTTACCTCGGAAATAATGCTTTTATTTATCATATTAATCAAAAAGAGTAATACGTGATAATACACCCAATAAAAAAAAAACAATGAAGGTATTCTCATGATACGACCGCTAATGATACAACACCGCTTAATGCCATACTTGAATCTACATTTTGTGTTATTAAGCGTTGAAAATACAACCACTAATGATATGCATTTTTGTATCAAAAGTTGACAATTTTAAACGTTATATTAAATTGCCGCTAATATAAATGGTAGAAATGCATCAATAAGCGTCACAAATGTACAGCAGCTCTAACTCTTGATTAAACAAGGAAATACCTACACTCTCGACCGCTATTTATGCGCCCATACGTTTTCGTTTTTTTTAATTCGTGATTTTAATTTTGCTGTAAATAAATTTTCCCAAAGTTGCCCAGAATACGGTAACTGATAACATCATGGCGGAAATTGTAGGATAAATTCATCATGTATCTGACACATCTTGGATCTATTAACTTTCAATTTTGCATAATATTCATTCACTCGCATGTTATTTCATTAATATCTGAATTTCTTCAAAATGTATCTTAACACGAATCGGACTATCTCAAAGATAAAAGTAATAATTCACAATAAAAATTAGTTGTACATATATTTTGCAGATCACTGGATATTTGGCAGTGAACTTTATACCTTTGAACCAGACTGTGATTACCACTGTACGGATCGTTGGCATGTTTTTGGTGGGTAGTTGAAAACTCCAGAATAAGTACACTAAAATATATGTTTTTCACAGGTGACAGTTCAACTGTCTATATGTACATGTACTGAATACATTAATAAGATAATTTAAACCTTAAAAGTTATGAATCGCAATTTGATTTCGAAATGTTTGAAAATAAGATTAAAATCAGAATAAATTTCCGTATCCATAAATTGTATAATTTGTTTATACCTTAAAAGTTATGAATCGCAATTTGATTTCGAAATGTTTGAAAATAAGACTAAAATCAGAGTAAATTTCCGTATCCATAAATTGTATAATTTGTTTATAAACAGAACGACTATTGATCCAACAAATGTCAATACTTTATGTGGCCTCCCTTTGCTTGCATAACGGCCCTAAATTGTCTTAGGAATCCTCGAATGAGTGAATCGATGATCAGTTTGGAAATGCTATCCAATCTTTCAAACAAAGCTTAAAATAGTGTTTCTGAACTGCCTCTTTGTAACATCCCAGAAATGTTCAATAGGATTGAGGTCTGGTGACTTCGAAGGCCCTCCATTTTCTCAATAGTCTTCGCCTCAAGGAACCGGTTCACGATGTTCGTTCTATGTGGACTGGCGTGTTAATCCATCAAAACAAATTCTGTATCTACGGCCCCCAGAAAATAGTCCTTCGATTGAGTGAAGAAACTTATTTTTAGGTTTGATCCAGTGCTGCATTTTTGATAACGTCCAAACTCTGATGACCTATGAAGAGAAATGCATCCTCACAACATATGATAACCTCCACCAAAGCGATCATTCTAAGCCAGACAGCAGTAACTGAAAATGTTATTTTTCTGTTTTCACACTCAAAGCTTTCCTCCATCATTTAAAAAATGCAAACAAAATTTGGATTCGTCTGTAAAGAGTACGGATCTCAATTTGCCGATTTGCATGAACTCTTGCAAAACTCTTGCCAAATGTGATTTGCAAGTTGAATCAATATCGCTATGCTTGCAGTACAAGTTCTGGTACACCCGGGTCGTCGTCCACTCCGAGGCCTTTATGGGACTACAATGTTTCTGAAAACTTTGCCGCAACCAACCAATGATCATAACCCTTTGTGACGTGTTTGTCAGTCTACCCACTACATATTATGATATTTCAGTTTGAGCACTCCTATGAACTTTCCGGCTTCCTGTACATTAAGACGTCGTCTTTGCGGTATTACCTGTAATTAATTTTGTGTAAGAAATATGTTTGCTTTCCTTATTTATTGTAACCATGGGCTTTTGAGAGTATTTCATAAGTCTAAAGTTAAGACGAAAACTGATTATTCAGTGAAGTGTAACAAACAACATTTGGAGTTATGTCTAATCATGCACACCATTATAGAAAATGAAACTATGAATTTTCGAAATCAACTATATATATATATATATATATATATATATATATATATATATATATATATATATATATATATAAACGAAGAAAAAAAACTCAAGCACTACAACTAACACTACTAAAGAAACTATAAAAAGAACAATTACATTTTAACAGTTTTGAATCACATTGTTTGAGAAGGTATTGGCAATGCGGCCGGTCGCTCTAAAGTAATCAATTCCATTGATTACTTTAGAGCGATCGGCCGCATTAGTTTGCAGTATATGTAGGACTCTCAAAGCAAAAGTGACTTAAATTGTAATATGAAATGAAAATAAAAAAATCATTATATTTTTATGATAACCCTTTTATTCTTTTATCAGAGAAAAAGTTAAGAAGTTTTATGAAACCAGTCAAATTTAAGATTTTTGATCAAATGTTTCCTGAATTTTTCCACAAAATGTTTTTGTTAGCAATATATTGGAATTTTTGAAAAGCTTTTTGTTTTTGTCAGCAATATGTTGGAATTGTTGGAAAGCTTATTGTTTTTGTTAGCAATATGTTAGAAAATTTGGAAAGCTGCGCATTTTACGTGACTTCACAAACATCTGTACAATTAATCAGTAATAATAATCAGTAACAATAATTGATAAATTCAACAGGAAAATATAACTCTTTACATTCACAAATGACTTTAAAATTTCCTGTAATTTTGATTATATAAATTTTGACAATTAAACGTGTTTGGATATCATTCAGCCTTGGGAATAAGATACTTTTCTCTCCTTCTATTTGTGTGGGTGTTTGTGTGTGGGGTAGGGTATCTAAGGTTACTAGCATGAAATCAAATTCTCGCTATGAAAAGTAGAGATAACTGACCTATAAGAGTTGACTGAATAGCGATTTTATAGCAGTAGTTAAAGGATTACGATTTTTGTGTAATTGGATCCGATGGTTTTTTTTATCTGAATGAATACCAGTACTAAATTTTTCAAATGCTTATTTGTTTATATCTCTTACATGTACCGTCCAACTCTACCAATCTGCTGTTTGATTTATGAGACATATAAGGTGTTCTGCAGTCAGAGTGATATTTATTTCAAGACATAAATCCCATTTATTTATTTTTTTTCATGATAGGTAGATAAAATGACCCATTACCTACCCATCTTCCAAGCTATATTGTTCACATTTGATACTGCTGTGTATTGAACTTTGCATAGAACAGTATGTTTGATAATTGTATTTTAAACGTCCAAAACATATGATTACTGTACGAAAAGGGTACGGGGATATTTTAGCTTTTTACGAAATCTGTATATTGTTTGTTGATTTTCATCAAAATGAATGATCTGCAGCTATACATTTGAAGAAAAAATGTGTCTTTAATGGTAAAGAACACTACTGGCTCTAAAAACCCCTGTCCGTATAAAAATCCCCTTCTTTCCCTGTCATCCCCTGTGTTTTTCCTGTCATCCCCTGTGCAACCCCTGTCAGCCCCTGTACACAGCCCCAGTACACCCTGTAATCCCCTGTCACCCACTGTACAATCCCCTGTGGGCCACTGTAAGACCCTGTCACCCCCTGTACACCACTGTCATCCCCTGTAAGCCACTGTATTTCCCTGTACATGCCCCTGACACCCCCTGTACGGTGTTTGATTGTTTATAACAGCCTTTTTTGTTATCTAATTTCAATATTTATTTTCTTAATTCAATTATCTAACTCTCATATGCTATAGTTTGAGATATGAATCAATTTTTGCACTCAACAGAGTGCTGACTCTCAAGAAACACTGTTATAGTAATTTTAGAAATTATAATATGTTTTCATTAATAGTTTATTAATACAGTACTTAAATAATCATGCTTACAACTAGAGGCTGGAGATTCACCGGATGGTAAACCTCAGGTGAGGGCGGTGTGAAAGCCTTCAAGGCATTTAGTCCTTTAGCGGTCGGGAACATCACTACTCCGTAATATTTGAAAAATAAATATAGGAAATACTGTGAATTATTTCTACAAAGATCAAGCGCAGCACATGGTGTTAAGCATTTGATTTTGTGTATCTAAACAAATATTTGCACACTGAAACATGTTACATGTAATCAGCCAGAATGTAGAATGTACATGTATAAGCAGCCATGTTACGATAGAGCACGTCTTTCTTTTTTTTATAACTAGTTCCTGATTATATCTTTATTAATTTCCCGTGAATAACAAAATAAAGCTTCAATAGCTTATAAGTTTGCCTAAGAAATAATTTTAGTATGTTTGTTTAATATGTTTCTGAGCGGCTAATTGGACCCTTGAATTGAATTTTAACTGATGATTAACTCTCATAAACAATTTAATAATTTCTAAAATCTAATTTTCATTTCCCTTTTTTTACTGCAAAATGGCAGATATAAAATATAATGTTATTTATTGCCAATGAACAGAAATTCGTGGCCTTGGTCAGAACATTCACAACATACCTGTATCATGTAAATGTAGCACTAGTGTTTTCTTTACATGTAGGAGTTTATATAGATACTGAGAGAGAGAGAGAGAGAGAGAGAGAGAGAGAGAGAGAGAGAGAGAGAGAGAGAGAGAGAGAGAGAGAGAGAGAGTTTGCATTGATTTTGAATTAAAAGTTACTAAAAGTTTACCCGGGAATTAGTTTCCTAAAAAGTTAAAATGCAATCTTAATTTCACTCCCAATTCTTTATTATTATTTAGATTAACTTAAAACGATCATATTAATTTTAATCCACCAATGTTTTTTTTTACACCATATCAATTATTCAAAGAATTGATTAAAGTTACAGTTTTCAAAGGAGAGGATGTTGATATTATTTTTTCACTCGGTCAGTGGTTATGTAATAGCTACTGTACACAGCCCTTCTTGACAATTTGCAGAACACGGTAGCGAGTTGGGGAAAATGAGATGACAAGCATACGTGTACATGTATATACACACAGTTCCTCAGATCTGAATGGTCGGTCACTGATTACATAATTAAAGCTACTGTACACAGCCCTTCTTGACAATTTGCAGTGCACGGTAGCAAGGATGGGAACAATGAGGTGACATACACACGTGTACTTGTATATACACACACCGTTTTCCTAAAATCTGAATGCTTGGTAATGCTTAACAATTATTCAATATGCTGTTTAAACGTCTCTAATGACTTTCTTTCCCAGTCTGTCAAGTAAAGAAAATTTTGATTCATCAGTTCTACATGTAAGAATATCAAACATGAGAAGAAAGAGCTTAAAATTCGAAACATTATTTGACACAGTCATATTGCTCTCATATTTTTCATTTTTCAAATTCAGAATTTAAATAAATGTATGATATTTTTCTAATCGACAACTCGAAACCCGGAGCATTCTTTTAAGATCATTCACGCATGTCTTTACATTACCCGTTACCGGTATTTTTATACATGTGTGAAATTATTCATGATCATGAACTGGATCATTGTTTTAAATGTATGAGGACAATTCAATACAATAATGCATATGAATTACTAAACTGGACAATGCACCCTAGTTAAGTTAAAAGTGTCAAAGGGCCGTACTAAATTACCCCTCCTAAAAAATCAACTCTCTCTCTCTTTCTCTCTCTCTCTCTCTCTCTCTCTCATAATTTATGAGAACAAAACCCACAAAAAACAATGGCTGACAGCAAATATCATCGATTGCGATTTACATGACTTAGATATTACCTAATTAACTTCCTGCTAAAAAGAATCAACATGCATTTCATTGGGACGATGTAATTCTTTGCATCATTATACCAGGCAAAACATCAAAATATAGGTGATCATTTCGATCGGTGTGTGATAATCTGCACGCGCTAATCATGTTGTGTTATTAAGCGCTTTCACTCAGGCAGGTTACATGGCACAGAGCGTCGCGGATTTCCCGTACTCATCCTCCACTTAGTTTTTATTTTACAAATTAAAAAACACGGTCGTTTTTTGAAATACATGGAATGAAATATGAAGCGGTTTATCAGTATATACTTATCTTGATATTTGTCACTGTTGAGTCAGAATTATTCACGTTTGTAACAGTATTGCCCTCTATGAAATACAAAGAAAAACAAACACCGTCTAAACCATGAATGCTTTTCTTTCTTTCTATTTCCTTATGTATCAGAAACTGCTAAATATATATTTAAGAGAACTCGAAAACGTTTACTAATTAAAAACTTTTTTTTTACTTTATCAAGCAGTCAAACACCGTACAGGGGGTGTCAGGGGGCATGTACAGGGAAATACAGTGGCTTACAGTGGGTGACAGGGGCGTACAGGGGGTGACAGGGGCTTACAGTGGCACACAGGGGATGTGTACAGTGGCTGACAGGGGATTGCAGGGTGTACAGGGAATGTGTACAGGGGCTGACAGGGGATGACAGGGAAAACACAGGGGGTGTCAGGGAAAGACAGGGGATTTTCATACGGACAGGGGTTTTTAGAGCCAGTAGTGGAAGTGAGACGTCCGTGTGATATACAGAATAATATCTAAAAAATAGAAACGAGCTCGTTGCAAGCAAAGACTAGGTCTTACGTTGCAGCTGCGTCATACTTGTGACGTAATACCAAATTGATTACCTGGCCATGATACAATTTTAGATGTATAGACCCTTCGTAAAAGAAACAAATGCTTTCGATATACATAATAGTTTGTTTCATGATGATTTTTACCTGAAATACAATTACTGTAGCGCCATATACATGTGCATTAAAGTTTATTGATATACTATCTTTATGTTGTCTTATTATATTTCTAATATTGCATAAAGCCTACTTAAGCTAATACATGTAGATTTAGTCTTAGATTGGATGAAAATAATGTCTTGGGCATAGGATTCTTAGCTCTTATGGCTTAGTCATTTTTATCAATTGTTTGGGGATTGTCTGGAACTTATATATAACATTTTTATCTAGTATTGTATTGTTCATGTAACTATCTTGTAAACTCTTTAGCGATATCTGCTCAGAAATTTAATTTATCGTGTTCATCGTATTGAATGTGTAAACATATCGGTACCATTTCATTATTTCTATAGCAGCATTACTTGATTGGATCTATAAAAACCACAGTTGTATTTTTTTTCTTTTATATTACAGTATAGACATCTGTTTTCTAACTTCTGGACCCCGCCCCCTCCACACACACACACACACCCACCCACCCACACTCAGTTTTCTTCGAACAACATAGTACTAATATCTGTGCATATTTGTCAAGGCGATTGATGAAAATAACTTGTCTACTTAAAGTACTATACGATATAAGCAAACAAAGATCTGTATAAGTTATTTATAGTTTGATTCTCCACATGTTGTTTTTTGCATGTGCAGTTTATTTTGAGAAACTTATTTCATCATAATTGTCTAAATATATTAGACGACGACTTTCTTTACATAGTGTGTATACCCGATATGAAGTTCAAAAGACATGACATTTTACGCGCATTTAAAAAAAATACAGTTATATGTGGAGATCATGAACATTTTTACGGGGGGTTCTGAGGAATTATTTTGTTTTCCGGGGAGGAGGAGGACCGAAACCTTTTTCCGGTAACTTTATTCATTTTTTAATTAATCATTTTTAAAATTATCGGAATATCGATATTACCTTTTAATGCTAAAAATACAATACGAAGCAGTTAGTCTCAGTGAGTATTCGGCCAACCTGTACGCATAGGAAAGATTTTGTTTTCAGACCGAGAGCTACAGATCTGCAGCTAGAGATCGCCTGCCTCTTATTGATCACGTCAATTTATTTTTGTTTCAAGGAGGCAGTTTTCTTTTTACATCAATGAGTTTTTCCCTTTAAAAAAGCAAGATATCGGTCACATTTTTCAGTGTCATCATGTTAAAATTCATTTAAGGCTCTCATAGAATTCTATATGAAGTTTCAAGATACAACTCTTCATTGCTTTATCCGAAACGTTGCATGGAAAAAAAGATTTACATTGCATTCTTTTAAAATACAAAAAGATATGCACAATGAGCTTAGATTTACAGCTTACAAACAACCATAGAGAGAGACTGAGAACAACTAATTTTTCTTATTTATTTTTAAATCATAAGACATTCAAGAAAAAATCAGACGATTTTTTCTTTATATGCATGAATGATAACATTGATCAGCAAGGGCTTTTATATAGTGCCAGCACCTACGGTCTGATAAACTGTAACATGGGTCTTTGGACGTTGGATTTAAAGCTTTCTTCTTTCTTTTGGGGGGTATTTTATTTTTATTTTTAGTATACTCTACTAATAATGTGTTCGATTTTGTATACAAACGGAGTTATTGATACTAAAATATCAATGTAAAAAGGAGAGAGCGTCTCTCTCTCTCTCTGTGTTCATAAGAATCAGTGAATTAACGAGCGAAATATCAAGGATCAAAGTGGCATCTAAAAGAAAAAAAATATTTAGAAATCTGAAAAATTTTCAGAATAATAGTAAGGTCTTTCGTCCGGAACGGAAGACCTTAAAAATACATCAAAATATAAAAATACTTCATCTGTATTTAATGAATGAATATCAAAATTCAACAGTTCACAGTTTGAAATCGCATAAATTAAGGAGTTGTGATTTTAACATGCCTACACACTGTGATAATTTCAGACATCTTGTATTTAAGAGAGAGAAAGAGAGAGAGAGAGAAAGAGAGAGAGAGAGAGAGAGGGAGAGAGAGATGTAAATTATATAAGAAATAATAATGTTTAGGATAGTTGACAATGTAAAAATAAATGAATAAATAAAAATCTTTAGAGCAGGAAGAATGTCTATGTTTAACGAATGTGCATAAACCTGCTCGAATTTTTAAGTGTGTGAATATTACATTAAGATAATTACTTTTAATATCAATATTTTCAATAGGAGCATATATAAAGTACTTCATTAGTATCATTTCTCTATCCATTGGAAACTTTATTGTATCATTCACTAATATTTTTATGAAAATTCACGTATGCTTTACAACAGTCTTGAAATTGAACTATTATTACATTTACAATGTATTTTTGTATGCGGTTAAGAAGGATGTATTTCTCTTTAATTGTATTTGTCATCTTTAAAATCAAATTATCATAAAATGATTGAAAGACCTTGCCTGTTCATATATGAAATATAATTCTTAGTTTTGAAAAGTTCAAAGAAACGGCAATGTGCTGGCTTAAATGCACTTTTATTCAGGCTAAGTGCAAAATAAGAGCATGCTTTATTTATCTTTACACTTAATAACAAGGTATTATACCCCCCCCCCCCTCCAAAAAAAAAAAAGAAGAAGAATTCGATTCAGCTTTCTAGATTTGTTACGTTTATTAACTTAGCAATAGAGTCATTTAGAGTTATTATTTTCTTTTAAATAAAATGAAAACAACTATTTTTTGTTTGTTTTAATATAACTATAATCATCTAAGAAATTGAAAACATGCCTTTCTCCACAATTAGAATGTATTGTACTGGTTAAAGGTACATTCATTTTGTAAATAATGTGAGTGTACATACCACCAAATCTTCAAAATCAGCAAGTTTTGTACACTATTTTCAAATAATTAAACTTATTTAAAATTGCAGTCTGTTAGTAGGTTTCCTTGACTTGATCTACATAGACAATCATTATTATTACTAAATTACCAATTATTACTTAAATTATAATATTTAATGATTCTTGTATTTTATTTGTCACTTACATAGATGTATTTACACATAAATAAGTCGAACATATTGTGACATTTAATAAATTCTAAAGTTATTAACAGAGGAATGCTCCAAATAAATAATTTGAATTGTCGTGCACGCGGGTATGTTAAGGCTTCCCACAGCGTAGAAAGTCACTTGTTTGTACTTCATACAATATGACGTCATAATCAACTTTGACGTCACGATCTGCATTCTATTCGATAATTTTCAGGGAATGTGTCGTAACGTTAAACGTGAATAATATTAAAACAATAATAAACCTTCGTGTTTCCTTAACATAGAGGCTGCCGTTAATGCTAGATTATAGAATTCATTCATTTTAATAATACATGTATGTATCAATGAATCAACAGATTGAAAGCTTTGCTTGAGATAGAAGTCTATTTATTAATTAGTGGTTTGGAGACTCTCCCTGCTACATGTAAACAACTAAATGCAGAAATTTTAATGCATTTAAAACACAGCTTGGTGCAGGTGAAAGATCAATACAATTTAAGAATAGTTTACGTAAAATTGGTAAAGAATATAAGTACCAATGTGAATTATGCTTGGAAAAACCAACGGATTTACCCCAATTTTATGTAAGTCGCTTTCAATTAGAAAAATGTGCTTTATTTTGATGATTTAGCGAAATGATTTTACAATATCTTTAATGAACGAAATATCTATTTCAAGCCCAAGCAAGAACTTTAAAGTATATAACATAACAAAGGATTTATCTTAAAAATATTTATGATTTAATGTCATGAATCACATGCGCCGATGCGATTCAATTAAATAATTTGCAATGTCAGGATACGCACGTCACGTGACAACGAAGTACATATGACGTCACAAAAATGCATCAAATATAATGTTTAACATCATTGTCAATATATGTTATGAAGATTTTAAGAAATACTCTCGGTCAAAGTTTTTTTTCGTCGATTAAAAAAATATCGTTTCTCAGATGTATTTTAGCTCCGGGACACCTTATCATTGCCCCACATTCTATTATTCAATCATTTCCTTCCAATTAAAGGAAGGGGGAAGTTATTTTCCTTCATGTCGTTTAAAAACTCCAGAATTCAGGAACTCTATAGTTTGAAAGCTCAGTCCAAGGTTCTTGTCCGATAAATCAGGATACTATGTGTGTTATGGTGATGTATTACAAAACAGTGTCTATCTGTGTATTGTCATTGTTATTGGTTACCTGTTCAGGAATTTGCAACGCAAACAAAGAGTGTGAAGGGTAAGATTGCTTTTGATTATTTGTTATACCGGTATATTTACTGATAAAATATAGATGAAGTGTCCAAGACACGTGTAATATGTTTTTCAATCGCCTGGAAACATTTTATGTTTAAAGAAAGTACAGAGGTATTTTGCAACATTAAATGAAAACTAGAGCCGTGTTCGTTGCAAAGCAACGAAGAGGTCTTCCGTTGCAGCTTCGAGTCGAGAAAGGATTGTCAAACAGTCTGATAAAAACCACCCCCTTTTCCTTGCACTTGTCAGGGCATGACAGGTATTGATTGGAGGTCATCTTCACACGACCATTACTTCTGACCAATCAGAGCTTTAGAAAATCAATAGGAACTCTTCAAAGGAGACAAACAAATTAATTCATGTCCATTTATATGTAACCTCCAGAATAAGTATTGAAGATATGCACCTAAACATTAAACATATAAAGGTATCCCTTTGTAAACATATAAAGCTATGTCTTTGGTTAGTAGGAGTATATTTAGATTGTATGCAAATGTGAAGGCCTTGTATAGATGACCTGTTGTCGATACCTATCATACCCTGACGAGTAAAAAAAGAGGGATGGTTTTAATCAGATAAGACTGTCAATATGATAATCGTACGTTCAGAAAATCGAAAACGAGGCTCAATTTCAAAGAATTATTTTTTATACCAGGCAAGTTCTCCGTTTAACTTACTTCATGTTTACATTAGGTTAGGATAATTTTTTTTAAAAAACATCATATATGTACATGTATATAATTATTCCGAACACAAACACAAAGTGATAAATACATTTATGTACAACTGATTACGATACAACATGAGCCTAGCCCTATATCAAAGTGTAATCAACACAAATTTCACTGCGCTAATGCATGAAACAAACAGTGTTATGTCTGATAAACATTTCCCTGTACTCATACTTACAGCTCTACTGCTTACTAAGGGAATAATTTATGTAAAGGGCAGTGTTAAAATTAAACAATTGAAACGAACACAAATTGTAAATAAATGATGACGCCTTCTCCCGCCTTAGTGTGCACTATATGAGAGGTGCTCAGCAGGAGGGACACCTCTCCATATAACGTTAGGCCATACAGACACTCAGCATTGTTCTTGCTAGGCGAACATATTTATCCGAAATCTTGACAAGAAAATCTTCAAAGTCCTAATCCGTGGTGGTGGTGGTAGTGGAGGGGAAGCTGTGAGGCAGCTGTATCTTCTATTGTTTAATATGCTTTTGTTTTAAATTTGCCAAAAAGAATTTTGCTTTCTTCTTAAAAGTGAGTGTGGGGGCGGGGACAATGCCCCAAAATCCAATTTTCTAAATGTTAATTTAAGGAACATTTTGGTTGTGAGGAAGGGGGAGCAGTGCTCCCACTGGATCAATTAAAGGTACTGTGTACTGTGAGCAAGCTAACAAATGATACCCCCGCTATGAAAAAATCATAACTCAAGTATTTCTCTACTAGAAAATAATTGATGCTTCTATTTCTTATTGTGACACTGAACTTGCACAAATGACCAAAGCTCAAGTCAGAACATATTTACAGGTCACAAGCAATCTTTGTGTCAAATTTTAGCTTCTGATCATTTCTATTAAGATTATGAAATTTTTCTCCCACTGACATTGAATTTGCCAAAATGACCTCGGGACAAATCATTACACACCCTCAGGTTATAAACCATATTTTTGTGAATTAGAACCTTCAATGTTTTTCCATAAAAGTTATATAGACCAGACACGAATTTTGCACTTTTCCTGCCAGTTTCCTTGATCTTGTCCAAATGATCTTGGGTCAAGGTCATGACACACCCTCGGGTCATAATCAATCTTTGTGTGAAGTAAGAACTTCCAATGTTTCTGCATAAGAAACTAAGATATGGACAGGACACGAATTTGGCACTTTTCCTGCCAGTGACCTTGCCCAATTGACCTTGCATCAAGGTCATTAAGGACCGTCAGGTCATTAGCACTATTTGTGTGAAGTAATAACTTCCAATGTGATTCCTATATAAGGTGATTCCTATATACCCCCCAAGAATTCCTTTGCGGGGGGTATAAAAATCTTTTTCGCCACTTTAGTGCGGCACAAAGAACGTCCTATGTTTTACTATCATTTCTATCAAATCACATATACATGTACATGTAATATATGTGTTAGCTATTCATATTTTGTACTTTTTAAATATACATGTATTGACCAATGTATTGTATGCACAATTGCACTCGGAACCCACGAGTTTTCTATCCGTTACACTGCCTTAAAAGCAGTATAACGGATAGGAAACCCGTGGGTTCTGACGATGTCTCCTCATTGATATTTGACAATTTGCATCACTACATGATTTCCAAGTGGTAAGGTATCAAAGCTTTTTCAAAGTTAAGATACTGAATTTCTACAGTTCTAAGTTTTAGGTAAAAAAAACCAACACTTTTTTATATGATGAAACAAAAACAAAAATACCTTTATGGACTCATACACATAAATAAGAAGAGGAGCAAAAGCCATAAAAACATTTAATTTATTTCTTTTGTTCTAGACTATTTCTGAGTTAACAAGCTACAAGTTTACAATCTCCTATTTTGACAGGCCAGATGTAAAAATAAAATATTCTGCTTGGTTTTCGGTCAATTAAGTTGCATTACTATCTCATACTACACAGCTTCAATAAAATGTTTTTAATCAATGTGCATATAAAAATAAATAAAATCCCCAAGAACACATATTTATCTCATTTAAGTGCAACTTTAAGAAGTGCATATATTTTTGAGGAGGAAAATATGTCGCTATATTATTGTTTGTAAGCCAAGTGAACTATGGTCTTTCAAAGAAATAAGAAAACTGTCGACACTTGCAGTACTCTGATGATTTCTATGGCGACCGACTACATTGCATCATATAATCGTATTTCCTAACTTCTGATCCAGAGAACCAATTTTATTTAAGATCTTTGACTTAAAACTTTTAACTTATAATATTTATTTTATTCTGTTCATAACTATAGAAGTTTAGCGTGTTCAACAGTTTAATTTATTAGCCCCATTCTCAGATTACGATCCCGCACCTTTAACGCGAAATAAGATGACGGACTTCGAGTTAGACTAGATATATAGATATTGTTTAACAATTGACCACTGCAGTGAAAGCACCCTTCTAAGTGTTTACTCAATTACATATTAATTGATGATCTGCAGCCGTAAATAACCTGGGGCTATATATGTTCTGAGCTGTGCTGAAGCGACACGAGATTTTTTTGGTCGCATGTGGGATAGAATAACAGGCTGATCGAATAAACGAACGGGTGGGAAAATTTTACACACAATAGGTCACCAAAAATTGATATTCGCCACATTTAGATTCCTTTTCGCCCGTTTTGAAAAATAAATATCAGCATGAGCACTTAGCAGGGGTGGTCAACACAGCAATGAGTTCGTTTTCACAATGAAACAAACGGCCATGTAGACGTACTAGTAGTACAAAAGTGATTATGTGATCGCTAGAATCAAAACAAAACTTATTTAAAACTCATGTGAATATTCTATTAATAAATCACCCAATCCCTCAATTCCGGACATTTCTTTTATCGTGCCAGCACCTACCGCATACGTGTAACATTGTAACACGGAACTTTGATTTTAATTTGATTTGATTCTTTTGACTGCCTTGAACGCTCGGAGAATATTTAATTTTTTGAATTCATTTTTACTTTGTACACCCTGCTAAATAATGCATCCAATTTTGATCTCTCTCTCTCTCTCTCTCTCTCTCTCTCTCTCTCTCTCTCTCTCTCGCGCGCGCGCGCGCGCGCAACTCTAAGAAAATTTCCTTTACTTTCTACGAAGTCTGTAAAAACTCTCCGCATAAATTAACGGAAATAATCATGGATACATAAATTAATCTTCAGTTGAAACATAAGTCGATTTTACATGGACCGGTCAAGCCGTTAGAGGCCGAGGTTTTTAACCGGTCGGTTTACTTCAGATGTTCAGATGTGAAGCCCCGAGGGAAACATGCTCGCTTGTGTATATTGTCTATATGCACGGGTGTTAAAATGCTCTCAACAGAGTTTTTCCGATGATCTAGAAAATTATTGTATTTATATAATTATGTACTAGGAAAAACAAATTAAATGTCAATCGTTGAAATGAATATCGGCATGAATAACCGCCAGCGACATGAGCAAAATCTTTCGTTTGTTTGAACAAGTTTTCGACGGGATTTACTGAAAAATTATGCAATATACGATCATCGTACCGTACTCAAATACTAATGCAACTTTTATGCAACATAAGTTTGTATAACTTCTCCGATCATCTGCTACAGTGCACAATAATTCTACCAGCTGCGCATTTACCAGAGTTAATTGTCTGTACATGTTTCTCTTTCGGTTTCGGCTCGGGAAATTTCTCAAAGCAATGTGATAACTAACGTTATAAATCGTAGACGCAATATTTCATTTATTTATATAATTATTTAATCTCAATTATATCCAAACATCTTTAATTATAAAAGAAATTTTTCATGGATGATCGGCGCCACGTGATTTAGATAGACTATAGGTGATCAGTGCGTTTGGTGTGGTACATAACCATGCAAGTACGAGTAAATTTTTACTTCATATCTTTCAATTTCCAAAATTTAATCTGTCGAAGGTAGTTTCTTCGTCAAGGTATGCATCAAAAGACAAAAGTTAATTGCATGATCATCGCGAGCGCCAAACATGGTATACACAGGACGAGTAAACGAATGTCAATCATGCATTTTCTAACATCCAATCTGAGGCCTCGATTCAGTTGATTGACAGGAGTACACTGACCAAATAAATTTGAAGGCGGAGCTTATTTTCTCGGTCTTTAAAGGTTTAATCTTTGTGGGTTTTTGTGCTGATCCTAAACATTATTTGTACAGTTTTTAGAACTTGTTAGTCCTACTAAACCAACATTGATCTATGACTGACGATGCTTCTGATTTGGAATGATATATTTTTATTAAATTTCAGAACGATTTCTTAATTTACACTTTATCGTTCTAAGACGAAGAAACTTCTATAACATAAGATTAAAACAGATGAGTTCTTGTGTTTGCGGCTAAAAACCCATATATGAAGACGCGAATCCTGTGTATAAGATAACCGCTGACCGCTAGGTAATCCAGCCGCGACCGATCTCCTCGGCCGCGGGCGAGGGATAGGTGAAGCAAGGATAATTTAGAAAGCTAGCAGTATTATTAAATGACTTAAATATATTACAATAAGTTATTTTTTTTTACATAAATACCAACCATTGATTTATGTGTGATGTTGCTTCTAATTGGGAATTACATTGCTTTTATTAATTAACAGCACGATTTCTTAATTAACACTCTATTGTTTAATTCAATTTAAGAAGAATAAACTTTTATATGTAATCAAAATTAAAACAATTCTATGTGTTTGCTGCTAAATAAACCCATATATGAAGACGCGAATCTTGTGTATTAGATACTCGCTGACGGTTGGGTAGTCCAGCCGCGACCGATCTCCTCAGCCGCGGGCGAGGGATAGGTTACGTAACGGTATACACACACAGCTCAGATCCCAGAAATATTTCAAATGCATGCAGTATAATAACTAATATGTATAACAAAGAAGTTTTTTTAATCCGTAATTTGTGTCTTACTAAAATAGAATGTTTATATTTTGTGTTTATTGTTTTTATAGGATTTTTCACTCTAAAAACTTAACAAAACTGGCTTATAATCCTCACATAAAAGCATGTATACTGTAAAAAAAAAAAACTTTTCTAATGAATTAAAGCATCCAGTATAAACAGGTACACTTTCTGTGTGACTTTATGTCAGTTGTACGCTCAAAGACTTTTCGTTAACTTGCCAAATGAAAACAGGTACATGTTAACAAGTAAAGCTTTTTACACTCATATTACGCAATACCCTAACAAAATAACATTGTAACGACATTGATAAGATCCCAATGAACAACTTTTCCAGGTACAGCCATATCGAAATCTTAACCGTTTTTGAGTTATAAAGCAAAAAGTTTCAAGGGCTGTTGGCCCCTAATGTAAGAGGCCAGCCCTTTTTCAATGGTGTCAAATGAAAGCCCTTAAAATTCTGCACAACTTTTATTCTACATGTCTTAACAAAATATATTTTGTTTAAAAGATACAAAGGAAATTATGTGTAAATTTTCGCACTTTTTGGAATCCCGTTTTTGCCCCCCTACCTTTTTCTAAATAAAACAAGAAATCCCAAAACAAAAACCGATGTGCACAACTTCAATGCCTCTATTATTTAAATTCGTTGGATTCCCATTCCCTGCTATTATAGTCTCAGAGCCTTTGTCTGGAAACCAAAGGCCCTAAAAATTTTCAAAGGGGAATAACTCGTTAACGGAAGAGGAATTTTAAAGTTAATGATATGTGTTATATAGTGTTTTGTATAGACTATAAGCCCTGAAAATTTGAGCAAAAACCGTTTAGAAATGAGCAAGATATAAAGCTTCAAAGTTTGCGATTAGGAAAAAAAAAAACTAGACACGATCTCGTTGCGAGCAACGAGGAGGTCTTCCGTCCGATTCTCATCAGATGTGATAAGACCTTTACTTTTGCTAAAACGAAACATGGAAATGTGGGTGGGGCTACATTTAAAGGATCTGAGACCTTTCTGTATGAAGTGTAAGAGCTATTGATGAATAGCTTTAGATCCCTTTTGGCCCTTTAATTTAGGGGCTTGTCAATTTTTCTTGATATCAAATTAAAGGACTTTTTTTTATTTGATGGAAATTTTATTCAACAAGCATTGAGAAAGTAACCGTTTTTGAGATATCTGGGAAAGAACTTGTTTGGGGCCGACTTTTTATCGGGCCATCTAACAATTTTGATGACTGTACATTGTTAAATACATCATTCATGTTACAAAATATTCAGAAATTAAAAGCCATGATTGTCTTCAAATCAATTGGCTCATAATTTAAAGGACTAGACCTTGGTTATGTAAAAGAAAATTTATTTTTGTTTTAAATGCATTTGGTTCAAAAAGTGTTTAGAAATCAGTTGCCATTATTGAGATACATGTATCTGGGAAAGAACGTTGGGGTCGATTCTTTTTCTCCTTTTAGCGAATTTTTGAGGGTTGTCTATTGTTATACACATAGTATATATAAATGTACATAGTTCTAAGCATCTTTTCTTGTACAACAAGTTCACAAATATTTCTTTTTTTTTAAAAAAAGAATGATTAAAATTCTGGACTTCTAGTCCTTTCAATCCTTAACAACATAGCATATTAAAATTATTACATGTATATTGTATAGGTACGAAGTAAAGACTTTAGACCATTCTGGGCTCTTATTTTAAAAACATGTGCATAAAAAACTGAAAGTTTGAATCTTTTTACTGCCAAAAAAAAATAAGCTTGCAAATTGCGTGTTAAAGATGATCCGCAATTCAAAATATTTTATCATATCGACTCAAATTTAAAATTTGAAATTATCTCTGTTTCAATGAAAAAATGATGTACATATTAAAACTTGCTGAATCCGGATGCTGTGCATTCCGGCATGTTGTCTAATCATGCGACATTATTCAGTCCCTTGGCATTTTCCAAGCATTTTATGTTTAAAAAATGCTGTGCAATCCCGATCTTGTCTATTCTGTAAATCGGCCGCAAAGTAAAGAATTGGCTGCTAATGATTTGTGAGAGTTATCTCCCGTAATCCAGCCACTTATCAATCGATCGGCAATTTTCCTGTCGTTGCTATTGATTTAAACAACTGTGAATATACTATAGTAGATCCAAACTAGTAACTCATTTCAGTATATACCGTTAAGTCTTGTTATAAATAAATACGCATTTTTTTTTTGCCAAAATTAGATAATGAGATTATAGTTCATCCCATTTTTTTTTGGCCGTGATTTAGGATACCGCGGTAGTAAGACTGCCGATATCGTATGTTATCCCAGTTGTATGGCTACATTTACAGAGTTACATTTTATTCTGTCAAAATGCTCCATTCTTTATTAAATTCTCATCTATATAAATATTCAACCTCACCATTACGTAATCAGCCACCTGTTGGCCAATGTCATGCACTTATCTTGTGTCGGACTTTTCAGGTTAATCGAATCTGTCTTTTTTTATATGATCTATTTTTACAAATAAAATAAACAGCATGGCTATTTGAAAAAATAAAGCAGTGTACATTTATTCACTAATAATTCTGAAGTTTACGTTGTTTACAATCGATGCATAACATGCAGGTTGAATAAACCCAATCATTCGGGGGAGGAAATCAAACAGTTACCTTTTTTAAACATTTGCATGATGTATTTTTGGGGTATTTTTGTATGCCCCAAAAAATTATTTTTATTTACTTTGATTATTTCTAACTTTAAAAAGAAAATCAATTCTGTGTAAATAGGCGAAAGTCTATAACTTTCTAAGATAATTCATTTGGTTGGCATGGTAACATTATTTGATACTGTAATGGCCGAAAAATCGGAACATGCAGCTTTAAGAAATTTCTCCACTTGGTACGACATCGAAAAGTTATTTCAAATCAGGCATCAAACAATGAAGTGAAATGGAAATTTTCGGTGGATCTAAATGTTAAAATATTCTTATGATAAAATGATGTATTTATGACAAATGTAGATTAATCATTTTTATCTTTGCTTGATATATTCGCACTTGTGTTTTATATCCATCTCTTTTAAACCCTTTACAGCCAAATATGTTACAATATGTGGTCTTTTTATCCTTTTGTTGTAAACAACGCCGGAATCTTCACAATCAATGTGCTGTTGAACGAAAGGCTCGGTTAGCAATACTTACTGCATTGGCCGTCTAAAATTATTAATTTTAGTGATAAATTAAGAAATTTTTTAGATTTCACAAAGCGTAATTATTGAAAAAATTATACTGTTATTATTTTTTTTAAAATTATTTAAGCTACAAGAAAATTGCCATTTCATACATGTAGAATTTGCACAAAATGAGTTGTATGTTATTCAACCAGTGTTTGAAATTTGAGACCGTTCTTGATAAATTTGAGAAAGAAATTTTAGGGCCCATCCTTTCATCTTCTTATCAGGGCCATTTAACAAAATTTGAGCCATTTCCGAGAAATCGCGTGCACAAAAATCGTTAATAAAAGAACAAAACGAATACAAGACACGGAAGCTCTTAACAAGGGGGGGGGGGGGGGGGGAGCTTGTAAATTCATATTTATTTAAGTTATTAATCATAGGCATTGGATAAGTACTATTGCCTAATTGGCAAATTAATTTGATTTGCTTTTTGACTCCATGACCTCTACAAAACGTTAAACGTTAAAAAAGTTTTTAAAAATATATATAAGCATGTATATACAGAACATTCATTACGCGATCGCCGTGCGCTTCTTTTTGGGAAGAACAGTCCTGATCAGAGAGAAAATAATAATACAGCATAGACGTTTTATTAAAATATATATGTATCAAGTATTCGAGTGTACGTGCAACGCATATGCAGAAGTCCGGTCGATTTGAAAATCTCCGTAATCTACTAAGTAGTTTATAGTAATTTATAAGTAGTTTATAACCATGTGTCCTCTACTCGCTCTTCGACTATCCGAATCTAAACAAAACTTTTACTTACCGAATGTTGATAAACTGTTTTTAAAACTCACATATTCTTTGATAATCAATAACAAAAAAATGTAATTTAATTAAATGAAAGAATAAAATCAGAATGAGTATGCTTTTTAATGATTCGGACTGCCATTCAGAAGAGGTTACACCAATAATGTTCGTGTGACCTTTATTCTTTTACGGCCTGAATGTATATCAAACTTGTTAAAAAAATTCATTGGTATATTAAAGAAATAATTACTGATTTTTTCAATTCCTTCCGTATTAGCGGTCATCGGTAAGTTTTATCGTGGTGCACCTACCGCAAGCATGTAACATTGAAACACTTAAACTGCCTTATCTCGAACGCGTTTTCAACTCACTTTACTTACTACACCCTGCTATATTCATGCATGCTCTCTCTCTCTCTCTCTCTCTCTCTCTCTCTCTCTCTCAATTCAATGAACTGTACGTGTGATAACGTAGAAACACGAGAAGCCTGTGTCTTAGACCACAGCGAATCGCTTGTCCACTAGCGCGTTATCTTTTCGGCCATGTGCGATTGATGTGTTACATAAATGTACACCCAACATGGTGGGTTTTAAATGTTTGCAGTTTGATAACGGAATTTTTTCCCAACAATAAAACTTATTTTATGACATAGACAAGATCACATAGAACACCTTTTTTCAATGACAGTCATACTATATATCGTTTTTAAATTACGAAACTAAAACATCATAACCTCGTAGGTTAAGGTATATTTTTTTTTATTTACTCTTTAATATCGTTAAAATCGGAATTCTTTGTTTTTGCAGCTAAATAAATAAACCCATGTGTGCATCACAGCAAAACGCAAATCTTGTGTATTGGATAACAGCAGACCGCTCGCTAGTCCAGCCGCGACCTATTTCTTTGGCCGCGGCCAAGGGATCGGATACGTAATTGTTCACATACACAGCTCGGAATCCAGCTAGATTTTAAATGCAACTCGAATGTATTGCATAGTATTAGTTCTTTTATACATAATGTGTTTCACTAGAAGAGAATGAGAATGTTTATACACTTTCCGTATGTAAGCTGGTACACTGTTTACGGTAGCTTTATGTCAGTTATACGCATAAAGACCCCGTTTTTTCAAATAACAGAGCTAACATTAAATTTATGGGTTAAGAGGTTACTCTTTTCTTCTTAATTTACTCTTAATAAATCTTTATACTAAGTTCTTTGTGTAAGCCGCTATATAAATAAACTTATGTATGCAAGACGCGAATGTTGTGTATTAGATAACCGGTGGCTGCTAGCTAGCAACCGATCAATAATCTCTTCGGTCGCGGGTGAGGAATTGGTACGTGATTTCACATACAACACAGGCTTCTAAAAATGATTTTTAAACAAATTTTAAACATTTTTTTGTAGGAGTTGTTCCGTGTTTCACTTAAATAGAATAAGAATGTATGTCCGCGACTATGTACTTTCTCTTTCGCGGTTTTGAATGATTGTCCATTACAAAAACTAAACAAAAGTAACTAATGATCCTCACGTATAACCTGTAAGAAAAACATCGATACTCCCTTGTTATAATTAATTAAAGCGACATATAGGTAAGCTATTACACTTTCTGTTGTAACTTGTGTCAGTTATGCAGACAAAAACATGCACTTTTCACCTGAAAACGGGTACGTGTTTACAATTAGGTCAAGCTTTTTACTCTCGTATTACGCAATACCCGAACAAAATTTTATTGTAAGGACTTTGATATGATCAAAATGATCAAAATGAAGGCTGATTTTTAGACCTGGATTGCAAAATTAAGATTTCTGGAAAAAGTCATTTTTAAACTGCAATATTTCTGCAATGCATAGTCCGATTTTAAAACGGTTTTCAATTTTGTATTTAGAATAAAAATGTCTACAACATGAATGTGTTTTCAAATTCCAAAATTCGAAATTTTGAAATCACTTCCGGTGACGACCGGAAGTGACGGATGACCTGTTCATATTAAAATTGGATGCGTTTAGAATATATTTTGATGAAAAAAAATTCCAAATCTTTAAATTTGAAAAAGTTTTAAAACGCAATTTTTCGAAAATGCCGTTTTTGAGCGGACCGGAAGTGACAGACGATCATGTTTGTACCTGATGGCATCTAAGAATTCAAAAATCTATCATTCCTGAAATTTTCGATTTTCTATCTTTAATCGTTTTTGAGAAAAAGGTAGGACAAAATCACTTTTTAAAAAAAGAAAAACGAACATATCGGCCGACCGGAAGTGACTTCATCGACAAAAATGTACGTGATAAAAGATCTTGATATTCTTTATAATCTACAAAAATTTCATAAAAATCCATTGTAGCAGGTCTGAGATATTTGAGTTTAAAGAAAAGTGTTAAGAAAAAAAAGAATAATAACTAGATGGTTCTCGTTGCGAGCAACGAGTGGGTCTTCCGTCCGAATTTTGAATCAATGAGATAAAACCCATCATTTGTACGATAAAAATCGTAAATCTAAGCAAAAAATGAGGGAAAATTTTTTCGTCACTTGGGGCTTGAACCCGGGTCGCCTGGGCATATGTCCACGACTCTAATGACTGCGCTACTCGGACTCTCGCTTCAGGACTTTGATGCTTAATATCTCGAGAATGCGTTGATCGATTTTAAAACAAATTACATATTCTGAATCAGAAAAAGGGTCACTATTGACCTTATAGAAAAAAATCAAAAAATCAAAAAGTTGAAAAAATCGATTTTTCGTCTTTTCTCCCGGTGACGACCGGAAGTGACGGCGGACGTTTTTATGACCATGCTGCACCAGGAAAACGGGATGTCAATGATTACTGAAGAGTTCAGCCCTCTATCTTTACTCGTTTTTGAGAAACGTCGCAGACAAAATTGATTTTAAAAAAAAGTTTTAGGACGATAACTTCCGACCGGAAGTGAATATCGAAAAACTGAAACGGCGGTACAAACTTCAGATAACGACACATCAACCCTTAAAATTTGAAGGAAATCGAACGAGCCATCTCCGAAAAATCGCCTGCACAAAATTTGTAAGACAAAAAAAGAATAATAATAATAACTAGACAGGATCTCGTTGCGAGCAACGAGTGGGTCTTCCATTTGATTATAAATTAATGACAGAGATAAATTAATATGTTGACATTATTTTAAATCTTAAATTCAATAGATTCATCTAATTAGGTAAAACCATTTCAAATACAATGATTTTATAATAATCCAAAAATCTAATGAAACGCCTTAACTAAAAGCCCGATTGATTTTATGTACGACTTAACAAAACCCGGAAATGTAAAGGACGACCTAATTATAAGGTACGAATTAACAATTTTCCGAATCAGATTTAGTACGAATTGGTATATTAGCTTTCTTTTAGGCTGATTTTAAGACCTGCATTGCAAAATTAAGATTTCCGGAAAAGGTCATTTTTAAACTGCAAAATCTCTGCTATGCATAGTCCGATTTTAAAACGGTTTTCAGTTTTGTATTGAGCACATAAATGTCTACAGAATGAATGTGTTTCAAAATTCCAAAATTCGAAATTTTGGAATCACTTCCGGTGACGACCGGAAGTGACGGACGACCTGTTCATATTAAAATTGGATATGTTTAGAATATATTTTGATGAAAAAAAAATCCAAATCTTTTAATTTGAAAAATTTTTAAAACGCAATTTTTCGAAAAATGCCGTTTGCGTGGACCGGAAGTGACGGACGATCATGTTTGTACCTGATGGCATCTAAGAATTCAAAAATCTATCATTCCTGAAATTTTCAATTTTCTACCCTTAATCGTTTTTGAGAAAAAGGTAGGACAAAATCACTTTTTAAAAAAAGATAAACGATTATATCGGCCGACCGGAAGTGACTTCATCAACGAAAATGTACTTGTTAAAAGATCTTGATATTCTTTATTACCTGTCAAAATTTCATAAACATCCGTTGTACCATGTCTGAGATATTTGAGTTTAAAGAAAAATGTTAAGAAAAAAAAGAATAACTAGATACGATCTCGTTACGAGTAACGAGTAGGTCTTCCGTTCAATTTTTTAAAAAGATTAAGGACTTTGGCTCCTTTAAATCCCTAATTGAGTAATAAATGGTTGTGGCAAAGAGTTTTTCAAACAGACTTTGTTACGATCAACAACTTGTCTTCTATAATGCATTACACAATCTTGATCGTTTTTAAGTTATTTGTAAGAGTGTTTACTAGTATCTTGGCCCCTAATTTTAAGGGCCAACCCCTTTTTCTTGAGTTCATTGAAAAGCTCTTAAGAATACTATCATTTTTTGTTCGTAAACCTATCAAAAATTGTTGTTAATTTTTGAGATATAAACGATTGAATATTTTAGGGGCCAGTCCTATAGATCCTTAATGGGGACAGACATTGGTGTTTTGATAAGTGGAATCGATTAGAACCATCTATGCAGACATTTTCTCTTCTATAATACTTAACAAAATATGTCTCCTTCTCTACATATATTGCGTCAATGTTTAAGGACTTTGGCCCCTAAAAATCCCTAGTTACGTGATAAATGCGCTGGCAATGATTTTTTCTGATAGATATTGTTATGATCAACAACTTTGCTTCTATAATGCATTACAAAATCTTTATCGTTTTTAAGTTATTTGTAATAGAGTTTACGAGTGTGTTGGCCCCTAATGAAAGGGGCCAATCCCTTTTTCTTGATTTTGTTGGAAAGATCTTAAGTATAGTAACATTTTTTGTTCTTACACCTATCTTAAATTGTTGTTCACTTTTGAGATATAAATGATTGAATCTTTTAGGGGTCAACCCTGCAAATCCTTTATATGGGAACATACATTGGTGTTTTGATAAGTGGCATCGATTGAAATCATCAATGCAGACATTTTCTCTTCTACAATGCTTAACAAAATATGTCTCCTTCTCTAGATATATTGCGTCAAAATTTAAGGTTTTTGGCCCCTAAAAATCCCTAGTTACGTTATAAATGGGCGTGGCAATGATTTTTTCTGACAGATATTGTTATGATCAATAACTTTGCTTCGATAATGCATTACAAAATCTTTATCATTTTTCAGTTATTTGTTATAAAGTTTACAAGTCTCTTAGCCCCTAATTAAAGGGGCTAGCCCCTTTTCCGCGATATCGGTGAAAAGAACTTTTCATACTCTACCACTTTTTTTAAATATGTCTCAACAAAATATCAACTGATAAAAAGATACAGATCAAAACGTGTGAAAAATTTGATTCAAAATCTGTACCCAATTTTCGAGCCATAGCGAGCTCCAAGAAATGGCGCCACAGGAGTAAAACAAAATCAATGGGCACAACTTCAAACTATGGTCTAACTATCCTGAAAATTTCATATTCATATCTCTGATAGTTTTTGAGTTTTTGTGTGCACAAAATAGGTCGTAAAAATGAACAAAATGGCCGATAAATCGGTACCGGAAGTGACGACAGGAAAATTATCAAAAATGTTTGAAGATCATATGAAGTCCAATCATCTGTGAAAAAATTGTGGAAATCGGTCGAATAGTTTTCGAGAAATCGCGTGCACAAAATTTGTGGAAAAGAAAAATAATAATAATAATAATAATAATAATAATAAGAAACAGTACGAAAACAATAAGGTCTTCCGTTGGAAACGGAAGACCTTAATAATAATAAGAAACAGTACGGAAACAATAAGGTCTTCCGTTGGAAACGGAAGACCTTAATAATAACTAGATGAAATCTCGTTGCGAGCAACGAGTGGGTCTTCCGTCCGATTTCTCATAAGATGCGATGAGATGAGATTTAAATCTGTCTGGTGTCATGTTAACTCGATTTAAATAAGTTTAAAAAATTTCGAAAATACTATATTTCATCCAATGATTTTGAAAAAGATGTCATCGGTCGCAGAAATGCAAGAAGATTACAAAAATCATGTTTTAAAATTAGTTTGAGGTCATTTTAAGACGATTTAAATAAATTTAAAATTTTTTGAAAAAAAGTAAATTCCATCCAGTCAATTCGAGATAAATGTCATCAGACGCAGAATTGCAAGCGCAACTCAGATATTTATAATTTAAAATTAGTCCGAGGTCATTTTAACACGATTTAAATGAGTTTAATTTTTTGAAAAATTTAAATTTCATCCAATCAATTCAGGAATGATGTCATCAGACGCAGAATAGCAAGCACATCTTAGATATGATGTTTTAAAATTAGTCCGAGGTCATTTTAACACGATTAAAATGAGTTTAAAATTTTTGAAAAATTTAAATTTCATCTAATGAATTCGAGAAAGATATCAACATACGCAGAATTGCAAGCGCAACTTAGATATGATGTTTTAAAATTACTCTGAGGTCATTTTACATGATTTAAATAAATTTAAAATTTTTGAGAAATTTAAATTTCATCCAATCAATTCGAGAAAGATGTCATCAGACGCAGAATTGCAAGTGCAACTTACATATTATGTTTTAAAATTAGTCTGATGTCATTTTAACGCGATTTAAATGAGTTTAAAAGTTTTTAAAAATTTAAAATTCACCCAATCAATTTGAGTAGGATGTCATCAGACGCACAATCTATAATTCCTAAAATTTTCAGTGTTTTTTCTTTAATCATTTTTAAGGAGATGCGCTGATTAAAGAAAATTCATTGAAAATTTTTGACCGATATTTTGATCCTATCTATCTTCCGTTCTGGGAATTTCCGGACAATATTTTTTCCTAGAGAGATTACACTAGCATGTCCTCTATCATTCCTGAAAGTTTCAGCTTTCTATCTTTACTCGGTTCTGAGGAGTTGCGTGGACAAGAAGTCAAGAAAAAAAGACAAAATGGCGGATTATTCCAAACCGGAAGTGATTTTTACAAAATCAAAAAAGGGGTACAAACTTCAAATGATAATAAATCGATGCTGAAAATTTGACGAAAATCGGACGACCCATCTCCGAGAAATCTTCTGCACAAAAATTGTAAAGAAAAAAAAAAGAAAAAAAATAAAAGTGAAAAAGAAACAATAGAATAATAGAAGGGTCTTCCGCTGAAGACGGAAGACCCTAACTAGATCTCGTTACGAGTAACGAGTAGGTCTTCCGTTCAATGTTTTGAAAAGTTTAATGACTTTGGCTACTATAATTCCCTAATTAAGTCATAAATGGGTGTGGCAAAAAGTTTTTCAAGCAGGCATTGTTACGATCAACAACTTTGCTTCTATAATGCATTACAAAATCTTTATCGTTTTTAGGTTATCTGTCATGGAGTTTAGGAGTATCTTGGCCGCTAATATAAAGGGCCAAACCCTTTTTCTAGATTTCATTGAAAAGGTCTTAAGAATACTATTATTTTTGTTTCTTAAACCTATCTAAAATTGTTGTTCATTTTTAAGATACAAACGATTGAGTATTTTAGGGGCCAGCCCTGTAGATCCTTAATGGGGACATACATTTAGTTTGATCATTGGAATCGATTAGAACCATCAATGCAGACATTTTACCTTTTACAATGCTTAAAATATGTCTCCTTCTCCAGATATATTGCGTCAAAGTTTAAGGACTTTGGCCCCTAATAATTCTTAGTTACGTAATAAATGGGCGTGGCAATGATTTTTTCAGATAGATATTGTTATGATCAACAACTTTGCTTCTATAATGCATTACAATTCTTGATCGTTTTTAAGTTATTTGTAATAGAGTTTACGAGTCTCTTGGCCCCTGAGTAAAGGGGCCAGCCCCTTTTTCTTGATTTTGTTGGAAAGGCCTTAAGAATAGTAACAATTTTTGTTCTTACACCTATCTTAAATTGTTGTTCATTTTTGAGATATAAATGATTCAATCTTTTAGGGGTCAGCCCTGTAAATCCTTAATGGGGACAGATATTGGTGTTTTGATAAGTGCAATCGATTAAAACCATCAATGCAGACATTTTCTCTTCTACAATGCTTAGCAGAATATGTCTCCTTCTTTAGATATATTGCGTCAAAGTTTAAGGACTTTGGCCCCTAATAATTCTTAGTTACGTAATAAATGGGCGTGGCAATGATTTTTTCAGATAGATATTGTTATGATCAACAACTTTGCTTCTATAATGCATTACAATTCTTGATCGTTTTTAAGTTATTTATAATAGAGTTTACGAGTCTCTTGGCCCCTGAGTAAAGGGGCCAGCCCCTTTTTCTTGATTTTGTTGGAAAGGCCTTAAGAATAGTAACAATTTTTGTTCTTACACCTATCTTAAATTGTTGTTCATTTTTGAGATATAAATGATTCAATCTTTTAGGGGTCATCCCTGTAAATCCTTAATGGGGACAGATATTGGTTTTTTGATAAGTGCAATCGATTAAAATTATCAATGCAGACATTTTCTCTTCTACAATGCTTAACAAAATATGTCTCCTTCTTTAGATATATTGCATCAAAATTTAAAGATTTTGGCCCCTAAAAATCCTTAGTTACGTAATAAATGGGCGTAGCAATGATTTTTTCTGATAGATATTGTTATGATCAACAACTTTGCTTCTATAATGCATTACAAAATCTTGATCGTTTTTACGTTATTTGTAATAGAGTTTACGAGTGTCTTGGCCCTTAAAAAAAGGGGCTAGCCCCTTTTTCGTGATATCGGTAAAAAGAACTTTTAAATTTCTACCACTTTTGTTATATATGTCTTAACAAAATATCAACTGATAAATAGATACAGATCAAAACGTGTGAAAATTTTGATTAAAAATCCGTACCCAATTTTCGAGCCATAGCGAGCTCCAAGAAATGGCGCCGTTAGCGTATAAAAATTATATGGTGCACAACTTCAAACTATAGTCTACCTATCCTGAAAATTTCACATTTATGTCTTTGATAGTCTCTGAGTTTATGTCTGCACAAAATGGGTCGTAAAAACTTACAAAATCGGCCGTAAGTCGGAACCGGAAGTGACGATTTCAAAATTTAAAAAAACTTCTAGAATTATGACCACAAGCAATCATCTGTGAAAAAATGGCTGAGATCGGCTGGATAGTTTACGAGAAATCGCGTGCACAAAATTCGTGGAAAAAAATAATAATAATAATAATAAGAAACAGTACGAAAACAAAAAGGTCTTCCGTTGGAAACGGAAGACCTTAATAATAAGAAAAGTGAAAAAGAAACAATAGAATAATAGAAGGGTCTTCCGCTGAAGACGGAAGACCCTAACTAGACACGATCTCGTTGCGAGCAACGAGGAGGTCTTCCTTCCAATTTTAGAAGTTGAGATACATGTATGACCTTTATTTTGCTATTTACCAGCTAAATGATTTGTAAAAAGAAAAAAAAAAAGATCTCTTGATTCTGAACAGACAATTTTCTTCTATTTCTTTATCTTTTTTCCTTTTTTTTTTTTTTTTTTTTTTTTTTTTTCTGCCCCTTTTTCTTGATATCAACTGAAAGATATTATTATTTTAAACACATTTTGTTCATTAAGTGTTCAGAAATGTGTTACCGTTCTTGAGATATTTGGGAAAGATTGCTTTAGGGGCCGACCCTTTATCTCCCTGTAGGGTCCATTTGACGAAACTTTGATGGTTAAATTTTATTACGAACACTATTCTTAGCATCTTCTCTTATATAATGCTTTTCAAAATATTTCTCCTTTTTAAGATATAAATGATCAAAATATTGGACTTCTAGCCCCTCAAAACCCCTAATTATGTAACATATCCGAAAACTTTTAACATGCGTAGATAAAGAGCTAGAAGATTAACATTTTTGCTTCTATATCACATTACAAAATGTTTCTTATTAAAGAGATATAGATGAAAGACTTTAGACCCTTCTAGGCCCCTAATATGAGGGGTCAGCCCCTTTTGCTTGGTGTCAGTTGAAAGGTCTTGTTTATATAAACTTTTAATATTCTACATATGTTAACAAAATATTTATGACAAGAAAGATATTCGTGATCAAATCTCAAATTTCCCAAAAAACTGTCAAAAAAGTTAACATCAACATTTTCAGGTTCAGGCGAGCTTCCAAGACAATGACTTCTAGTCAAATCTAAAACAAGCATGCAAATCTACCATAACCACTCTATCTTGCACATAAATTTCAAGTCTCTAACTATAACGGTTTTTGAGGATATGCGTGGACAATATCATGTCCCAAAATACATGAAAAAGGGAGATAATTCAGAAGCGGAGTTGAATTTTCAAACAAAAAGTTGTATGCAATGAGACGTTCACCTAAGACATCATCCCTGTAAAAATCATTAAAATCGATGGAGAAATGGCTGAGAAATTAAGGGTGTCTACCAAGAAGAATATTTAAATAATATAGAAGAATGAGAAACAGTAGAACTAGACATGATCTCGTTGCGAGCAACGAGGAGGTCTTCCTTCCAATTTTAGAAGTTGAGATACATGTATGACCTTTATTTTGCTATTTACCAGCTAAATGATTTGTAAAATGAAATAAAAAAAGATCTCTTGATTCTGAACAGACAATTTTCTTCTATTTCTTTATCTTTTTTCATTTTTTTTTTCAGCCCCTTTTTCTTGATATCAACTGAAAGATCTTATTATTTTAAACACATTTTGTTCATTAAGTGTTTAGAAATGTGTTACCGTTTTTGAGATATTTGGGAAAGATTGCTTTAGGGGCCGACCCTTTATCTCCCTGTAGGGTCCATTTGACGAAACTTTGATGGTTAAGTTTTATTACGAACACTATTCTTAGCATCTTCTCTTATGTAATGCTTTTCAAAATATTTCTCCTTTTTAAGATATAAATGATCAAAATATTGGACTTCTAGCCCCTCAAAACCCCTAATTATGTAACATATCCGAAAACTTTTAACATGCGTAGATAAAGAGCTAGAAGATTAACATTTTTGCTTCTATATCACATTACAAAATGTTTCTTATTAAAGAGATATAGATGAAAGACTTTAGACCCTTCTGGACCCCTAATATGAGGGGTCAGCCCCATTTTGCTTGGTGTCAGTTGAAAGGTCTTGCTTATATAAACTTTTAATGTTCTACATATGTTAACAAAATATTTATGACAAGAAAGATATTCGTGATCAAATCTCAAATTTCCCAAAAAACTGTCAAAAAAGTTAACATCAACATTTTCAGGTTCAGGCGAGCTTCCAGGACAATGATTTCTAGTCAAATCTAAAACAAGCATGCAAATCTACCATAACCACTTTATCTTGCACATAAATTTCAAGTCTTTAACTATAACGGTTTCTGAGGAGATGCGTGGACAATATCATGTCCCAAAATACATGAAAAAGGGAGATAATTCAGAAGCGGAGTTGAATTTTCAGACAAAAAGTTGTATGCAATGAGAGGTTCACCTAAGACATCATCCCTGTAAAAATCATTAAAATCGATGGAGAAATGGCTGAGAAATTAAGGGTGTCTACCAAGAAGAATATTTAAATAATAGAAGAATGAGAAACAGTAGAATAACAGTAAGGTCTTCCGCTGAAGACGGAAGACCTTAATAACAGTAAGGTCTTCCGCTGAAGACGGAAGACCTTAATAATAGTGAAAAATAGAGAAAAAGAAACCTAACGAAAACAATAGGGTCTTCCGTTGGAAACGGAAGACCCTAATAAAAAAAATAAGAACTAGAGCCGTGTTCGTTGCAAAGCAACGAAGAGGTCTTCCGTTGCAGCTTCGAGTCGAGAAAGGATTGTCAAACAGTCTGATAAAAACCACCCCCTTTTCCTTGCACTTGTCAGGGCCTGACAGGTATTGATTGGAGGTCATCTTCACACGACCATTACTTCTGACCAATCAGAGCTTTAGAAAATCAATAGGAACTCTTCAAAGGAGACAAACAAATTAATTCATGTCCATTTATATGTAACCTCCAGAATAAGTATTGAAGATATGCACCTAAACATTAAACATATAAAGGTATCCCTTTGTAAACATATAAAGCTATGTCTTTGGTTAGTAGGAGTATATTTAGATTGTATGCAAATGTGAAGGTCTTGTATAGATGACCTGTTGTCGATACCTATCATACCCTGACGAGTAAAAAAAGAGGGATGGTTTTAATCAGATTAGACTGTCAATATGATAATCGTACGTTCAGAAAATCGAAAACGAGGCTCAATTTCAAAGTATTATTTTTTATACCAGGCAAGTTCTCCGTTTAACTTACTTCATGTTTACATTAGGTTAGGATAATTTTTAAAAAAAAAACATCATATATGTACATGTATATAATTATTCCGAACACAAACACAAAGTGATAAATACGTTTATGTACAACTGATTACGATACAACATGAGCCTAGCCCTATATCAAAGTGTAATCAACACAAATTTCACTGGGCTAATGCATGAAACAAACAGTGTTATGTCTGATAAACATTTCCCTGTACTCATACTTACAGCTCTACTGCTTACTAAGGGAATAATTTATGTAAAGGGCAGTGTTAAAATTAAACAATTGAAACGAACACAAATTGTAAATAAATGATGACGCCTTCTCCCGCCTTAGTGTGCACTATATGAGAGGTGCTCAGCAGGAGGGACACCTCTCCATATAACGTTAGGCCATACAGACACTCAGCATTGTTCTTGCTAGGCGAACATATTTATCCGAAATCTTGACAAGAAAATCTTCAAAGTCCTAATCCGTGGTGGTGGTGGTAGTGGAGGGGAAGCTGTGAGGCAGCTGTATCTTCTATTGTTTAATATGCTTTTGTTTTAAATTTGCCAAAAAAATTTTGCTTTCTCCTTAAAAGTGTGTGTGGGGGCAGGGACAATGCCACAAAGTCCAATTTTCTAAATGTTAATTTAAGGAACATTTTGGTTGTGAGGGAGGGGGGAGCAGTGCTCCACCTGGATCAATTAGAGGCACTGTGTACTGTGAGCAAGCTAACAAATGATACCCCCGCTATGAAAAAATCATAACTCAAGTATTTCTCTACTAGAAAATAATTGATGCTTCTATATCTTATCGTGACACTGAACTTGCACAAATGACCAAAGCTCAAGTCAGAACATATTTACAGGTCACAAGCAATCTTTGTGTCAAATTTTAGCTTCTGATCATTTCTATTAAGATTATGAAATTTTTCTTCCACTGACCTTGAATTTGCCAAAATGACCCTGGGACAAATCATTACACACCCTCAGGTTATAAGCGATCTTTGTGTGAATTAGAACCTTCAATGTTTTTCCATGAAAGTTATATAGACCAGACACGAATTTTGCACTTTTCCTGCCAATTTCCTTGATCTTGTCCAAATGATCTTGGGTCAAGGTTATGACACACCCTCAGGTCATAATCAATCTTTGTGTGAAGTACGAACTTCCACTGTTTCTGCATAGGAAACTAGGATATGGACAGGACACGAATTTGGCACTTTTCCTGCCAGTGACCTTGCCCATATGACCTTGCATCAAGGTCATTAAGGACCGTCAGGTCATAAGCACTATTTGTGTGAAGTAATAACTTCCAATGTGATTCCTATATAAGGTGATTCCTATATACCCCCCCCCCCCCAGAATTCGTTTGCGGGGGGTATAAAAATCTTTTTCGCCACTTTAGTGCGGCACACAAAGTACGACCTATGTTTTACTATCATTTCTATCAAATCACATATACATGTACATGTATATGTGTTAGTTATTCATATTTTGTACTTTTTAAATATACATGTATTGACCAATGTATTGTATGCACATTTGCACTCGGAACCCACGAGTTTTCTATCTGTTACACTGCCTTAAAAGCGGTATAACGGATAGGAAACCCGTGGGTTCTGACGATGTCTCCTCATTGACATTTGACAATTTGCATCACTACATGATTTCCAAGTGGTAAGGTATCAAAGCTTTTTAAAAGTTAAGATACTGAATTTCTACAGTTCTAAGTTTTAGATAAAAAAAAAAAACCAACACTTTTTTATATGATGAAACAAAAACAAAAATACCTTTATGGACTCATACACATAAATAAGAAGAGGAGCAAAATCCATAAAGACATTATTTCTTTTGTTCTAGACTATTTCTGAGTTAACAAGCTACAAGTTTACAATCTCCTATTTTGACAGGCCAGATGTAAAAATAAAATATTCTGCTTGGTTTTCAGTCAATTAAGTTGCATTACTATCTCATACTACACAGCTTCAATAAAATGTTTTTAATCAATGTGCTTATAAAAATAAATAAAATCCCCAAGAACACATATTTATCTCATTTAAGTGCAACTTTAAGAAGTGCATATATTTTTGAGGAGGAAAATATGTCGCTATATTATTGTTTGTAAGCCAAGTGAACTATGGTCTTTCAAAGAAATAAGAAAACTGTCGACACTTGCAGTACTCTGATGATTTCTATGGCGACCGACTACATTGCATCATATAATCGTATTTCCTAACTTCTGATCCAGAGAACCAATTTTATTTAAGATCTTTGACTTAAAACTTTTAACTTATAATATTTATTTTATTATGTTCATAACTATAGAAGTTTAGCGTGTTCAACAGTTTAAATTTATTAGCCCCATTCTCAGATTACGATCTCGCACCTTTAACGCGAGTTAAGATGACTGACTTCGAGTTAAACTAGATATCTAGATATTGTTTAACAATTGACCACTGCAGTGAAAGCACCCTTCTAAGTGTTTACTCAATTACATATCAATTGATGATCTGCAGCCGTAAATAACCTGGGGCTATATATGTTCTGAGCTGTGCTGAAGCGACACGAGATTTTTTTGGTCGCATGTGGGATAGAATAACAGGCTGATCGAAGAAACGAACGGGAAAATTTTACACACAATAGGTCACCAAAAATTGATATTCGCCACATTTGGATTCCTTTTCGCCCGTTTTGAAAAAAAATCAGCATGAGCACTTAGCAGGGGTGGTCAACAGAGCAATGAGTTCGTTTTCTCAATGAAACAAACGGCCATGTAGACGTACTAGTAGTACAAAAGTGATTATGTGACTCAAAGAATCAAAACAAAACTTGTTTAAAACTCATGTGAATATTCTTTTAAAAAATCACCCAATCCCTCAATTCCGGACATTTCTTTTATCGTGCCAGCACCTACCGCATATATGTAACATTGTAGCACGGAACTTTGATTTTAATTTGATTTGATTTTTTTGACTGCCTTGAACGCTCGGATAATATTTAATTTTTTGAATTCATTTTTACTTTTTACACCCTGCTAAATAATGCATCCAATTTTGATCTCTCTCTCTCTCTCTCTCTCTCTCTCTCTCTCTCTCTCTCTCTCTCTCTCTCTCTAAGAAAATTTCCTTTACTTTCTACGAAGTCTGTAAAAACTCTCCGCATAAATTAACGAAATAATCATGGATACATAAATTAATCTTCAGTTGAAACTTAAGTCGATTTTACATGGACCGGTCAAGCCCGTTAGAGGCCGAGGTTTTTAACCGGTCGGTTTACTTCAGATGTTCAGGTGTGAAGCCCCGAGGGAAACATGCTCGCTTGTGTATATTGTCTATATGCACGGGTGTTAAAATGCTCTCAACAGAGTTTTTCCGATGATCTAGAAAATTATTGTATTTATATAATTATGTACTAGGAAAAACAAATGACTGACGATGCTTCTGATTTGGAATGATATATTTTTATTAAATTTCAGAACGATTTCTTAATTTACACTTTATCGTTCTAAGACGAAGAAACTTCTATAACATAAGATTAAAACAGATGAGTTCTTGTGTTTGCGGCTAAAAACCCATATATGAAGACGCGAATCCTGTGTATAAGATAACCGCTGACCGCTAGGTAATCCAGCCGCGACCGATCTCCTCGGCCGCGGGCGAGGGATAGGTGAAGCAAGGATAATTTAGAAAGCTAGCAGTATTATTAAATGTCTTAAATATATTACAATAAGTTATTTTTTTTACATAAATACCAACCATTGATTTATGTGTGATGTTGCTTCTAATTGGGAATTACATTGCTTTTATTAATTAACAGCACGATTTCTTACTTAACACTCTATCGTTTAATTCAATTTAAGAAGAATAAACTTTTATATGTAATCAAAATTAAAACAATTCTATGTGTTTGCGGCTAAATAAACCCATATATGACGACGCAAATCTTGTGTATTAGATACTCGCTGACGGTTGGGTAGTCCAGCCGCGACCGATCTCCTCGGCCGCGGGCGAGGGATAGGTTACGTAATGGTATACACACACAGCTCAGATCCCAGAAAGATTTCAAATGCATGCAGTATAATAACTAATATGTATAACAAAGAAGTTTTTTAATCCGTAATTTGTTTTTTACTAAAATAGAATGTTTATATTTTGTGTTTATTGTTTTTATAGGATTTTTCACTCTAACAACTTAACAAAACTGGCTTATAATCCTCACATAAAAGCATGTATACTGTAAAAAAAAAAAAACTTTTCTAATGAATTAAAGCATCCAGTATAAACAGGTACACTTTCTGTGATAACCTTTTACACTCATATTACCCAATACCCTAACAAAATAACATTGTAACGACATTGATAAGATCCCAATGAACAACTTTTCTAGCGACAGCCATATCGAAATCTTAACCGTTTTTGAGTTATAAAGCAAAGAGTTTCAAGGGCTGTTCGCCCCTATTGTAAGGGGCCAGCCCTTTTTCAATGGTGTCAAATGAAAGCCCTTAAAATTCTGCACAACTTTTATTCTACATGTCTTAACAAAATATTTTTTGTTTAAAAGATACAAAGGAAATTATGTGTAAATTTTCGCACTTTTTGGAATCCCGTTTTTGACCCCCTACCTTTTTCTAAATAAAACAAGAAATCCCAAAACAAAAACCGATGTGCACAACTTCAATGCCTCTATTATTCAAATTCCTTGGATTCCCATTCCCTGCTATTATAGTCTCAGAGCCTTTGTCTGGAAACCAAAGGCCCTAAAAAATTTTCAAAGGGAATAACTCGTTAACGGAAGAGGAATTTTAAAGTTTATTATATGTTTTAGATAGTGTTTTGTAAAGTCTATTAGCCCTGAAAATTTGAGCAAAAACCGTTTAGAAATGAGCAAGATATGAAGCTTCAAAGTTCGCGTCTAGAAAAAAAAAAAAAAAAAAAATAAGAATAATCTTTACCAGCACAATAATAGAAAGGTCTTCCGTTGGAAACGGAAGACCTTAAATAATCTGAACCAGCACAATAATAGAAAGGTCTTCCGTTGGAAACGGAAGACCTTAATAAAAACCCCGTTCATATAGACAAAACGACGACCACAGTTCAATATCAGGCTTAATCAATGTCAACCTCCATAGCTATAAAAGACAAAATGGAAAGATTTTATCATTTTGAGTGTTTTTATTCCATCGCTTTTTCAGAAATAATGGTCTTTAACTTAATATTAATAGAAACACAAACTTGAATATACTTTTTAATATACTAGAAACTACAAAGGGTGCTGCATAGGATTTTATTGGAACCCTAACAACGCAACGTGTGAACGTAAGTCATTATTTAAGAAATAAACAGCAATTTAAAAAGTTCACCGGGATATAAAGTTGGTTGGTCACGTGATCAAATCCTGTGAAGCCCGAATGGTTCTCATTAGAATTGAACACGTACCAACCAACTTCATATCCCGGTGAACGTTTTAACATTGCTGTTTTATTACTTATATTTACGTTTGCAAAAGGAAAACCGTTCAAAATCATTAAAATAGCCATGTTTTTACGTTTGAGATAATGCAACCGTCAGGCGATAAGCGCTTGCGATAATCATTGTGACGTCATGAAAAAGTTCACACAGAATTGAACATTTTTGTTATTTTATAGGTTCATATAAAGATGCATATTTGCAAATGTAAATATTTAAAAATAACATGTTAAGTCCATTCACAATTTTCTTAGATTATCATGTATTGACAATGTATGCTAACAACATATTATTTGCACTTTGGAAAAGAATCACGAATGCAAAAAAAAAATCATATTTGTTGATTTAGTCTGTATGCCAGGATACAGTGGAGTGAATTGTACAGACATGTGTCCATACCCTACCTACGGAGAGAGATGTCAAGGATATTGTAACTGTAGCAATGACACGTGTAAGGTTTCTACAGGCTGTGGAACCCCCACAACAGGTATTTTTATATTTTAAAGAAAATGCTGATATATAGATTCTTACATTTCATTAGAAAACAGTAAATTTTAATCTTGCGTTGTTTATGGTTTTAGAGGGAAAGACAGTATCATTACAAACATTTACTGACAACAACACTATGAATGGAAATGACAAAAAATGTACTTAAAAAACAATCTGTAGAATTAGCCAAAAATGCCAAATCGCAAAGAAAATATTGCTCACAGTCAGCTTAGAAATAAATCCAGTAATTGACAAGCTCACTTCTATAACCAACATTTAAGTGATACTTCAACTTGTAATAATTTTGGTCACACATGTGAAGACAATCTTCATTTTTTTCTTGCTTGTCCAGCTTACATTAATCACAGAACATTGCTTATTAACAGTCTTCAAAATAATATAAACCTACACAATCTCAATCCTGATCAAATTTTACATGTTTTACTTTTCGGTGATAGACAACTTCCCTATAAAACCAACTGCTCCATTTTTCAAGCAGTTCAACAAGATATTAAGTCAACAAAAAGATTCTAACTAATACCTGTTATTAATAATTTTGCATAATATCATCAAAACTTTACCTCAGTATATCTATACATGCACTTAATATCTTATACCTCTTATTTTTATGATATACTTCATATATGATATTCATTATCATTATAATTTTTCTTATTTTCAATTGTTTATATGACCTTTATTTTTGTTATTATTTTTTTTTCCATTTATATGTTTCTTATTTTTCTTTCTCTGTTTTTAATCCTACATGAATTCCAACTTCTTTAATGCTGCAATAACATGTTTCATATTATATTATGAAATTATTATATTCAAATGTAATTGAAATATCAGTTGTAACTTTGATCCTTGGGGAGAGGACTAGAATAGGCATAGCCTGATGTCCAATCCTATGATGTACTTATTTGCATAATAAAATATTTGTTAAATTAAAAATGGAAATGACACTTACTCCAAAACAAAATCGACAGTGAATAGTGTCTTAAAACATTTGATCACATTCTTTGGCGGTTTAGACATCCTTTTAAGATGCATTTACTCAGCTATTGGACTGTTTGATCGACAGCAGAAGAAAGGGATATTGAAATTGAAAACCAAAACCGGGAACATTTGCCTGAAAACAATTCAGCATATGAAAATGTTGATTTGTTTCCTTTTATTCAAGAAGAATAAGCTAACTTACAATGGAAATACATTAATTTTCTTTAACTTTGTATATACATTGGTTTATCATATTGTGCTTATATTTTTGGATTCAAAATAGATATAATCAAAACTTATTTTCTCAGCAAATACTAGTCTTGGCATATATTTTGTATTCCTATGTGCATTGTTTACGCTATGAAAAATAACAACGAAAGAACCTGAAATTCTATCTAGACAACGTTTAATGTGAACTATTTCAGTGTTATTTGCAATGGTAAATATTGATCAAAAGAATTTTAAAAACCCACAAAATTCGAAATCTCTCGCATGTAATCTCAGATTTATTATTCATAGTATTTTCCGAGTCGCTGCCTTAAGTTCGAAGTTTGATAACTCAAAGTTGACAAATAAAGTTGTCTTCGATATATTAATTTCTATATTATATATACTTGCTATGGATAAACTAATACGACTATTTTCCCTCTCGACTACAAACGGCTCGAAAACAGTTTATATTCCGGGGGGGGGGGGGGGGGGGGGGGGCATTACCTTGCTTTTGTCCTCTACGCCAGTTGATAACCATACATTTTTAATATAATTCATATAGTTATTTTAGCATATTTTAACAACTTATATCATGTGTGCGCCTATACCCCTGGTATCACATTTGTCTGATAAATTTATTAAATACTGTGTTAAATACTGTGCTAAGTCCTACAGTTTCTTGTAGTATGATATGATAGAGTATTGTGTAGAAGTTTTTTGTTGGAGAACAAAACCGTTCTGCCCGAACATAATTTTCGTCTGCTCGTGACTCCGAAAATATATATGATTCTATCTTAAAGTACGATTGCAAGCCGAAGTTATTGGGGAATCTTCTGCCTTTACTGTACAGTTAACTTCTGAGTGCAATATCTAGTTCCTCCTCATACTGTATTTTTCTCTTTTTGTCTAAAACCTTTTTGTTTAAAAGAAGGTATTTGTTTGTTTAGTGTAGAGGGGGGTTCCTACAAGATTTGATTTTAGTTTGATGAATAATTAAACTCTCAATTATGTTTATCTGTGTGTATATATATATATATGTGTGTGTGTGTGTGTGTGTGTGTGTGTGTGTGTGTGTGTGTGTGTGTGTGTGTGTGTGTGTGTGTGTGTGGGTGGGTGTGTGTGAGGGTGTGTGTGTGTGTTTGAAAAAAAAAAAAAAAAAAGAAAAAAAAAAAAAAATATATATATATATATATATATATATATATATATATATATATATATATATATATATATATATATATATACGTTTACTGTACGTCACTGTGCGTTCAATTTATATGTCGATGGGATGGTAGGCACAAGCGACTTGCAGTCAACATACTGTATGTGTGACGCAAGGGAAAAGTAAGATGCCCTAACGTAATTCATGCATTTAAATCGTACGGTTATCTTACTGGTTCCTTGAGTGAAGCGCAACTGCAGCGTACATGTTCAGGTCTCACAATGAAACAGTCTGTGGTGATTTTTGTGCATGTCCACCAGCCATCGTGCGTGCTTTCGGAGTATTTGTGACTGGGTCTTTATGAATTATTTTATACAGCCAGTTTTCTTATTTGCAAATTATCTCTCTTTTTACGGTATAACTTGTTTCACAAAATTCTATTTTTATTTATTGTAAAATTTCAGTCAAAATTGTTAGTGCAGTCATTGATTCAAATTCTTGTTAGTTAATAAAGAACTATTGTTCAATGTACACCTGATGGAGGTTTGCTTCTGCCATTTATGTCTAAGGTATAATAAAAAGGTAACACTTTATTTTGTATACAACATATACATGAAAAGAAAATTAAGATTGCTAAAAATGGAATCATAATTTTTGCATTGATTTATTCGACACTGGAGAACCTCATGTTCCCCATGTTGACATTTGAATTAAAAATAAGTATCCATGATAAAAACAAAACTAATAAGCCGTGTTTAATAACCATATTTTGAAGATTTCGTGTTATCTTCATTATAACATGTAAATTAATTAAATTGAACTTTAAGAAAATAATATAATTCACGATATGTGATTCTCAGGTTGTACATGTATAAAAGGTGTTTAAAGATTTTTAGTTTTTAACCAGGTTTTCCAAAGGAAAAATCCGGTTATTAAAATGTTGGAAATGGTGGGCGGGCGGCTGAAAAAAGGGAAGATTTTGTGTTTTCTTCATTAAAACATGTGAATTAATAAAATTGAACTTTAAAAAAATAATATAATTCACGATAGGTGATTTTCAGGTTGTACATGTATAAAGATGTTTAAACAGTTTTAGTTTTTAACCGGATTTTCCAAAGGAAAAATCCGGTTATTAAAATGGTGAAAATGGCGGGTGGGCGGCTGACAAAAGGGTACCCCTATTGTACGAATAACTCCTCCTACAGTTTTCAAGATAGGAAGTTGATATTTGCTGATCAATTTTTCACCTTTCTCACAGAATATTACATATAGGGTACCCCAGTTGTACGTAAAACTTCTTTAACAGGTTTCAAGATAGGAAGTTGTTGTTTTACAGATCAATTGTACATCTATCAGAGATGTGCATATTACTTGAATTTTCATTTGTTATAATTTATGAAAAAAATACCAGCTGTTGAACTTAGTCATTTTCTCGCAAAATATTGCATATAGGGTACTCCATTTCTCTGGATAGGTAGTGTTTATCAATTCAGGGTTGACAAATGGGTTCTGGATATAGTTTAGATAAAAGAAAACCCGGTTTTCTGTCACATTTACTTGTTATATATTATTATCCAGTTTATACAGAGTAATATAGAACCTTTCTAACCTGATTTTAATGTTAGTCAATATGTATATGTTACTTGGGTTGCTATGTCATATGAATGCAAATTATTGTGCTGTTATATCCCTCTTTCCGTTCCGATTTCCTCTTCGAGTTTTACTAACATCCCCTATAACTCATTCTCACGTTAGTGAATTATTTCCCCACCTGAAAGGTAATGTATACTACGCATCTTTAACCTATCTGCGTAAACTGCTTTTTTAACAGGTTTGTCGGTGTTTTATAACTAAACATAAGTGATTTTTAAATCCCTGGTTAAAATGTACCTCGCAAAATGTTTTTCTATCTTAACAGATATATCTACACACTTTTCAGAAGTCGCTAACAACAGCAATACAGATTATAAATTATCTTTGAAGTAAAATATATGTATCACGTTATATTATCACGCCAGTTTGTTATTAAGCGTTAATGAAACGTTAGTGGCATCACTAAAATAAGAAAATTTAATAAAGCTTTGATGAACCGGTCCGTGCATAGAAACTTCAATACAACGGAAATAGTGTACCTCTGTGAATGTGTTCTATGTAAAATAATAATGAATAAACATGCTATTCTATCTAATCGTATTATAGTTTCCGTGTTATCTGCCCTGATGTATAATCATCGAAACTATTCACATGCGGCATTTGATTTCCCTCGTTTATAAAGCGAAACAACTCTGGTGTAATCCGATTAGCTACGATAAATTAAAAGTCCGATATCTCTAATTTGTTAACCAAGAAAAAAGTCTGCATCGCCGACAGAGTTTTTTTTCGGTATAAGGCAGCTCAAAATTAATTCTACGTTTAACGTCACTTTAAAATACCATATCTACGAGGGAGGCCGATAAAATTACAACAAACAAAATTTTCAAACAAGTGATTTTCATTCATTTACATTATTACAATTAAAGTGAGTATTCAAATTACATATAGTTTACCTCTTTAATAGAGATCTTTGCTGATATTCCCATTGAGTATTTAATTTGTAGTCCATAATGTGCTCTAAACATTTCGAATTTCTACAGATTACAGTATTTTAGTATAATCAAACTGGAAAAAATCCAATTAAAATAGGTTTTTGTTTTTCCAAAACCCAATTTTTTCCTAAACCTACGCGCGCGGGTTACGTTAAACGTAGAATTAACTTTGGGCAGCCTAAGAAAATAACTATTTACCGACTTTTCGGACGATAGCAAGTTTATGGTCCTCCTTGACTATCATGACTTAATAAATATTTTTAATTTAACAAAACTTTAATAAACCATTTAATATTAATACAACCGGGTTCTGTTGATTAAAAGTCATGAAAGTGAAAAAAGAGCATCATTATGAGGCAACACAGGAAGTTTGAAATCAATTAGCAAAACCTAAAAAAAAAAAGCCCCCACCCCCTCCCTCGAATTCCCTGGTAAGGGGCTACTAACAAATGTTCATTTTTTTTTATCAATCCCCTGTTGCATCCTAAAATCTTTGTAAAAAGAGTCTCAAAAGGATTAGTTATCACCTTTAACCCGAAATCTTTTGCTGAGTAGGTAAAATGTTCAAAGCAGTGCCCTGATTTGTACTACACAGCCATCGGTAAAGTCGTGTTTCATATTTGTTGCTAAATTAATATAGACTTGATAACGTTAAATGCGTAAAATTCTGATCGTGAATTGTATCAGTAGTTGATATTGAATAATGCCGTCCTCAGCTTTATTTTCAATTACTAGGTCATTGACATCTGGCATCCGGTTTTTAGCTCATCTGAGCTGAAATCTCAAGTGATCTTTTCTGATTACATTTTGTCCATCGTTCGTCTGTCTGTATGTAAGCTTTTCACATTTTGAACTTCTTTAAAATCACTTGGCCAATTTCAACCAAATTTTGTAAAAAGCATCCTTATGGGAAAGTGAATATAGATTGCAGAAATAAAATGTCAGTGTATATTCAAAGAGGGGTAAAACATCAAAACTGTAAAAAAAATAAAAGTGGTGCATTTTTAATAATCTTCTTTTATAGACCTACTGAGTCAATGTCAACGTAATTTAACATAAATCATCCTTATGGAAAAGAAAATATAGATTGCAAAAATGAAGGGCTAAATCTGTTCCAAATTTGAGCGTATTACGAAAATAAAAATAAAGGGGAGGGGGGGGGGGGAATCAGGTTATATGTTCGGGTTCGTTATTCCATATCTCGAAAACGAGACTCTTTTTTTGAAGCAGCCATTTTGGATGCATGTTAAAAGGGTCAATCTGACGAAGATCAATTCGTTTGTTGTGCAAAAGTTCACGTGCGAAGATAATCTTTGAAACATGCAAGATATATTTTTGCCGACCTTGTGAAGTAAATTGAGATTGACTATATCAATGCGTTGTCATTTTCACTTGTGACAGTGGTTTTACCTTGTTTTCATTTTTGTTTAATTTTTATTAACTATGCTTCTTTACTCGGGGAACGCACATCTGAATTTTGGAATTTTTACGTATCTAATCAAACATTAGATTTTGGAAAATCAGGCAGCTGATTGTTTACCTGAGCAAAATGAGCAAAATCTGATGCATGAACATTAACAACATACTTAAAGACAATTCATTCAATTGGTTATTCGGTATGAACTCTGCGCAGTGGTTGATTAATGCAATGTGTTTTGTTAAGATACTTAGCATGATGCTCATCTGACCATTCTATTGTCATTTTAGAACTAAAGTTTCACCTTTTCGAAATAGGTACGGGGTTTTGGAAATTTAATAATAGTTATTGATATACATGGTTTTTCATTGATAGGGTTAAGGAAACTAAAGACAGAGTAAAGAGTCGGTATGCATACAATGCTGATATTCATACATAGTTCAGTAGGGATATAGATGACAGTATATTCCTAGAGGTGCTACTTATAGAAATAATGAGTCTTTCAATTTAATACTCATTATATAAGAAAAAAGGAGAGAGAGAAAGAAGATTGAAATCTCCTTAAGTTAGAGAAATATAACATCCTTAAAATCTCAGGAACACATTAATTTTGAACAAATAGAACAGGAAAAAATCAAATCTTGAAAATTTAAGAAAACATAAACTTCAAGGCCATTTCATATGATTTCGAGCAAGATGGATTGAACAGGAAGGAAAACCAACGAAATATGTTCTAAATATAGAGTCTTGGAATTGTTTTGAACAAAACTAATAAAAACGTAGAACGTGAAGAAGGGGAAATCATAAACAAGCAATCGAACATACATGTATTGAATCATGTCAAAGAATTTATGAAAAACTATATAATGTGCTGATTCGAATCTATGATATATTAACCTTGAAGAAAATATTAATGGGGATATTCCTAAATTAGAACCAGATATATAGCTCGTTAGAAGCTGGAATCTCTAAAAAAGAAGTCCTTGGGGTTCTTCAAAATATGAAAAATAAAAATCACAGGATTGTGATGGCTTTACGGTTGAATTTTTTAAATTCTTTCGGAATGATCTAACAATTTTCATCTTTAATGCAATCAATTTTATATTTTGGAAAAAAGGAGTTTCCTATTTCCCAGAGATTGGGAATTATTTCATGTTTTCCAAAAAAGTGAAAGACCAAGACAGTATTTGAAAAACTAGAGAACCATCACTCTTCTGAATGTTTTCTATAAGTTAATATCTGGATGTATTAGTAATCGAATTAAGTCTACATTAGATTACATTTTATCTGATACACAAATAAGCTTTCTCGAAGGAAGATATAGTGGAGAAAATACCAGAATTATTTATTATTTAATGTCGTACACTGACAATGAAAATATATCCGATCTTTTAGTTCTCATTGACTTTGAGAAAGCCTTCGAATCTATTGCAAGGTCCTTTATATACAAAGCTTTAGTATACTTTGGATTTGGAAATAATATTAAGAATTGCATAAAGATTCTCAACAAAGCTTTTAAGGCTTCTGTTTTACAATGTGGCACCCTGTCAGAACAGTTCAAACTCCAAAGAGGATGTAGACAGGGGTCCAAGCAGCTCCATACTTATTCTTGATATGTGCAGAAATTCTAGCTATTCTCATAAAACAAAACTTTGATATAAGAGGTATAATTGTCAATGACAATGAACATAAAATTTTTCAGTACGCAGATGATACTAGCAGAATTGTGAGGTCTGTATCTTGCTAATAATTCTACGACTGACGCTGAAATTTTGGTTGATCATTCGAAATGTCTTACTAAACATTAAATACTTGTACAGAAATATTAAAAGGATGATGTGATATAACTACTTTCTGGGCCCCTTATTTGATGGATTATATGAAATCTACAACAATCTTGATAGTTTTCAAACTAGTAAATAAAACTACGTCTTTTAAACAGTGTTCACAGTTCTGACACAATATAAATATGAGGATTTCTGCATTATCGTTGTTTTTAGGAAACTATTGCAGCAGAAAATCATCTTGGTTTGAAGTTATTTGTTTTTTCTTTAATAAAGATGAAAATAATGGGTGGGCCTTAGTACAATAAAGTGTTATGCATATCAATACATTGAATAGATCTTTAACATATCACGTGACAAGATTTTCCAGTCGAGTGTTTTCATCATTTAAGTGAGTAAGGTTATAAAACATCACACGAGTTCACACCAGGTAAACATCAATCGTTTATAATGAAGACCATTTAAATTTTTGACTGTGGCCTAAGTCACTTTTCCCACAGAGTTTAAACACTGTGTACTTCCAGACTATGTGGCGACCCTCTGTCCGTCAGTCTTTGTTAACTTTATGATATGAGATAACAGTTGTGAAAATGAAATGTATCCTATTGACATGGTATATTCATAGAACTTAGCATCTTAAATAAACACCAAAAAATATTCACTTAGATGTGAAGTTTTTTTCTCTAAATCTTATAAATGCTCAGAAAATGAAAATTACGCTAATTTAGGTGAGATTGTTTTTCATAAAAACTAATACACCAATAAAAAAACATAGCAGGTAAATGGTAACCACATTATCCAGTATTTTCATCATATAAACTAGATACATGTATGTATTACATGACCTCTGAGACAAAAATTAATGAAATACAATGTTGACATCCTCTAGCTTTTTAGATTCAACTTTTTCAAATTATGATTGCACGTTATAAGGTAGGCTCACAATGGGTGCTGATTTTTAAACTGATATACATCTTTGAAAATATATGAACATAAAAAATTCAGCCTTTACATTTACCAAAATTCATGGCCCCTGGTTGTGGGGGATTATTAATTTCTCAATAAATGTTTCCTCTGTAAATGCTCCACACTAGATTTGGTCAAAACAACCCAATTAGTTTCAGAGCAGAAGCTGAAAATATCCAAATATTAACACACGAGAACGGACAAAAAACGGATCACAATAGGTTACTTGAGTGACACAGATGACCAAATGAAATCATCAAAGGTGTTGGCATAATAGGTTTAAATTGAGTATACAAGAAACACAAGTATGACAACTTGGGCTTGGACAGTGAATTGGTTAACAAATATTGGATAAGAAAAATATCAATGACATCAAAGAAAATAGTTGTAAGATGACAAAAAATAACTTTGATAAATATCAATTACATGTGGTGATAACGAACAGTGTTCAAATTCAAAATTCCACAGGAAAATTACAAAACAGGAGCGAGCAAACACGGAACTCTTAAGAAAAAAAATGGAGGTAGGATCAAGTGCCAAGGCGGAGTGAGCATCCTCTGTTGACCGGTCACACCCGCCGTGTGCTCTTTGTCGTAATAGGGAAAAACGGAAAAGTCACAATAAAACAAAAGCTTAATACATGGGTATGGACAATTAAAAATAGTTAAGAAATTTAAACTTTTCAAAACCATTGATTTGAGAAATAAACAGAGTAAAACACATAAAACCTTTATGAGACAATTCTACACAGTTATTAAATGAAAAAAAATTAATAAAGATTAAATCATTTTCAATTCATTTGAAATCATGAAATAAACGTTGCAAATGTGAATGAATGAAAATTTGTAAAAAGAAAATGTGAATGGATAACATATTATTGAGACAATCGTCCTAGAAAGTGAGTCAAAGTTATCTTAAAAAGAAATCAAAGAAATTATTTTCAATACAACTTGGCTGCAGCTTAATATACAATTATTAAAATTCAACAAAACGTTGTTCCTAAAACATGCTTCTACTCGATAAATATCAATTTTTTTTTCTACATTTTTTTGTTAAAATAGCTAAAGTTTGCAGTTAAAAAGATCAGAATTAAAATATAAACGGCATTCATTAACTGAATTAAAAACCAGATAAATATCAAACACCAAGATGCACTTGTCTGTCATGTTAACTTAAATTGATTAAATGTCATAATTGCTTATAAAATTTCAAAATTATATCAGTTAAATGAAAATAGTTACTGACTTTTGCACAGCATAATAAACACTTAAGATTGATATAAGATTTCAATTTTCAACAAAAGGCAACTAAATTACTAACATCAATATTTAGTTTTTCACTACAATTACATTTCAAGCATTCGTCTGGAGAAAACATACTGAATTGTCATACATGTAACTGATATGAAGATCGCGATACTTAAAATTTCCTTGGTTGGATGTAAGACTTCTTTATTATAAACAAACGTACACTGCTAAAAATGTACATACTAATATACGAACAACACTTACCTAGATACTTATAAAATGGCAAACATTTATATATTATACAATGATTCATATAAAGAAGAGCGTATAAGAAAAAAAAACAATTGATAAACAGGGGTGCATCATAAAGGATCTAGATTCTTCACATGGCGTCGTAATTTTATACATATCATGGATTGTGTTTAAGATTACGTCAAGCGATGGGCAAAATCTGAAAAAGAAGACCTTGATACCTTGTCAGAGTGGGTTAAAAGCATCAGATGTATATCAAAATCTCGTATTAAACGACTGAGAGGTCAAATGAAAACCATATATCCTTCTGTTTTCAGTAAAGCAAAAGTGCGAAAAGAACTAGATAGATTGCACGATCAGTATGTACTGGTCCCTGCTGATAAGGCAAGAAACAACATTGTCTTTTTTTGTAAGGCACATTATATTAATTGCATTTTCAAAGAACTAGGTTTCGATTCTACACATAGTAGTCCTACTTACACCAATAGCAGCCTTTCCAAGCAGGAAATACTTCAAAATCAGAAATCGGTTATGGATATCTTTAATATCCCCAATAAACAAAATGAATTTGATTTACCTTATTTGTACTGGATTCCAAAGCTTCACAAAAGTCCTTACAAAAAGAGATATATATCAGGTTCCAGTAAATGTTCTACCAAACCTCTCTCTTTACTCCTTACTAAAATTCTTACAGTAGTGAAGGAGAAAACTCAAGAGTACTGTACAACAAGAAGTGGTGTGAATCAGATGTGGATACTAAAAAACTCTAAAGAATTATTAGAAACTTTGAGGTCACAAAATCTTATCAAAATCAATAGCATCAAAACGTACGATTTTTCAACGCTTTATACAACCATTCCCCCATGACAAATTAAAATCTAGGCTTTTTGATATCATCGACAGTTGTTTCTTCAATAAAAATGGAAGTCGTAAAAATGCTTACCTTGTCATTGGGAATCTAAAAAAAATTTATTAAAAACCACTCTGATTCCACAAACAAGTACTCTGAAGTTCACATTAAAAAGATGCTTGAGTTTCTGATAGACAACATCTATGTAGTTGTTTGGAAATCAAGTCTTCCAACAATCTTTTGGAATTCCCATGTGTACCAATTGTGCCCCATTGTTAGCAGATCTATTTTTGTATTCTTATGAAGCAGAATTTATTCAAAAACATGTACGTGAAAAAAATAAATCACTCGCTGTGGCCTTCAACTCAACATTCAGGTATATCGACGACGTAATATCAATTAACAATTGTTATTTCCATACTTACGTCGACTCGATATATCCAAGTGAACTTGAAATAAAAGATACCACAGAGTCTACGTCATCTGTTTCATATTTGGATATTTTACTGGAAATGGACATTGATGGTAACCTAACAACAAAACTTTATGAGAAACGGGATGACTTCAATTTTTCTATAGTCAACTTTCCTTACTTATGTAGCAATATACCTTCATCACCTGCATATGGTGTTTTTGTCTCTCAGTTAATTCGATACGTTAGGGCATGCTCTTCGTATGTACAGTTTATAAGGCATGGCAAGCTACTGACAAACAAGATGATAAAACAGGACTATCAACAGGCTCGTTTGACATCATCTTTTCGTAAGTTCTATGGTCGATACAACGATCTTGTCAGCAAATACAATCATCCACTGGGTCGCATGCTGACTGACGTTTTTCGTACTAATTGTTAGACCATAATTTATCACCTCTACGGAATTTTCCGTTTTTTTCCCGATTACGACAAAGAGCATATGGCGGGTGTGACCGGTCAGCAGAGGATGCCCACTCCTCCTAGGCACCTGATCCTACCTCTATCATTTTGGAGGTACGTGTTGCTCTGCTTTGAATTTGTAATTCGTTTGATGGATTTTTGAGATGGTTAACTGTTTGTTATTGTCATTTTTTCAGATACCAAAAAAGTCTAGATTATCCGCAATAGATTAAGTTTCTTTAAAAACCAAAGTACTGATAGTACTGAAAAGCGCTAACCTAGCTTGGTTCTAAAGGAAATTTACTTTGTCCAAGCTTCGAATCGATTTGATTTTTCTACATTTCAGCTTCTGTATAGGCACTATATTTCAACATCCCTGCGCGGCAGCCCCTGCAATGATATACATGTACGTAAGCCCCGCACATTAGATTAACAATAGCCCGTGCAATTTTGTGCGTAAACCCCTGAAATTGGTTTCCTTACCAGTTTAAATGATGTATATTTCTTCTCATAGGGGGCGGTTATTCGATGCACCGGAAGTAGAAGTCTAACGACAATAAAGCGCTGAGCTATGCTTAGCGCTTTATAAAATGAAAACAGAAGCTACATTATTATGTGTAAAAAATAAACCACACATTATATTAATACTATACAAAATTCGAAAGGAGACAAGTGACTAGAAAAAATGTATAAAATTATGGTAAAAGGTACACAAAGTTTGTCGAAAATAAAATATCAATAATTCTTTCTCGGAAATTCATATTGATAATTCTTTTAGAATTTGTTTAGAATTTGTTGGAAATAAAATAACGATAACTCAAAGATAATGAGAACATCATCAATTATGACTTGTTTAATACACCTTTCGACCGGTTTTTGACATTAATTAAAGAACTAGATAGGACATATATTGACGTAATGCCCCCACTTTTTCTACAAAATAAAGTGCACGCACATATTCTTTATAAATTGATAACAAGTACTAACTTTAAAACCTGTTTGATTTTTTCACATGTGTTGCTAGTATGAAATTAGATTGACGAAATGCATGCCTATTCCTGGAAAACGTCCAGAAAATCAGTATTTTCAACTTTCTTACGTTCTAAAAAATATGAGCGACTAAAAATACCACAACAATATTTCGTCTGTAATAAGCAATATATATATGTACTTTCTTTGTTTAAAATTGTTTCGTGGTATTCTTTGTCGCTCATGTTCAAATATCCAAAAATAGGGAAAAAATCGTCTGAAAAATTATAATAATGAATCTGAATCGAACGGCGTAACTTTTTCCGGAACCAGAAACTTTGTGACGGTGAAGCTGGACTTGCACAAGTTTGGTAAGTTAAGTTATTTATGTAATTACATCTGTAGGTTTTCACAAAATTATCAACAATGCAACTTTGTAATATGATTCTATTTAGATTTTCCCCTTTAACAGTATTTAAAGTATGTATTATAATGTAAACAACACACTATTGTATAACTTTGACAGAGACGTAACGTTCCTATACAGTCTGCTTGAAATTACTACCGATGATATCCTTATAAACAGTAAAAATTCATCAATTTAGAAGAAATTTTATTTAAAATATCCATAAGTAATAATACTAGATTGTGTTTCACTATTGGATCATGAGAAAATTCAGTGTACACCAAAACCCATTCGTTTCACAGACGATTGTTGCCTGAGCACGTCGGTAGAAGTACAGTGAAATTGTGCACAAAAGCCATGTAGTACTTACACATGTAGTAGCTCTAAATTTTGTTAAGTACTAGTTGTTTTTTTTTAATCTTTAAAACATTTTTCAATGCTAAATTACGATTGTACTGATGAAAACCCAAATTCATTTTCCAACCCGTCGAAATCTATTTTTAGAATACGGGAAACCCCAACTTTGTAGACATTACGTAATCAAAGTAATGACAGGACTGGAAGCGGTCAGCAACTTCGTTTGGAATATTTGCATCAAGGTGAAATGCTACAGAAAAAATTATCTTATGGACCGTTACTTGTAAGAGTATCATTTCTGAAATATGATTCATATGTTTTTCAAATGCTCTTAAATTATTTTATATGATTGTTTTGGTATTTCTGAGAAAGTAGAAAATATGTTTTGTAGAGAAAAAATATTTGGTGTGAATAAATGCATGAAATTAATATCTAATAAATTATCTCCAGTAATATTAATAAGAAATCTTATTTTCTTAATGAAAACTATTTATGAAAAAAAAAAATAAAAAATCTTTTGTTTATTTTTTTTCCAACCTATGAATAAATGTTTAAGGTACATGTACCTCATTACACCACCACATATACCTTTTAATGACACAAAATGGGGATTTAAATGTTTTGTTAAATTGTATTAATCGTTTTTGGTATAATATCATCATAGCACGGAGGTAAAGTTTTACATTATGTAAAAAAAGTATTATTATGTTGCAGAAGAGTAGACAGCCATGGTAAAAATGAGGTATTGTTGAAAAAGAGAAGCATTTATTCAGAGATAGATGGTTCATCTCACAACCTAAATAATTTCCCAGTGCTCTCAGAAGACAGGCTGAGGCAGATTACACTAGGCGTCTATCATTTGAAACAAGCACCATTGTATGCAATAAAGCATATGGATAATAAAATAAAATAAGACAATGTGTGCTTGAACTAAAATCTAGGGTTGTTGTCTTAAAAGGATATATATAATATGATATATACCTAGACGTCATATCTTTACATAAAGATTTGTTAATATCTAATCAATACTACTAGCTGATAATCGTTTTGATTTTTTTTGTATACAATGTATTTTATTTAAAGAAATTTTGTATCTAAAAATATTTAAGGATTGCCTGTGTTTATGAAAACATATAGATACATGCATATATTTGAAAATATACTTTGATGATCATTACAGTTTTCCTGTTGGGAACAAATGATTATATCATATAAATATATATATATATATATATATATATATATATATATATATATATATATATATATATATATATATATATATATTATAGATATCTGTACTTTTTGTTATTATGATTCTCATATGACTTTAAAGATATTTTTGATGATTGTAAAGTTGTTGCTAAGGATTTATTTGGTAAATTATTGAGATAAGGGCTGTCACGGTTCCAAAATTTTTCGGGTCGGGTCGTAAAATTTTCGGTTCAATTTGCGGGTTTTTGGTTCTTCTTTCAAATAAAGTATGTTTCGAGTTGCAGGTAACGCATACCGTGTGTTCTGTTTTCTGTAACCACATTATTTTGCATGGATACGACTCCTGACTTTTTTTTCATTCAATCTCACTTCTAATAAATCCAGGAAATTCTTATCCTCAACATTTCCATAAACAAATATTGAAAACATATTCGTTGTCTGAATCGTAAGCCGCCATCTTTGTCATTAAACTAGTTTTTCCCCATTATACACAGGTAAATTGCGTGATATTTTTATTTAAGATGAGTGAATAATCATTGGTATATAACACTAGTTTATTTCAAACAACAGGTCCACACAAATGAACTTTTCAATTTCGACGCCATTTTGTCATAGAATAAGGATTCTATTACACAAACCGGAACCGAACCCAAATCCGGAAAAACAGAACCGAAACCGAACAGAACAAATTGATCCGCGGTTTTCGGTTATTTCGGTGCCCTGTGACAAACCTAATTGAGATATAATTCGGTATTTGTCACACATGTATTTTATGCAATTGCTCCAATATTTAAGACATTTGCAGTTTGAAACTGATATGCGCGCCATCTGATTATTTGAAAACATTAAAGATTTTTTTATTTGAAAAATTGATTATCTTCATAGAATCAATGATGTTTTTCTAATATGTATCGGGTGCATTGTAAATGTATCTGTAAATGTTTTATAGTCATAAACACCGTTGATTTGGTGTTGAAACTTTTGAAATGTGGTAGATAATAGATAGATAATATATATGAAAAATGCTGAATATAAAATTAGCATTAGCATAGTTGCTATGAAAGTATAGCAAAGGTCTAACGATTCATGTACATGTAAATGTACACAAATAATTTTATGGTTGTATTTCTGTAACATTGTGTATTGGGTTGTGATAGAACCATTTTAACGGGACCTTGGTCTGTCGGTAGGATGTAACTATCTTTTTCTTTCATCAAAACAAGTTAAAAATGACGCTGGTTTCAACTGAAATATACACAGATTGCGTAGTCTTAGCTCCAAAGCCAGCCAAATCTTATTGATTTCAAAGTGCCATGGCTAAGTGGCCAGCAATGAAATGTACAGGCCTACACCACATTGCTGTTTGACACAACTACCCAAATTCCAAGCTCCTGTTAAAATGGTTCCCTTTGTGTCTTTATTCACTAGTACAAACTGAGTGAAATTGGACTTGAAATACCATGCATTTTGCCTGTTGCTAAGGAATTTCATTATTACTATGGAAACACTTCATAAATCATTTTAGTAAAATTTTGAATAATATCTTTGGCCTTCTTATATTACCAGATGGAATACCAAGTTTTAGCATTAGGAACTTATTAGGTTTAAAATGAAAATTATTGGCTTTCTTGTACCAATTTTAGACTGAAGTCGTTGTCATGTTTAATGTGTTGCTAGGTAACTATACTGGAGGGCTACCAAGGAAAATCTATTCTCATATTTAGTGTTGAGGTCAATACTACTCATGGCAGATAAATTAATGGATTTGCAGAGGGGGCCAAATATGACCCCTATCATATCTAGTCCTTTATATAGATCTTAAAAATGTCTTTCTAATTTACTAAATTAAATTATGTATGTGAATCTAACATATGCTGTGTTTAGTATCCATTTGAAGCAAAAACATGAACATCTACTTAAGTAAACTGCAACTATATTTGATTTTCAATTTATTAATAAAAACGGAAAAGTCACAATTAAAAAAAAGCTTAATACATGGGTATCGACAATAAAAAATAGTTAAGAGATTTAAACTTTTCAAAACCATTGATTTGTGAAATAAACAGAAATAAAAAAAAACATAAAACCTTTATAAGACAATTCTTCACAGTTATTAAATGAAAGTAATTTAATAAAGATTAAATGATTTTCAATTCATTTCAATTCATTTGAAATCATGAAATAAACGTTGCAAATGTGAATGAATGAAAATTTGTAAAAAAAAAAATGTGAATGGATAACATATTATGGAGACAATCGTTATTTCAAAAACAAATCAAAGAAATTATTTCCAATACAACTTGGCTACGACTTAATATACAATTATTAAAATTCAACAAAACGTTGTTCCTAAAACAAGCTTCTACTCGATAAATATCAATTATTTACATTTTATTGTTAAAATCGCTAACGTTTGCAGTTAAAAAGATCCGAATTGAAATAAAAACGTCATTCCGATTCTTTCATAATAGGTGTTTGTAATTCATTTGACTGCCGTCAAAAGATTTTAACGCAATTTCAAAGACGTACGCCAGCCTAGTGTTCCTCCCAAAATTAAAATTAAAACAAATAGTTTATTAACTTTCAATAAGAGATATTCAAACATTTGTACACAAAAATAATTTTATCAATTCATTTGATTTGGATGATAACACTGGATGAAATATCTGGTTTCAGCGCTGCGGAAACCCTTTGGAAACTTTGCGGAAACTTAAGGTTACTTTAAGTTTCCGACAGGTTTCAGCACGGAAACTTCAAGTTTCATTAAGTTTCCGCAGTGCTGAAACTTAGGCTGTCCACGAATCCAAATGGTTTCCGCAACGGAAACTTACTGAAACTTGAAGTTTCTGCATAGTTTCAACCTCCATATACATTTGGGATACATATTGTATACAAATGGTTTCTGCAACGGAAACTTACTGAAACTTGAAGTTTCTGCGTAGTTTTTACCTCCATAAACTGTTTGAATACAAATTGTTTACAAATGGTTTCCGCAACTGAAACTTATTGAAACTTTATTATTTTTTTTTTTTTGCTTTCAAAAAACTCAGCATGGTTTCTAATACATGTAAAAACAACACAATTTCAAACAGTCCCAAATTTATTTTGATCACAAAACTTAAAATGTTTTCAATTATAAATAAAATACAGCCAAGATACAATAATGAAAAACATTCGTATGGAAATACCCTTATCAGGAACATTTATTTAAAAAATGATAAAATTGCACATCAAAAAAACTTTCCATAAAAATTTATACTTTTGTACTCATACTTGTTTTCTTCTTGATCATATGCATACCAAACCTCCCTGAATAATGCAAAAGATGTTAGTTTTTTTAAAATATGAATTCAATTTACATGAATTAACGAAAAAACCTTCACTATTACATGAACATGGTACACTTGTCTCAATTTGTCTTGAACTACAATGAATATGTACACCATAAAATATTTTTCTAGAGACCATCTTTTGTGAAAAACATACACTAAAAGATAGTAATTGACTATAGAGGTATGACCCAGATATGATTTGAATATGTATGTCCATAAATTCCAAAATGAGGCTAGAGTGACCTACTTTCGAGTTGGGACAAATTTTTTCTCTGTTATTTATATAATCTAATGTCTTACATTAGAACAGGATTTGACAACATATTATTAGATATTCCAGAAAGTCCAAAGTGAACTTCTCATTTTCCCCATGATGTACCAACTGGTCAGATTTGATTGTCATAAGCTTATCAGTATTTAAGAGATGACCCAGAGTGAGATATGAAAAGCTTGCGGACCGATGGAAAGCTATTAAACAATGGAGCAAGTCCGTCAAATCATGTGCAAAAATATGATATACACATTTGTATAATTATGCAACACTCTTCATTCCTGATGAATATTGTTCTTTACACACAGTTTACCCTCCTACAATTCACTATTTTACCTACATTGGTATTTTTAAGTCCAAGTAAAAAATACATTGTTTATATATGTCTAATGTTACTACATGTACTTGCTTATTGTAGCCTGAATGTATAAAATACAAACTGTCACACGGATCATTCACTATACGCTTCTCATCAATACCAGTATTTTACTTATGATATAAAAGCTAATTCCAATATTAGTTACATAACACATAAAAAAAAACCCACATGGAAATGCTATTGTAAACAACTTTCAGTGCAAGTAATTTTGTTAAATAAAAGTTGTAATAAAAGGGGCACATGTTATCTTTATATATTTTCATATTCGACATAATGGAATATTGTTTGGTGTATTTTTGATTTCTCTCCTAATGCAGTGTTTTTACATGTATTAAGATGGTTTCTGAATTATTCATATATTGCTGCAAATAAGAACTTAATTATCAATAAATGTAAACACAGAAAATAAAAAAAAAAACAATGTACTAAATATCTAGATATATATATCTGATTCAGGATTTATATTATGATTTTTCAGACAACGGTTGGTTAGTATAAGTAAATATGCCTTTTCAGTTCTCTATTTGAAAAGTACTCATCATACCGGTAAAATAAAAATTAACATTCGGGGTTGTGTTTGGATTGTGAACATGTATATGAATCTACTACTTGGTATCAACAACACCATTAACACTGGGAGATGGGTGGATACATGTTACCTGGAGTCTAATATTTTATGGAATATTTGCAAATATAACATTTTTTTTTCAGAAAATGAAAGTTCATATCAAGGTCTAATCAATCATTTGATAATATAAGTCAAAACCATGTGATTTTCTTAGATTTTAGCTTACAGACATTGCAATTTACTGGTATTTGATTATATAAAAAGTTCTTTTTATAGTTAATAGGTTCTTTGAAATGGGAATACTTTACATGCACCAAGTCTTTGTTCTACATAGGTTTAATCAGGTCGTAGAGATGTGTCCATTAGAACGAATAAGGAGTATTCTTGGCTGTTGTTGATGTAACCTGAGTCGTAGTTTATGGAAATAGGCCTTTCTGGGGGATTTTCGAGCATTCTCCAGGCTTGTGAAGCACTCGCATAAGATTACACTTAGTATTATGGACAGTGGTAGCATGAAATTTCTTTATGTGATGAACTCCTTTCGTTCACTGGTCTGTACTTTATGTCTGTTCTTTTTATCTTAAACAAGTTTAATAAAGTTTCATTTAAATGATTAAACGATGAACATTCAGTCTTACATATACAGGTAGATGTAATAAAAGCATAAAATTCATTCTGAATATATAGTTCTCTAAGAAGCTACTTTACAGTTGCCAGTTGCTGATTAAATCATATCATACAATGACTTCAGTAGTATCTGATGTAAATTGTTTCATTTTATGTTTGAAACTAGGTTATTTTCATTTTGATTCAATAATTGTTTGTTGAACAATGGAAGAAGAATGTGTTTCATCCCCCTCCCCCACCCTCCCAACTTCCTTTCCCAGAACTTCGACCTTAATTTCCCCCGAATTACTACACTAAAATTATAGAACTCTAACACGTGTATAAGTTAAGGGTGAAAATAATCAATTCCAAAGGCAATACCTTGCGATCACATCGTCCAGCTAGTCAAAACATTCACCGAAGATAGGATGCAACTAATCACCGGAAACATTGACTTTGTATGGTGTCTGCTGAAAAAGGAAAAGCGTGAAATATTTCATTTTCCGGATTTAATAATAAAAAAAATTTTTTTTTTAATACTTATGTTACATTTAGAGTTTGTAAATTGTATAATGTGTGAAAAATATTCATTGTTCTTGTTTACCAACCAAGCATCCATATATTTTAGTGACGTATATACGTCCCTGGATATTCTAACAAACCCTATCTTGAGAATCATGCATATAAACTTTGTTAATGATTTGGTCAAAACTTATATTTTAAAGAGATGTGGGAATAAAATGCCGAACCAAGTTTGAAAAAAATGACGCCATTTTGATGTCGCGAGATCTCGTTTGCAAATGAGAGATACATGTAACTAAGAGCTTTGAAAATGATATCGGGAGTATCTATATTGTAAACTAAGTTACCTTGATAACTGTTCTTCGTTCCTGTATTATCTCCTTGTTGTAGAGGCTAAACATGTTTCTCAATTCTCCATTTTACAACAGCACCTTCTTGTCCATTTCAACCTTCGCTCGGAATTATAAAGTGCGCCAATACTGACCAATCAGAACCCGCTAAATCTTGGCGAAGTGCATCATGGGATAGTTTAAAGTAAATAATGTTTAATCAAAATTATCATTTTTGACTGAGTATAATTTTTTTTACATATATTTATTTTAAATATGAACTGTTGGAGTCAAGACTTGTGTGACTTCACACAATATGTGACTGATATATAAACTTTTAAATATTTTGTCAATAACTGAATATATTGCAAACCATTACGCCAACTGCTATGGATTTTGACGAGTTAATTGGAACTTGACCCTTACCCACCTACATATAAATAAAATGAGCATTGTAAATACATAACTTTACATGTTATAGTTTTAAGAAGTATTATTTAATAAATAATTTTTATGTAGTGGACATTAGTGTTTTGTGCTAATAGTTACTTATTAATAATTATTTGGTATACTTTCTACATCATATGTAATCGAATGTATCATCAAATTAAACAACTGGGATTGAAATCACCTGCACCACATGACTAGTGCTGGATTCAATTTTAAACAGATTTTGTAATATAACGTGTAACTTTAATTAATGCTTATTACATCTTATCACAGAAACATGCATGTAGTCTACATGTTTCATATACATGGATCCATATTTGTGTTTACAGTACAGAATGTAAATACAAAGTATAGAAATGCACGAAGCTGATACAGTCACACATAGTAAAGTCAAAAATGCATGTATTCTAAATAAACAATATCAGATTCAGACCCGAAGTGGTTTTTACTTAATATCATATATTAACTGAAGACTTAATATGTTTTTTTTTCTGTGTACATGTATTGACGGTCTAAAGTTCCGGTTGTACGATTTTTTGGTATGGTTTGTAATAATGTTGCATTTACAATGACTTTACATGTACCTTAATTTGTTTGCTTAATTAGTATACCAAGATTGATTATGGTTTGTAATAATGTTGCATTTACAATGACTTTACATGTACCTTAATTTGTTTGCTTAATTAGTATACCAAGATTGATTAATTAAAGTGACTTTATCTGTAAAGGATTTAAGAAGGAGTCTAACAAAATAGGTATATTGCTAGCTCTTATAATTAAATGAGTGTAAGTAAACTACTTCATCATACCATGTCTGCCATATACAGCTAGAGTCTTCTCTTTTTTTTTACTAACTAATCATTAATTAAAGTAACTAATTAATTTTACTAACTGAGATACACACAAATTGAAAAACAAATTCCTGCCGGGCTACAGGTATAAACTCATGCTTAGTTCTGTGTATATGTTATGTAACAGTCTTTTGTTTCACTCCTGACAGAAAAACTCTGCAATCCACACAGAATATACAGGGAAATCACAAAGAGGAGGTCACCTGGACAAAGAATGTATACACATGTATACACGTGTCCCAGTACCTAAGATTAATAATTTGATCATTGAACAAGAGAGACATCAGTTTTTCATTTAAAATTAATTACTTAGTAAATTTGTTAATCGCCTTATTTTCCACATTTAATGATAGTTACATGTATGTATACATACAGTTTCAGTCACGCTGAGACCTACTGTACATATAAACATGTACGGATTCATGATCATGAGGCTAGAATTAACCTTAAACCTGTTGAAAATGATTGACATAACCATTAAAACTAAAAAAAATCAATAATGGTTTCAGCTGTGCGTAAACTATTTGGAATCTTAACTTAAAGTTTCAGCATCCTGAAACCTAGCGGAAATGTGCTGAAACTGATTGATAACTCCATAATAATTTAGACCACTTTTCATACATTTCAATTTTGGTTTCCGCATTGCGGAAACCATAAGGAATCTTAGACTAAAGTTTCTGCTGACTGAAACCTTACGGATACTTGCTGAATCGATATAATGGTTTCCGCATTGCAGAAACTATACAGGAAACTTCAACTTCAAGTTTCAGCAAGGTTTCCATATAGTTTTAGTTTTGCTGAAACTGGATTTTTCATCCAGTGTAATCATAATCATGTTTCAAATTTGGATATTTTACTGGAAATGGACATTGATGGTAACTAACAACAAAAGTTTACGATAAACGCGATGACTTCAATTTTTCTATAGTCAACTTTCCTTACGTATGTAGCAATATACCTTCATCACCTGCATATGGTGTTTTTGTCTCTCAGTTAATTCGATACGCAATGGCATGCTCTTCGTATGAACAGTTTCTAAGGCGAGGCAAGCTACTGACAAACAAGTTGATAAAACAGGACTATCAACAGGCTCGTTTGAAGTCATCTTTTCGTAAGTTTTATGGTCGTTACAACGACCTTGTCAGCAAATACAATCATCCACTGGGTTGGTGGGTCGCATGCTGACTGACGTTTTTCATACTAATTGTTAGACCATAATTTATCACCTAATTGTCTACGGACTTTTCCGTTTTTTCCCAATTACGACAAAGAGCACACGGCGGGTGTGACCGGTCAGCAGAGGATGTTCACTCCTCGTAGGCACCTGATCTTACCTCTATCATTTTGGAGGTCCGTGTTGCTCAGCTTTGAATTTGTAATTCGTTTTATGGATTTTTGAGATGGTTGACGGTTTGTTATTGTCATTTTTACATATTAACCACCGAACATGTATCTCTGCTTGTGGACTGTCTCTCCCCAAGGATACTTGTCGTTCAGTACTTCCTCTTTCATGAGCAGTACGACATATAACACTACCATACTGGCAGACGCGTAGCCCAGTATAATAAGGCGTCATTCCTCAGAGTCTATAAGGGACACAGACTCTAGGAGTTCACTTGGTGTCCCTTGGATTGTCCTTAGGGATATTAAACATATGTCATATGTACAGTCAACAGATTCCCAGTTTTGGTATAAAAGCATATGGTATTAAAGCAATGCCATGTTTCTCTCACAGATATATTTGCAGATTCTGATTCTATGTGTTCTATTTCTAAATGTTCTGCCAAAAACTGTAAAACCTGTGACATTTTGATCACAAGGACCTCTTTTACAAGCAATCTAACTGGGAAAAGTTTTAATACCAAAACGTACGTTCACTGAACAAACGAATATCAGGTCATAGATTTCAAATCAATAACGGCGGTCAGCAGCTTTTATACAAGCATTTTAATTCCCCTGATCATTCTAGTTAGAATTCTAGAAAAAAATTTACCATCATACCAATAGCCCATCGCTGAGTACGCCATTCCGTAGACAGCAAGAAGAACTTTGGATAAGAAAACTAGGTACGGCCTTTCCGTATGGATGCAACGATAATGTTGAAAATGTGGGCAATCTTTCAAGTCCACAGTGTACCAATGTTAATGTAATGGGACTTTTTAACAACACCAAGAGACGTAGGCGTAGTCATGAACATCGGTCTTATAACAAACCAATTATACACGATGTTTCCTTTGATTCATTATTACCTTATGTAAATAAACAATTGTGTCTCCATTGTATTCGCACCAAACTTTATTCTGTCCCTTTGAAAGAACTAAACAATCTTCTTGAAAAAGTCAAGGCCTTTCCGTATGGATGCAACGATAATGTTGAAAGTGTGGGCAATCTTGCAAGTCCACAGTGTACCAATGTCAATGTAATGGGACTTTTTAACAACACCAAGAGACGTAGGCGTAGTCATGAAGATCGGTCTTATAACAAACCAATTATACACGATGTTTCCTTTGATTCATTATTACCTTATGTAAATAAACAATTGTGTCTCCATTGTATTCGCACCAAACTTTATTCTGTCCCTTTGAAAGAACTAAACAATCTTCTTGAAAAAGTCAAGGAAAAGCTGCTTTTTGATTTTTCTACACCGGAATACAGACTCGGATCCATGATTATGGATATTGCTTATTATCAGCTTTTTAAACCTACACAAACAGAAAATACTGCTCATGCATCACGTTATTTTTTCAAACTGCAGTATGCCAACAAGTGAATCGATGGCATCGATTCAGTCCTGCATTCCGCCATATTTCAAGATAAAGTCAATCCCCTGTATTTCCTACAATTATACTTCAACCATTGCTTCCAAACTCTTCAATTACAAACAAACTCTACAAGACCTTAATATCGAATATCTGATAGATAATCCTCCAACGTGTTCATGTTCTTCTTCACCCTACAACTATAGTCCTGCCGGGCACGTCATTACTGGTGATGTTAATTTAGTTAAAAACGAAGACCTAAGATCACTTATTATGAAAGGACCAAAATTTAGGGAGCCTAGATCCTTCACATGGCGTCGTAATTTTATACATATCATCAATTCTGTTGAAGATTACGCCAAGCGATGGGCAAAATCTGAAAAGAAGACCTTGATACCTTGTCAGAGTGGGTTAAAAGCATCAGATGTATATTAAAATATCGTATTAAACGACTGAGAGGTGAAAGGAAAACCATCTATCCTTCTGTTTTCAATAAAGCAGAAGTGCGAAAAGAACTAGATAGATTACACGATCAGTATGTACTGGTCCCTGCTGATAAGGCAAGTAACAACATTGTCTTTGTTTGTAAGGCACATTATATTAATTGCATTTTCAAAGAACTAGGTTTCGATTCTACACATGGTAATCCTTCTTACACCAATAGCAGCCTTTCCAAGCAGGAAATACTTCAAAATCATAAATCGGTTATGGATATCTAAAATATCCCCAATAAACAAAATGAATTTGAATTACCTTATTTGTACTGGATTCCAAAGCTTCACAAAAGTCCTTACAAACATAGATATATATCAGGTTCCAGTCAATGCTCTACCAAACCTCTCTCTTTACTCCTTACTAAAATTCTTACAGTAGTGAAAAAGAAACTTCAAGAGTACTGTACAACAATATACCCCAGAAGTGGTGTGAATCAGATGTGGATACTAAAAAACTCTAAAGAATTATTAGAAACTTTGAGGTCACAAAATCTTATCAAAATCAATAGCATCAAAACGTACGATTTTTCAACGCTTTATACAACCATTCACCATGACAAATTAAAATCTAAGCTTTTTGATATCATCGACAGTTGTTTCTTCAATAGAAATGGAAGTCGTAAAAATGCTTACCTTGTCATTGGAAATTAAAAAAATTATTTTGTTAAAAACTATTCTGATTGCACACACAAGTACTCTGAAGTTGACATTAAGAAGATGCTTGAGTTTCTGATAGACAACATATATGTAGTTTTTGGAAATCAAGTCTTCCAACAATCTGTTGGAATTCCCATGGGTACCGATTGTGCCCCATTGTTAGCAGATCTATTTTTGTATTCTTATGAAGCAGAATTTATTCAAAAACTTGTACGTGAAAAAAATAAATCACTCGCTGTGGCCTTCAGCTCTACATTCAGGTATATCGACGACGTATTATCAATTAACAATTGTTATTTCCATACTTACGTCGACTCGATATATCCCAATGAACTTGAAATAAAAGATACCACAGAGTCTGCGTCATCTGTTTCATATTTGGATATTTTACTGGAAATGGACATTGATGGTAACCTAACAACAAAAGTTTTCGATAAACGCGATGACTTCAATTTTTCTATAGTCAACTTTCCTTACTTATGTAGCAATATACCTTCATACCTGCATATGGTGTTTTTGTCTCTCATTTAATTCGATACGCAAGGGCATGCTCTTCGTATGAACAGTTTCTAAGGCGTGGCAAGCTACTGACAAACAAGTTGATAAAACAGGACTATCAACAGGCTCGTTTGACGTCATCTTTTCGTAAGTTTTATGGTCGATACAACGGCCTTGTCAGCAAATACAATCATCCACTGGGTCGCATGCTGACTGACGTTTTTCATACTAATTGTTAGACCATAATTTATCACCTAATTGTCTACATCTGATGCTTTCCGTTTTTCCCCAATTACGACAAAGAGCACACGGCGGGTGTGACCGGTCAGCAGAGGATGCTCACTCCTCGTAGGCACCTGATCCTACCTCTATCATTTTGGAGGTACGTGTTGCTCAGCTTTGAATTTGTAATTCGTTTTATGGATTTTTGAGATGGTTGACGGGTTTTTATTGTCATTTTTACATATAAAACGCCAAACAAGATGTCAAAAAACCTTTCATTTTCTAAAAATAAAACTTAATGTATTCAAGTTTATATTTTTCAAAAATCAAAATTTATGAACTTCTTTTTAAAACCACACAAAAAACTAAGCTAAAATGGCTCAAATTCATAATTTTGCACGGAAAAATACTAACTGAACCATACCGTATCAAACTAAAGCAGACATTGAACATATTTGTATGAATTTTGAATAATTATGGTGCGATATTGAAGAGTAGTTTTTAAATGAATTTGATATTTCCATAAATTTTGAATGTAAATCAGTAATACTTGTTATATCTGTTTTAACCTCAACATTTCATAACGCTGGCTGTAAAACACTATACGTTTGCAAACAAGTATCATAATAATTCATAACTGCATTTCAATGTGATATAGCAAACCATTAACAGGAGTTTATTTAAAAAACAAATGGTTTTAAGATCTTTAGTTAATGAAACGAATTGGTCTTCTGTAAAAAATAACAATATGTTTGTATTCTGAATTTACTTGAAATTGCCCATTCATTTTTGATATTGATTAATATCCGTCAGCTTAAATTTTACAAATGACTAAAAAATGTACCCCCTCCCAATTATTCCATACAATCTCATTAAGTACACATTGTGCAACCGTACCCCACTTTTAAAAAATATGGGTATTAAAGAAAAATTAAAATCATTTTGATAACTTTTTAATTCCTTCATGAAAACTTCTATAGTTCAAAGTATTTTCGCAAAAAAATGATATCTTATGTACGTTGAAAGGGCAATATATGACACAAAATGTACTGTCATGTCTCATTATCTAGTAACAGTGTGCTCCTTTATTAAATAATCCTCTATGGATTTCAATAATTGATATTCTACTTTTATCTTTTCATTTGTCTTATTAGACAAAAACGAAGGATCGTTGTAATTGTCATCAACAGTTGGTGCAATTTCTCGGCTGAGTTGATGTTGGAGAATTGCTATTCTTTCAAGGACTTCATTGATTTTTTCCGACAACATCTGACATTCCTGTAAGTTTTGATGTATGTAAGTTACAAAACCTAGTATGGTAGGAATGTGAATTATGATAATCGTTAAAAATCATTATTAAATCATTATTTTAGAAGCAATAAACGTACCAATTTTCTGCCAAACAAATATTGTTAAACAAGAGGCCCATGGGCCACATCGCTCACCTGAGCAATGATAGGGACATAATAAAATCAGCTTTATGGAGTCATGTACAAAATATCTGAACAATGTCGTATAATAGATCCTGTATATAAAAAATTCCCCTGCATATTCTTACGTTTATCATTGACCCCTTTTGTAAAAGGGTGATTTTACAGTCATATTACATATTGAGCATTGCAGTTCTCGAGAAAATGATCAGACTTAAACAACTGTTTATATATGGATTATAAACCTACATCAAACTTTGAACCCCTTGTGAGGCCAAAGAATTGTCCAGGGGCCAAAGTCTAAACAATTTTAAAGAATCAACTATAATACAAAATGCTTGCATATAAGTAAAACCATATATCATAACATTTGAGTTTTTGTGGATAATATAAATTTTTTCCTTTGTAAAATTGGAATTCCTCCCCCCCCCCCCCCCCCGGCCCTATATGACCCAACCCTAGTCCTGAAGATTATGATTTTGACAAATTTTTATCTACTATCTGAACTGACCTTTCTAGGTAAATGATTTTTAAAGATATTTCCCTGTATATTCCTATGTTATAGTAAAAGTTTTAACCCCCCTCCCCCCATTGTGGCCCCACCCTACCCCAGTATCATGATTTGAACTAACTTGAATCTATACTACCTGAGAATGCTTCCACACAAGTAACAGCTTTTCTGGCTGATCAGTTTCAGAAATTAAGATTTTTAAAGATTTACTCTATATATTCCTATGTAAAAATTCAACCCCTCATTGTGGCCCCACACTACCCCCCGGGATCATGATTTAAACAAACTTGAATCTATACTACCTGAGGATGCTTCCACATAAGTAACAGCTTTTCTGGCTGATCAGTTTCAGAGAAGAAGATTTTTAAAGATTAACTCTATATATTCCTATGTACAAATTCAACCCCCCCCCCCCTTTCTGGCCCACCTTACCCCTGGGGATCACATGATTTGAACAAACTTGAATCTATACTACCTGAGGATGCTTCCACACAAGTTACAGCTTTTCTGGCTGATCAGTTTTAGAGATGAAGATTTTTAAAGATTTACTCTATATATTCATATGTAAAAATGTGATCCTCTATTGTAACGTGGTTTAGCCAGGCGATCTCTAAATAACACTCAAAATAGTTTCAATTAATGAATTTATTGACAAGAAAATAAATCAGTACAAAATATTTACAAATAATTCTCACTCACTTTCACCCTCACTCACACACTCACTCTCGTTCAAAAAAAAAAACCTAATTGCTTAAATCTAAACCCCCAAAATTAAATTCCCTTCTTGACAATTACTATATATATATATATATATATATATATATATATATATATATATATATATATATATATATATATATATATAGACAGCTAAATGATCTTACTATTAATTGTCAGTTTTTAAACACACTTATACAGTAACGTTTATATTATCTATGTTGCCAAACGTTCACAAGAAAACGTCTTGTCCACTAGTCCTATCACTATAGGTTCCACTTAGCTCAACCATTGACATCTAGATACGGACGCCTGGGCTGATGGTTCAATAATGACATTCACAAGTCCACCCTCATCACTATTTCTGGGGCTGCAGTCGTAGAACTGATTGTGATGTGGCGTGGTAGTGAAACAAAGTCCTATCGGATCCAATCGTGTGCTACCTCATGCTCATCGATCACTGTCACACCGTATATAAATCTATGTAGGCAACAACCATAGGCAACATTATCACATTAATATAGTAAATAATATCTTATAGCTGTCTATATTGATTAAAATACATATGCATGGTAACATGTAAACAAAGTTTAAACCAATATGGCTTCCACTTCCGGAAACTCACTTCCGCACAAACCATTTAATTCACTTTACCAAAAAATATTTCTACAGTAGAAAAATACGTTTAAAAGGAGAAGAACAATACAAATACAAAAGGCGTTTAAAGTTATCGATAGAAAAAAGAATGGGGTATTTAAACTTTCTCTCCACTGTCACACCTGAGTGAACAACACAGGTAAGTTTTGTGAATGCTAGCCAAGCTATATTTAGAAATAGGTTAACCTACAAAGTTTTACTTTACATGCAAAAATAACAAGAATACATATCGAATACACTGTACATTACTCACCACGGTCTGTTTTCCGTGCCCGTGTTATGAAGTAAGCCAAGCAGCTATATGCATACACATGCTGGTAGATAAATCGTACGCCCCTCTTGCAACACGACCGCACACCCGGAAAAATGGCTCGATTCTACTACGTCACACACGATCACGTGTTAAATAACAGACTTGTGGGTAATACCCAGCCGGGTTAAAATACAGGGCCGTAAAGCTAACCTGATATTTGTGATTGTTACACACCGTACCCCCGGGGATCATGATTTGAACAAACTTGAATCTACACTACCTGAGGATGCTTCCACACAAGTTTTAAGTTTCTGGCCAAACGGTTTTTGAGAAGAAGATTTTTGAGAATACAAATTATCAATTATTTTTTAATTATCTCCCCTTGAAAGAGGGCGTGGCCCTTCATTTTAACAAACTTGAATTCCCGTCACCTAATTATGCTTTGTGTCAACTCTAATTGAAATCGGTCCAGTGGTTCTGGAGAAGAAGTCGAAAATGTAAAAAGTTTACGGACAGACAGACAGACGGACTGACGGAAGACAGACAGACGGACGCCGGACAAAAAGTGATCAGAAAAGCTCACTTGAGCTTTCAGCTCAGGTGATCTAAAAAGAATAGATATATATATTTCAATGTTCTAAATAAATTTCCTCATAATTCAAATTAACGAAATCGTTAATTTATTTTCAACCTATTTTCCAGCAAATCAAAAAAATTTGGATTTATAAAAAGAAAACTTTTTATATCAGAGAAGCTTTCAAAAAATGTAATGCCAACATCAATTTACAAATACACTCATTACACTCTTTATATCTCTAAAGGAACCCAAATGCAATACCTGATTTTCATTGAACCCCCAAATATCTTTAAAATATACTTCTACTAATTAGCACCCCAAACAAATTTGGAAATCCATTCAAACGATATTATGAATGAAGTTAAATAAGTGGACATTTTCATGCCTATAATAGATATAACCTCGATTAAGAATATGCATGTAAGTTTTAATGAAAATAATATTTACCTGTTCTTCTTTTTCTTTTTCATTGATCGATATATCTGCAGAACAAATAACCAAAATATACATGAAACAGAAAGATAAATGTTGACAATGGATGATTGTAACGTAATGTTTAAAATATAATCTCTTACTTGAATTGTACAATTGTTTTGTTTAAATGCATTTGAATTAGCTGTTTCCTCAGGGTTTGAGTTGTCATATTTGAATTATTATAAACTTTTTATCAATATCATTAGTACAATTTGCTCTAAACAATATATTTTGTTTAAAATTGATTATTATTTGCATAACGTTATATATTTCTAACTATAAGGGAATTTGGTCAAAGAAAGATAGATTTGTAGTAAACCAAAGAAAATTCGGATATTTTTTTTTCTAAATTTGTTTTCCACTGAAATATAGTTGGCAGTTAAGATTTTATTTCTTAGTCTATTTAATTCTACATTCATATCTTCTGATCTCTTTATCTCCTTTATTCTTTTAGATAAGTGTATGGCACGCAATGCAAATATGTTAAAAAATGCTACAACACATTTAATAACACCATATCTCAAAATTTGTATCATTGACTTCATATAAATTGTATGCCAGCCGAATCGAGGTCAATATGAGTGTTTTAGTGTCATAATTCAGGTTTTGGAATCAAATATGGATAGAGTTTTACAAAACGTATAGTAAATTCGAAATGGGTTATTTTTAAAAATTGTTGCCCCAAACGATTGTCAGTAAACGCTATTCTTGAAAAGTCTCATCTAACTAAACAACAAAATAAAAAAGAAGTTTTTCATAGGACTTATGACTTGGTTAATAAAGATACAAAACAGAATGCAATGGTTTTATGGAAAACAGTTTTTCCTATAACAGGAACAAAAATTGAAAAATGGACATGTTAACCTATTTTGAAGAAAAATTGTAATTGAGTCATGTACAAAATGTTGTGAAGTTTCAAATTGCATAATTTTTCCTTTGATAAATGAATATTTTAAAGTGTCACCATGGTGATTTAACAGTACTTTAGTGTATCATTCATGAAGATGTATAATTCATGAAACTCCAATAGGAAGGGTTAACTAGACCGCAATAGACTTCATTCAATCACCCAAAAAAAGAGAATAACAGCTGATGTCTAACTGTATGAATCAATTATTAGTTATGTACATGTAGATATAACAAATATGAATGTTTTGAAGCATTCTATAGTATTATTACCAGGTATTTCTTCTTCCTCAACTTTAAAAAGTGTTCTAGTTCCGTCTCCTTGTAAATAAATTAACAGCATACAGTTATTTCATGCATATCTTTTACAATTTTATGTTATACTATGATATGCGATTTTAATGATACCTTATGGGATTTTTATGCAATGAGATTTGTATTTTATGCAATGATAAATTGAAATGAAATTAAATTAACACCAAATATCGTTTTTGAAAGTTGTGACTCCATAAAGTAATGATTACATTCAAGAAATTTGTCATAGGAATATAAAAGTTGGTTATTCAAAACTGCCATCATGACACATTTTGTCATGACGATATTTTTATCAGATTACCTATATTGGGAGACTCACTATCATTTATCATTAAGTTGCAAGGTGTATTCTTAATAAATGTATCTTATGTTGAGTGCACAAATAAAATAACTTATTTAACTAAAATAAATAAGCTTGCATTACTTTGTTAATAGGTCAATGCATTTGAGGATCTTGATCTTAACTTTAATTTGACTTCATTATTCAGAAAAAATGTGGGAAAAAAACTTTATGTCTAACGTATTAATTTATCTATTTGAAAGAGATAATGACACGAAAATTTCATCAGTATAAACCTAATCTTCAATCGCATACCTTGTTTCCTTTATATTTTTATACTAATCTGCATTATTCTTACTCTTTCCCAATTATTTTTCCCTCAAAAAGGGATTTAGCCCCTTATTTGAATAACTATGAAATCCCTTCCCACAAGAATGCTTTGTTCCACTCACCAGTTTCTAGGAGTTGTACAGAGGGTGCCAACACTTTCTTTTCTGATAAATATATTCAAGTCATAAAATTGTTTGATATAAAATAAGGTTAAAAGATTTAAACATTAAAATCTTCACTCCCTGTTTCATTTGTTTTATAGTTCATACAATTCTTAATTCGATTTTCATAAACCTTTTATACCATTCATATTTACATACTTCAAATCAACCATAATAATTTTTTTAAGGAGAGAATTTCAATGAACAATGCTTTAGTCATGCACCTGATAAAATATGATATAATATGAAAATCATGAAGCATACATACAGGCGAGTAATTTGGATTTAAGTTGAACGCGTACTGGCTCAATAAAAATATCTTTTAAAGGGGCATGATCACGATTTTGGTCAATTTTTTTTTTTTTATTTTCATTGTTTACAATGCTTTAGAAATACATTTCTAATGATCAACCAACATTTGAGTGTCAGTCGTATAGTTAAAAGCAAGATACAGAGTTCACAATTCTTTGCAATGTAAACAAGTATCGTGCCCTGGTTTTGTTTACATTGGTTCAATATACTGGTAAAATTCTTTTTCATGCTAATTTTTCTTTCTTCTAATTCGATTTAAACATAAATAAATAGCTCTTAGCGTTTATCACATTCAATTTAGGTCTAATTCAGTTTAAACTGGAATTTTCACCTCAGCATTCAAAACGTTAACAAAAACATGACGTAAGATGATAACCAATTGTGAGTTCTGTATCTCGCTTTTAACACGACGACTGAAACTCAACGTTTGGTTGACTATTGGAATTGCCTTACTGAAGTATTGTAAACATTAAAAACGGAAAAAAAAATAATTCTCGACCGAAATCGTAACCGAAATTACATTATGAAATTGTCTTAATAGTAAAAAAATTACAAATAATTAAACTCTTCAAAAAAAGAAAATACAGTTTATGAATGACAGTAGCACTAAAAAGATACAAAGCGTTCAGTTTTTAGTAATATTTTTTTCCCAAACAATTATCCCAGTCCGAATTTTGTTAATCAGTTTCCAAATCCCTACCATGTTTTGAATAATTTAAACACAAAAAATCTGAAAAAAAAAATAATAATAATATAGTATTAAAGTACTTATATTGACCTTATGAATAAAATGTTAATTTTTTTTTACATGTACATGTACTATAGTGCTGCCAAAAATGTTCTAGCAAGTAGCTTTTTGCATAAGCTTTTTTAGACTACAAGAGAGCACTTGACAGCAGAATAAGGGATAAGTTATGGGGTATACTTAAGCATTATGGAATTCCTAATACATATGTTAACATCTTCAGAAAAATATATGATGGAAGTACTAGCTTCGTTATCAAACACGAAAGACAACTGACTAGTTCGAAGTTCAGACCGGAGTGAGACAGGGATGTGTCGTAGCCAGGAGGGCCTTTTCAATCCTGAACAACTAATGAATATCAGTTTTATACAGCACTAAGATCAAACTATCAATTTTGAAATGATATCTCTGTGTTACTGTAATGCTATGCAGCACTGTTAAGGTCTACTTTGTGGCCGCGCCGACCAGAAAGTAAGGGTAACGTTAACTATGACATCACACAAAACAACAAGTCTATGCTAAACATGCTAAAAAATAGAGTAATTTGCGATTGTTATCAGTACGAACACATTAAACTACATTAAATATTACATCTGTGCGTCTTTGTAGTCAAATAAGTCCAACAACGCTAAATATAAACAACTGACTGATGGTCATGCACTTGTCGATGCGTCGTCATACTGTAAATTTTGACACATATGTTGTGTAGAGAGAGGCGGCTCAATCATTTTTTTAACATGGGAAAATGCATTTCATAAATAAACGGAGCATAATTGTAAACAGTTATTATATCATTAAATCATATTCACTTGTTTTGATCCAGCATGTAATTATTTTTTTAGAGCGTGTATTATTTTTTTTCTTGAGTGTTTAATGTACAAATTCCATGAGTTTGACATCGGGAAGCCTATCTTAATCCGAATATTACAAGAGCATACACTTACCAGATCATTGCGATCTATTGTATATTAACTAAGTGATGTTTATTTTATTATGAAGTGCTGCTGTTTCGATGAAGTATATAGAATGAATTAATAAATACGTAAAATATTGGGCTAATGTCATATTAAGTTCAAGCGGAGCTTATTTCTTTGACTGTGTTGTTACTTTGTTAGAATTTTTTCAATTTCATCTGTTTCTGAAATTTTTTGGTTGATCAAATATCCGGAGATATTTTCGTAAAACAAGAATGGCTTTGCGCCACACGATTAGTATTTTTTTTACCATCGAAAATGGCTAGGTTGGATGTCTATAAACTTGAAGTGTGATGTCATTTCTTGAGTATAGTGTTTAATAATTACGATATATTTAAGTGCATAAGCTATTTTTCCATGAACATCATTTTAAAGGCAGAAATTGAAGCTTGTGTATTTGAAGGAGGTTGGCATTACGTAAAACATAGATTAGACTATCTCGTTATTTTTCTAACAAGCTTTTATATCATATTTTGTTTTGTAATTTGCTGTCTTATTAACTTACCAGAACCCATAAATAATAAATTTGGCATGCTATGAAAATATGAATGTGCAGATATCATTATGTACATGAGTCATGATCGAATGTTCTAAATTTGGCATAATGTGTAATATGGATTGTCTTATGTTCCTGTTTGTACTGTTGTAACTTTGTTGTAGTTCTGAGATCATCCTCTCCGAGGAGGCAATAAACATTTCAAAAGAACTGAAGCTTATTACTGCGAATTGAAATTTTTATCTAATATAAGATGAACTCTATACAAAGCAGCAACACTTTTCAGAATCTACTAGATAAGTAGAATTTGATTATCATATAAATTTTTAATTCTAAAAAGGGTATGCCCTTATTATAATAAAATTTGTTTATGAACTCCATTTGGGAGAATTTTCAACACATATCACGTGACTGTAAATTCAGGGGACCATACTAAGTGTCATACAAAGTGGCATTTACTATGCTATTGCATTTCATATAAAATTTAAATCATGATAAAATTACTTAAATTTGTCAATGCTTACCGACTGCATGTTTATAAATGATTGTAAGAAGCATCCTATTAAAACACTTCTGATTCTAGATTAAAAAAGAAACAAACTGAAACAAGAAACATTTAAACAGAAACATGCACTACAATGCTGCAAAATTAACAATTCTTAGCTTCAGGTGATAAAGGTGATAATTTATTTGTGCAGCATTTTAGTTGGTTCTGTTAAGTGTCAGTATAGATTATAAGTAATCATGGTTACATGAAAAATATGTATAATTTCTAAAAACAAGTGAACATGAACATGAATTAATTTAAAATATCAAACACGAAATATTGCATCGATCATGTGCGTAGATCTAGGGGAAGGAAGGTCAGTCCATACCCCCTGGAAAATTTAATTTTCATTAATTTACATAGTTAATTTACTGCCAATATGCCTGGAACACCCTCCTTCTGGAAAACTAAAACATCTCTAGACCGACACCCCCCCCCCCCCCCCCCCCCGGGGGAAAAAAAATATGGATCTGCATATGCAACACATTTAATAATGAACCAATATCACCATGAACACATCACATGATCTTTATATTCCCCCGGAAAAAAATTACGGATCTGCACATGCAACACATTTTATAATGAACCAATATCACCATGTACACATCACATGATCTTAATATTAATGCATGTTAACAGTTCAAGAATGTTTAACAGGTACATGTAAAAAAGAAATTTTGATTTCAATGTCATATATATTTATATAATTAAACAGATAGGATGGCATGGGACATTTGATTTTACTTTGTTGCTTGTGTATAACTTATTATACTCAGTTCAAATCCAGCTAATATTTATTACTTTAAAATTCCTGTTAACAACAATTTATCTTTGTTTCAAGCCGCTGATGAAAATATATGTATTCACTTTTAAATAAGCTTGTTTTCTATAAACATGTTTTACTCTACCAAATCAATTTAACTGTATAACAAATCTAAATTAATTCAACTCTTGAAAAAAAAACAAAGCAATGGAGCTTTCAACAAAACGATTGAATAGGGATATACCACAGTTGATTTCTTTGCCATTTCTTTGGAATAAATGTGCTCGAAGTGAGAAGGATAAATGTTTTTAAACACTTTAAAAGATGGTAGACTTTCCACCAGAATGTTTGATACAACTTGTATCATATCTTTCCTCAATGTGTAGTTATCTTCTACAGATGGAAGAAATTCACCATTTTCAATATACACTAAATGTCAAACTGGCTCATCTGACAAATGTTCACAGTTTACTCTGTCTCCTAAGGCCATAATTTGTGTAAAATGTCTAGAAACATTTTGATGATCTTGTGTCATTTCTCAAACTCGGATCTGAAAGTCCAGATTATCAAGATTAAATCTATAGCCTAGAGGTGCATTGTCTTTCTGTGGTTCTGTGTTACATACTGCATATGAACGCTCATTCATTCTCTCTGTTAATAACCTCTCTGTACCAACAGTTGCATATGTGCGCTCAGATTCTATAATTTTCACACTGTTCTTGCATGCAATAGAGTCTGCCAAACTTATCTGATATGTTTTCATAAGTTTCTCATTCTGTGATTTTGCTATATTCAATTTTGCATTCACTGTTGTATGTGATACAGAAAAGCCTAAATTTGATAAAACAGAGAAGCCATCCTTTTGTAGTTGATTATCATACATGGCTATGGCTACAGCATGTTGAAGAGAATTAAGAATTCTTGACCTCCCTTGAATCAGTACACAGAGAGCTGCACAAACTTTGACACAATTAAATGTTTTGTGGTATGTTGATCTTGCAGCCTGAGATGCACAAGCCCAATAGAGGTGCATGGGTTTCAAAATCTTGTTGAATTTTCTGTAAGTCAAAGTTTTCCAATTCACTCGTAGCTGTTTTTTGAAGTTGTATGTTCATGTCACGATCAGAAAAACTATAACATTCTCTGTCTATTACATATTGAATTGCTTTTGTGGCATTTTCTTTTATTGTTGTATCAGAAGAATTCAATAGCAATGTAACTGCTTTTTTGATACTACCATTGGCTAATGCTTTTGTGACTGGAAGCAGCTGCTCAGCAAGTTTTGAGGAACGATAGGCCATTTCAGTTTTTTCTTCACTGAAGTTTGTGCAGGTTTTTTTTTCCATTTTGTGCTTTTTAATGGTGATTTTGGTTAGAGAACCTGAGAAGAAAGGGGTTTTTATTCAACAACATTGCTAGTCTCTCTTGCAGGGGGGGGGGGGGGGGGGGTGAATTGTATTTGTTTTTGTTACTGAACTTCTATACAGCATGAGCGTGAAAAGCTGGAGCGAAGCGAGCTTTACCAGCAAGGCATGTGCGAATAAAACATTGGTTTAATTTGTATTCAAATTCATTTACGTTTTTGCATCCATTTGTAAAACCATACTCATTTCTTAATTAATTTATCATATTGAATTATGATACATATTTACAAATTTAATCAAATGATGCGCTCTCCCCAAAGGTCACACCGTAAAACATATCATAAAATATGTCTGAGCAAAATATGTTCCATCACACGTAATATTAATGTACCTTACCTCTGCTAACACACTGTATGTCAGTATCCCGTGATAATGGTGATGGGGTGGGTTTATTGTCTGGAAACTTTGTCAAAGGTGTTTGGTTCCCTGCATTAGAAAGTTTTATCACAGTTATTACTTTGTATGTCTGTGATGTTGACATAAGTTTGTTATATAAATCTCTGCGTCTGCAGTCCATATCACTTCTCTGAAGCATTTTGTAACACGATATACACGCAAAATTTCCACAGTTTTCATCGAAGCAGATGTCTTTTTGAAAAAACTGCTGCGTTAAATCAAAGGCTGGACCTATTGTTTTGTCTGCCTTCACAATAAAATATCGTTGTTTAGATTTTGCGGAACAGAAAACACACACATCTTTATTCAAAAAGAAAATACGATCGTGTTTCTTCATGGGGGTCGCCATTTTAAAGAAAGCGACCTCTACTGGTTACAAAATTAGAATAGGAATCGGACCAGACTCTCGCACAAGTCAAGTCTCGAGAGCGAGAGTCTAAGGAAAGCGAGACTAAGTTGGGATGAAAATTCGATTGCGCTCTGTGAAGGAATTAGACAGTTCGTGTTAAAGAAATTCGAAGTTATGAAATTAGTCAGTTCCACACCAGACTGTCCCTGGGTATCGTCTGCAGCCACTATATCGAATTTGAGAGGATACATGTATATATTAACAGGGGTTTGCGACAGGATTATGAAATTTAGAAAGGGATCTTTGCAAGTTAAAAGTCAAATCGATAAGTATGTGTGCAGAGTCATACATTATACCACTGCACGCCTGTCTCCTACCCTACAGTCATAAAGGTAAAGTGTGCAAACTCAATGTACAGCTGCATAATATTATTGTTCTGGAAACTTTATATCTTGTATATTTATAGATAGTGTATTCACGTTTGATCTAAAATTAAAATTCCGCTGGCTGACTTTATTGCCTTTTAAAAAAGTTAACCCTGATCATATAATTATACAGTGTACAGCAAGTTTTGAATACACTTACTTAGTGAGTGCAAACAAGACTGACCGTACTTTTTCACCAATTAAGACCGTAAAATATGACTTAATGTCATTGAGATTAAAAACCGACAAAATGCATGAGAAAATCATGACATATATAAACAGTTCAATATTACGTAACAAATATTTTTCAAAATATGTTGATAAATTTGTCGGCCTTTGAGGGTCTCAATTAAAATTTTGTCTATGTAAACTTTTGATATAGCAGCAACAAGGCAATATCTTTGAACGCATGCTCTGATTCTCCGAGATCCACACCACTGGACATCCTTTGTTTACATCGCACAGCGGTAATCCAACATGCGTCTAATATAATAAGCAGCATGGAAAGTATCATGGCATGTTTAGTTGTGTAATCGGCAATGCACCCTCAGACTACACTGATATTATGAAAGTTTGCAATTTGTTCTGATCTTGATTAAATAAACCCACAGCTCTACGTTATTTTGCAAATAGTGGGATCAAAATACAAGCTTAAGGAAACCTGCTATTTTTAGAAAACGAGCGGTCGGTCAGCATTATCACTAGGTGGCTCTTATAAAAATATTAGATTTGGTGCATCCTTAATAAGCGCTAGCGCACGCATGCACTTAGCACTTAAAAAGTACCGTCTGCAGAATTATAGGTTGCACACCACTATTACTTTTAACTATATGTTCTTACCAAATTACGCAACTTTAGACACGGGTAGCGAGTTTAAATCAAACTTCTGGAAAATCTAACTTATGAAATAATAGTTCCTTAACAATCTAGTAGCAAAAAATACACAGCCATCCACAAAGGCACGAGAGTTTGTTTACATCAAAGTTACACATGTGCTTGAAAATCATGTCCGAGCCTTTTCAACCCCCTGACCTCGTATTTTTACAAAGGTTGGAAAATCAGGCATTTCACACGTTGTTTTTCCTTTCAGAAAAAAAATACAGTCCCTGTCGCTGGCGGAAAACCCCTAAAAACGAAGGGGAATCCGGGAATTATATTGCCTCAGCCATGTTTTGAGATGAACCTACTGAAAATAGTGTTGTGAAACCTGTATAGCAAGACTGCCCTGAAGAATTATGGCGATTTTTAATTTTCAGTAATTCGTAGGCCATCGTAGTATAAATCGCGAGAGTGTGATATGGGCTATTAAATCATTACATTTGGTCATGCTGTTTTAAAAATAAACTACATATTCACGATTTATTGAAAAATAAAATAAAATAGCTGTCAAACCTCTGCAAATATTTTCAGTGTAAAAATATGAGTACTTCATTCTTTAGTTTGCAAGCTCTCACGTAATCTGTTAAGTAATTCGGCAAAACTTTCATATTTGTTGCTGTCTCATAATCTTATTTAATTCAAAAACATCGAACATAGATTGATTGCCAAAGGTGCATAGCCATCAACAAAGTTTTTTCCAATCAATCAAGTTCCTAATTTGTCCAGGGATAAAATAGCATCAACTGTTAGGAAATAATTTTCTGAGTCTTGATCTTTATTATACCTAACATGTCTGATGATTTTAAAAGTATTTCTTCTTATAAGTATACAGCCATCTTCCTTGTGGTATTCTTCCTGAAAGATGTCATCATCTTTTTCTCGGTGTAAAATATCATCTTCACTAAATCACTTATTTCTTCTATTTCCTCTTCAGACAATACATCTTTATTATGCGCCGGTGTTTTCTCCTTTGCTGGTAAAATTAAGTCAAATGAGATGAAGTCTGCTAAACAACAAGTTTGTAAAGGTTTTAGTCTTCTCTGGGAACGTTTGATCAGTTGTAAAATTTAATATTTGTTGAATTCTATCTTGAAGGTCTGGCAGTGCTTTAATTGGTTTGAGCAAAATGTTCTCTTTCTTGGTTCATTTGTAATTGTGAACACAACTGTTCTACTGCTACTTTTACATGAGTGAGAATCGCATTTCCAATAGCCATCAAGTATAAACTGAGCATGAATGTTTGCTTCCAAAGTTTTAAGAAGTACCCCATTGTAGTAATTGATGTGTATCTCAGAAACTGCTCTTTTTAAGAACATTTTTGGAATTTCAAACTTGACATCAGTGCAAAAATATATGTATCATAAACCATCTCTATTTCCTTGATAAAATTCTCAATATCAATTTCCTATCCACATTTCAAGTCATTTAAATTTTCACAAATTTTAAGACAGTCCTGTTGTAAATTACTATTTTCTTCAAAGTCTTTATCATCCAAGGAGTTCCTAAATTTCTGTTTCTTGCAAAGGAGACAAAAGAAAATTCAATCGACATACATGTTTACCCTTTTTTGCAATGCCGTGCATGCCAGTGTGTCTGATAATTAATCAGTTCAGGGATTTCATTATTTCGGGAACACGTACAATGCTTGTCAATAAAGATCTGAATTAGATCTGAAGTAGATACTTCATATATTGGGACATTTTCAATCCATAGGATGAGAATCCCTTTGTTGGAATTCAACACGAACAAAAAATAATCCACAATCTTGCCTAGAGGACTGATACTGCCTTTTTTGATAATTTTTTTTTTACATAAATGGTGTTTGAAATCTGTGTTGAAAATGCCTCGAACAGCTAACTGGATTTTTTTTTTAAATCAGCTCACACTTTTTTCTCAATGACAGCTCTTTGATGGTTTCATCAGACATATCGTTATTGTTCAGTTTTATAACTTTTTATTTTCAGCACACTTCACCACTTAATTTCTGCCGCAGAAAATGAACAAAACAATGTTGCCGTTCTCAGTTGTCTAATCATTGTAAACGCATTTTTCCTCGCACTTTTTCAATAAGCAGGCAACCCTCATAATCAATTTTGTACCCCTTAATCAATTGAACAATATTATCAAACGTTGAAGGGTTTAAAATCTCTTTTGCTGTAACTTTTTTTCCTTTATTTTGGCATTTCCGCATTGTATGATTTACTTCATACTGTATCTGTTTAATTTGTTTAATTAAAACTAAAACAAACAAAATATGCATTAAGATGGAATAACACACCTGGAAAAAGTCACTCAAATTCACAGTAAATTATTTGATAAAGAAAGATAAAAGATACATAAACTATACATATGTCAAATAAGCGAAAAATTTGCAGTTTGGGGATAAGAAATGAATATCTAAAAAGTTCAGTAAGTAACAGCAAAAGCCCCTGCGGGATTTGAACTCGGGATGTACGGATCACAAGCCCGACACTTTATCCACTCCGCTATTGAGTAAGTTGCATGTTGCCGTCGATAAAATCCTTTTAATAAAACGTAATGTCATTTCGATCAGAGGTCAGCCATTTTTGTGATGATGTGTTATTCCACCTTAAGACATTATTGAGAAATAGACAAAATTCTTCCATGCAGTGAGCCTCGCAATTTGTATTATAATTTCACAATGCTGGAAAATTTACAACCAATATTTTTAACGATCTTAATTCAATGTTGAAAAATATATTATTAATGACCCTAAGTAAATTTGTATTCCACGGAAAGTTCTTCGCTAGCTGAATAAGTATGCTTATTGTAATCGACATGTTTTAAAATACATTCTTTAAATTCAGAATTACTATGTCGAAATAACGACAACACTCATTTTCTACGATACTTGACAATTTTTACAACTACATGTAAGCGAAAGTTCCTCCTACACTAACAATGTCGACGAACATTCCCGGTTTGCCATTGCATTGTTTGTATTTTTCGAGCATTAAACAATTAAAGGGAATTTTTGACATTGAATTATGTTATATTATTCTTTAATTGTAAAAATTAATTACAAATATATTACGTTGGTTCGGAAAATTAATCTACGTAAGTTGATTAAAGGAAAGTGGCTTTTAATTAGACAGCAGATTTGTAAAACATGCTACCTTGGCCTTTCGGGTATGTCGGTCTCTAATGTCTACCCTTTGTATGGTATATAGTTAGTACTAGCGTGTTTGTAACTGTCTCTCTGTCTCTCAATAGGTAAGTTAAGATTAAAAAAAAAACATTGATTATATCGATCCATCATTTGAGTAATGAATTCCCTTTGCTTCTTTACGCAGAAAAAATCCCCACACAAAAGCAATCATCATCATCAACATGCATGCTAAGAAAACAAATGCAACAAAATGCAAAGGGATCGGCAGTCATGTTTACAAAACTTTCCTAAATAATGACTTCATGTGGAATAACCCTCTGAGAACACACATACATGTTACTCCTGTAGAATATAAAAAAAACATATACAGAAAACCGTTTCACAAGGTTTCAATTTTTATACCACTTTCTGATTTTTTATGAATGAAGTGATGCAGCTAGTGTAAAAAAAAAAATGGAGTGTCTGGAATTAAATATATTTTATGAAAAAAACTATAGCGAGCATTTTCAGAAATGGAAACTGGTCTCCTGTTATTTATTGGAACATGGATTTTATAAGCTCAGAATTTTCAACAAAATTTCAATATCTCACTTTGTATTAACTCACAATTATTACAGGCACGTTGCAACAAGCGGGAAGGATTGTTTGACGCTAATTTTGAATGAACTAATCCCAAACTATTGCCACGGTACAGAGAGTTATAGGAAATTTTAAAATTACAGGAAACACATCAAGATCAACTTTTAAAACTGAGGCAATGACTCGGCTTCTCTTTAACTTGGATAAAGCTTGTTTTATTCTCAGATATACCTACATGTAATGTACAGTTCATAAACAATATATCTTTCATGTTTTAGGCCAGATAATCTTTGGATGGAAACAAATCATTTCTCTCTCTTGATAGCTAGTTCACATAGTTAATTGTATTTTAATTGAACAAAAAAAAAAATGATTCAACTGATATGGAAACTCTGCACATAGTTAACATCATTTGAAACATATCATTTCAGATGTCAAAAATGAAATAAAAGTTTTCTTTTCTGAGATAGCAGTTATGGGAAGACGAACTAAAAGAAATCTCTTTTAATTCAAGACCAACTTAATACTCCTACATTATGATAATACTAACTGATAAAAAATCCAAATTACACAAACATTCATTTGATTCCCATTTGTTTTATTAAAGTTTATTGTTTACATTAATATTTTCAGAGCATGTAGCATCTTCACAACGTCAAGGCTTTGTGATTTAAGCCTTGACGTTGTGAAGACAAACATGTGGATCCATCTCACAATAAGCTTATCAAATTCAAAACTATAAGAATTTTACTTAGAAAATGTTGAAATTAGAGTAAATTTTAGTACTTTACGTAAAACTTTCAATATTTTATGATAAAGAAGGCTAACTCTTGCCGATTGAAACACTTTTTGTTACAAACCAAAACAACAACGCGCTATTCTGAACTAAAAAATACCGCTGTATTATGTTGTAATGAAAAGGTATATAATCCTTTTTTTCATATACTTTTCATTTTTTGGTCTATTGCTGCGACGGTAAAACTTTGCTTTTTCTATTCACTGCTAGTGTTTCTGATTTTCTTTTTTTATTATGATTAGACATGGATCATCTTTTTTTAATCTAGCAGAACTTCATCACTTCACCTTCGTTGCATTTGCATCTTTTGATATTGATTTTGCTGAAAAAGCAATGTAAATATATTTAAAAATATATATATATCGTAAAATTAACAGCCAGAGGAACGCTGCCCCTAAAATGGGGTGTCCGGTCATATTAGGTTTTACATGTTTTTTATATGCAAATTTTGTTCAAAATTACAGAGAGATACATTTTTATCACAAAAAGTCTTTAAAATATTAAAAGAAAGAAATTGGTGTCAACTCCAAAATCATTTGTTGAGAAAATAATTATATTTTGTACATTTAATGTGTAGCTTTGTCATAAGATAGGGCATCCTCTTCTTAAAATGGGTGTCAGAAACCATTTGATTTATCTTGCTATTAAAAATAAAACATTTTCACATTTTTACAAATATATACGTTTCGAGAAATGATTTGAGAACGAAGAAGGCGACATTTACTGAGGTTTACACCATCATAAATTTTTAAGCACTTTAAGCGTTGTTTATGTCTGAACATCTTTTTACGATTTCTGTTTGCTATGTAAATCAATGCAATAGATGCTTCCATATTAAAAAAAAAATGGTGGCTGATCTAAGGACCTTGTTTACGTTGTCCTAAAGTTAGAACGAGCTTAGAGCAATGTCTCCTAAATTTAAAAATGCTACAAGAGAACGGTTGCTTCCTATGCTAGACACCAAAATTCTTTTTCCTTAAACGAATTTCTTCATACAGTAATTTATATCGTATCTTATTCGTTGTAGGAGTTCTTTACCGCCAATTTTAAACAATGATTTGTTTCTTTCAGTTACTATTGTGGTTTTCATTAAATGCCTTATCGTGACCTTATTCCCACTAACAGTAGCTCTATGTTTACTAAATAAAAAACATATATATGTTCACAGAATACAAACAAATAATATGTTCACTGAATAAAAACATCATGAACTGTTCAAGTAATATGTTTAAAAACATTGTTGTTTTCGCGCTTGAAACATGCAACCGATCTAGAAAACGAAGCTTAAAAAACGAAGAACAACCAACTGTTACCTAATTATCAAAATAGAATAAAACACTATTCTTTTATGTTATCTTCAAGAATAAATCTCGATATTCCTGGAAGGACGGGATTGCAAAGTTCTGTGCCTTTAAGTTATGCAAACTGACAAATGTAGCAGCTAGGTTAGGTCACGGAATGGAATGGAGTCAATGTGTATCTTAGAGTCTTCAACTATCAGACTGAGTTCTTTTGAATCATATGACATGCTAAAGTTTATATTTTATTGTCTTAAGGAGTACGTGAGTTGACCAAATATAACTAGATTTGCTTGATAATATAAATAGCATGATGAATTTAGTTAACAGTTATTTAAAAGTGATAGTTCGTGAGAATGTCAAAATTGGTAATTAAATTGTTTTTAGTCTTGAAGAAAAATAGCATTGTAGATAGTGTGTATATCATCCATTGTATAATCAATACACCATAGTGTAAAAACACTTTGCATTTACATGTACCGTTCATAGGTAATGTTCACTGCTACTGTATTTCACAATACTTCACTGAACAGCACTGTAACTACCCACTGACCAGCACTGTACGCCACTGTAAGGTCATACTCACTTGCACTATACCCTACTGTACGCCTTTGCACGGGGACTGATCAGCATCATAAACCACTATCGACCATTGTTATGGGTACTGATAAACCTGTACTAGAAAATTCAAGATAACTGAATTCTAAAATGTCCTTAAAAGTTATCTTCACAGGAAGATCAGCGATGCAGTACGTGTATTATAGATATGCATTTACATACTTATAATATATATCAAAAGGTGTAGATCATTGTCGCAATTATCAACCTTGATTTTTCAATAATTACTTTAGTATATTTACCTATACCACTAACGTTAAATTTAAACGATATAAATCAAGATTATATATTCATGTATATACTCAACTTTTAAAAGATTAATTTAACATAGTCGTGATTTTTGTGTTTATGAAATAAAAAAAATTAAGGCGAACATTGTCAAAAATATATGAAATTATGCATCTATCTTTTTCTATCTATCTCAATTGCAGTGAATGAACGAAGAAATGAATGATGAAATTCATTTTTAAATAAATCTTAAATTTAAGGTACCCCACTCTGGCCCATTTATTTTGACCTTTTCCTTTTTGCACCTAAAATGCAATTTCACCCTGATAAGGATTTGTTGCCAGTATTTTTAATTAAGCCAACTTACTTTATCAAATATTGTTATCAATTATGCACAATGTTCATACTGAATAGAGGGATTACGAAAAAAAAATGAATGAAGCTGCATACTTTTTTTCCTGACCTTTTTGTACTTAAATTTATTTAATAGTTTCAGTTTGATTTGACATAAAAACTGTTTGAATATCAAGAATTTTATCAGAATAACCCAGTTTACCTAGATTTGTATTCAGTATTTTTTTTTTTACAAAACAAAACATGGGGATCAGTCATGTCAAGTTTTATATATAGGGCTTAAAACGCCTCGCAAATTCGGCTTAAATAATCAGACATTTTCTATATATTTGCATGATTTAATGCTTAAAGTCTATCACACTCTCATGATTTAATTTTGTACCTAAATTAACCTATAGAATAGGTTTCAAACCTATTAAATGTTAAAAATATTCCCATAATGAATAAAGCAATATAAAAAGAAAAGTGCATAAAAAATGCATAAATTGCCTGTTTCTGTCATTTCCGTCTAAAAAACCTTCCGCAAGAAAACATAGTTCTTCAAAAAACTTGTTTGTTTATTGAATTTAAATGGATTTTCTTTAACGAATGGTGTGGGGTTATGAAATAATCTTTCTCTGATGATTGAATAAATAAAATTATAATCATTTTCAATAGTATGATCACGTTCGCAATGAAATCAAAACGTGAGGATTGAGATACCTTTAGTCTCTCTCTCTCTCTCTCTCTCTCTCTCTCTCTCTCTCTCTCTCTCTCTCTCTCTCTCTCTCTCTCTCTAAAATAAGTTGATTCACGTACTGAAGAATGGTTTTAATTTATTTTAATGTTTTATTTTTATTATTAATAATATTTTCTCTCTCTTTTTGTAGAGAAATAATGTTAAATATTAATTACTTATGACTGGTAATATTTCTATGTGTGTTAATAAAATTTAGCCAATACATTTATACTCAGATTAATTATAAAACAATGATTCTTATTTGGTAGTTGAATAATTTTCAACTCAATGAATATGCACTGTTAAATGTTGTCATAATTCAGGTTGTTCTTCTACACTGCAATTCATGTCATGCCTTTATCTTTCATTATCGGAGTGAACTGAACATCTAAATTACACATTAGGTAGTCCCAATTATAATTAGGCGTGTTCCCTTCAATGTACAACAGAAGGTGACAGGAGAAAAAAAACATGGAGGCCAATTAACTTATTTAAATATTTCATTCCTGTGTAGAACAACGATTCTCTTGTTCAATATATATGTTTATTTGCGCTAATTGATGGTTTCTTTATGTGGTTTGTGGCAGATCTGAAAGAAATGAAATATGTGACTTTAAAGTAAGTACATGTAATATAAAAACATTTATCAGTAAAGCAAATACATAACTACATTATGATTTACATTTTACCTCTGAGGGAATGCATTTCAAAGGCATTGGCATTTTCAAAAATTGACCTATGTCCATCTAAAATACACAATATATATATATATATATATATATATATATATATATATATATATATATATATATATATATATATATATACACATACACATACATACATGTATATATAGCACTAAAAATTGTTAACTACCCGAAGAATTGGTATTGCCAAATTTTCGGGACAACCAGTCCCTTCTTCAGGACAAAAGAAATAACTTACATGGGTAAAAACAAAGAAAATAAAATCTAGCACTACAACTAACACTACTACAGAAACTATATACAGAATAATAACTACATTTTAAACAGTTTTAGATCACAATCTTAGAAGAGGTGTTGGCAATACGGCCGATCGCTTTAAAGTCTTTATGATATTTTATGACTTTACAGCGACCGGTCGTATTGCCAACACTTTTTCTAAAATTGTGATCTAAAACTATTCAAAATGTAGTTATTGTTCTGTAATTTTTTTTTTTTTTTTTTTTTTTTTTTTTTTTATTTTTTTTTTATTGAGTTTTCATATTCACAACATATGTACACACATGACATAATAGGTGATTGCTGCATCTGTAGAGACATCTTATAAAATCTTTAGATTATTGCTAATTGGTTATATAATTTGTACAGTTCATATGAAGTGAAAGCTGATTTTGAGAGAGAGAGAGAGAGAGAGAGAGAGAGAGAGAGAGAGAGAGAGAGAGAGAGAGAGAGAGAGGTGCAGGTATTGTATACATGTAAAAACCATACTATACTCAATTAAGGACAATTGAAATGATATGAAGATTCCCAGAAATGGGAAAAAATCAAAAACAAAAAACAACTTGACCATATCTATATCACTACAATTTTTCACAAATATTCTGCCAGTGGCTTTCATATTCCTCATATCTACAATTTTTCAACAGCAAATATTTTTCAGTCAAAAGTCTTTCTGTTATGACCTTTTTCAATACATGTATATTAGGTAGTGGATTACTTTTATATTTACATGAAAAAATGTATTGCTTCACAATAAGAGCTATCAAGTTAAAAAATGTATAACTTTCTTTATTATTATATTTTCCAAAAAGAACTGATTGTAGATCAAATGTAATTGAGATTTCAAACTGTGTCAAAATCCACTCTTCAACATCACACCACAATTCTTTTACTATATTACATTCATAAAATAAGTGGATAATACTCTCTTCATCTGTTTTACAAAAGGTGCATACAGCAGACTCTGCTTTTTTTATATTAAAAAGATATTTATTTGTAGGAACAATCCTATGAAGTATTTGATAGTGTAACCAATGTAGTTTTGATTCCTGTGTAGACTTAAATGGGAGTTCAAAAATTTTATGCCAAGAAGTTTGTGAATAGTTGTAACCCTTTTCTCTCCATTTTGATATAGATGTACATATTTCTCTTTTTTTATCTAATAGTAAGTTGTACATGGATTTACAACCTTTACATGTATTAATAAACAATAAAATATGATTGGGGATAATTGGTCCATATTGTATTGTGTTTTGTAAGTTTTGTAAGTGTATATCTTGTGTATGCAGTCTGATCATAACTGCAGTTTTTAAACTTGCATACTCTATAAAATTTGTCTTTGGATTAATGTTTTTCAATTCCTCAAAGTTCATGAATGTTCCATCTATATTAAGTAGATCACTAACAAAAATAAATCCAGTATTAACATAACTTTTGAAAAATATTGATTTATTATCTACTAAAATTTTGGGATTATGCCATATGTGTTCATTTATAATTTGGGGTTTACTAAGTGTGGTTTGCTCATTTACTTTTAACCAGCTGAGGAACACTTCTTTCCAAAAAGAATTTTCTAGGTTTTCACATATATTGTACGAATAATCTGGACCATTTCTCCATATTTCAGAGAGACTGATTTTCAAAATTGATTCTAGAAGTTTTACCCATTTTGTGTCAGTTCTAATAAGTCTTCTCATCCAAGTAGCTTTGAGTGCTGTGATAAAATTTCTATAATCAACCATTTTGAGACCCCCATGACTATAATCTTGTACGATTGTACTTTTCTTTACTTTATGAACTTTGCAACCCCATAGGAAATGAAAAATATCATTTTCAAAAGTTTTTAGGTATCCAGTTTTTGGGTTGGGTAATACTAGTATTAAATGATTTAACTTTGGTAGTATTAGTGTCTTGATTATCGTTATTCGACCAATTGGAGTTAATTTTCTTAACTTCCATTGATTTATCAATTTTCTAATTTCAGATAATTTTGGTAAATAATTTAAGTCTTCCATTTCATCTAGAGTAACTGAAAATTTAATACCTAGAAGCTCAAAATTCAAATTGTTCCAACTAAGTTTCCATCGTGAATGATGAAATACATCCTTCGAAAATTTTTTGTTACCGATCCAAACCATTTTTGTTTTTGTAAAATTTATTTTTAAGCCTGATACTTGTGCGAAGAAGTCTAAAACCCTAAGAATGCCATCATATGATTGCGGTGTACCATCCATTATAATTGATGTATCGTCTGCATATTGTGATATTTTGTATTCTTCTCCATCTATAAGTATACCTTTAATGTCTTTTTCATATCTTATTAATATTCCTAAAATCTCGGCACAAAGAAGAAAGAGATATGGGGATATTGGATCACCTTGTCTACAGCCCCTTTCTGGGTAAAAGTATTCTGAAATTATACCATTTTGAATCACACAAGCCTTTATTCCATTATAGAATGTTTTTATCCAATTTTTGAAGGAGGGTCCAAAATTAAAGAAGTCTAATGTTTTTGAGATAAAACTCCATGAGATGGTGTCAAAAGCCTTTTCGAAATCAATTAACATTAAAAGGCCTGGTATATCATTTTGCTCTGTATAATACATAAGGTCATAAATAAGTCTTATATTTTCCCCAATAAATCTTCCCTTCAAAAATCCAGTCTGGTCCTTATTTATCAATTTATCTAGAACACTTTTCATACGTTCAGCTAAACTTCCTGAGGCTAGTTTGTAAATAACATTTAATAGAGTAATGGGGCGCCAATTTTTCAGAAATTGTTTAGGTTTTCCCGATTTGGGAATGCATGTTATTACACCCAGTTTATTTATTTCTGAAAAGTTACCTATTTTAAAAGAGTGGTTTATTGCTCTTGTGATAAATGTTCCTAAATCTCTCCAGAAGAATTTAAAAAACTCACTAGTAAAACCATCAGGGCCTGGACTTTTGTCATTTTTCATTTTCTTAAGGAAATTCAGAACTTCTGTATCAGTTATAGGGCCTTCAAGGGTATTTGACTCTACTCTATTAAGTTTAGGACACTTTACTTCTTTTAATTTTTCATGAAAACTACCTTCATTTATAATTTCTCTTTTCTTATATAGGTATTCATAGAACAATTTAGTTTCTTTTAATATTTCCATTTGATCAAAAATTACTGACCCATCATCTTTTTCAATATTTGGTATTTGTTTACTTATATAGTTCCGAGTCTCGAGGTTTATGAAATATTTGGATGGCTTTTCTCCCTCATCAATCCATTTAGACTTTGACCTGATACATTGACCTTTTAATCTATTTTTACTTATGTTGAGTAACTCATCTTGTTTATTTGATAGTACATCTAAGGAGTTTTCTGTTATATTCTGCTCAAGACAAGTAATCTCTTTTTCTAGTTCCTTTTCTCTTTCATTTGATTTTTTTTTCTTAAAAGCAGAGTATGAAATCGATTTACCCCTTATTTCAGTAAGAAGAATATCTATAAAAAGTTGATCATTAATTGTAAATTGAATATCTGCATTTCTTATATTATCTAAATGATCTATATTGTATATAGGACAAACATATTGTTTTTTTACTTCCCCAATTGTCTTTTTTATAGAATTAATATATATTGTATCAACTAATAGGGAATTGTTGAATTTCCAAAAGCCCTTCCCTTTCATAAATTCATTTAATCTAAATTCAAGAATTACTGGAGAATGATCTGAACGATAGCTATTTTCAAATTTAACATGTGGTATTCTGTTTGTTAGAGTTTCAGATATTAAGAAATAATCTAATCTGGCTTGTTTTATAGGACTTTTTCTTCTCCATGTGTATCTTTTTAAATTTGCATTATTTTCTCGAAATATGTCCACAAGATTAAATATCTCCATTAATTTCAAAACTTCTATTCTTGCTTTCGGGTTATTCAAATGTTTATAATTCATAGAGTCTAAGTCTTTATTCATTACCAAATTGAAATCACCTCCAATTATAATATGATGTGTATTAAGATAAGAGTCAATTTTATTCCTTAATTCTGAGTAAAAATTTGGTGTATCTGAATTTGGGCCATAGATATTTACCAGTAAAAGGTGCATATTTTCAACAGTAGTGTCTAATATTAGATAATTACCACTTTCGTCTTTGTCTACATTAAGTATTTTACACTCCAAATTGTTATTTAAGAGAATTGCCACCCCTCTTGAGTTTGTTCTGAATGAGTTAAAGAAAGGTTTAGATCCCCATTGAGACTGTATCAACATTTCATCTTTTTCACTAAAATGTGTATCTTGCAAAAATAGATATTGTAGTTTTTTATTCTAAGATTTCTGAAAACATCTTTCCTCTTATAGAAGTCATTAAGCCCTTGGCAGTTTACTGATAGTATTTTTAACTTGTTTTCCTTAAGTGTTTTGTTGTCCATTACCGCTAGATTTATTTAATAATGCTTTGCCCCTGCAGAAGACAGTTAAAAGAGATAAACAATGTATAGAAGAGAAAAAAGTACCATGACATAGCAAAGGCGTTGATTCAGCGCAAGAATTGGTGTTATTTATCATTTATTTACATTGGTATGCTATTAAACTGCCTATATAAGTTGAAGTTATTATCAGGTAGAGTTAAGATAGTTTGAAAAATAATAAAGTTTATGGAAACGGACAGAAGGTATCAAACACATGCCCTCCTATCTAAATAAAAAATATATTTAAGGGAGACAGGCTGCAATGTATATAATACTCTCTTGTGCAAACTCTGCTGCAAATTTACAGTCTTACGACCTATCGATCTAAATGTAGTGTAAAATAAAAGCACTGACGTTTAATAAATCAGAAAAAGGGTATGCATATTTTACCACCTAAAGACTAGTGGTTGAATTTTTTGAAGTTTAATAAACAAATAGAGATGCATAACAAACAAAAAAAGTAGGCATCATACCTCGTTACTACAGCAAATCAAACCGGATGCCCTTTGTTGGTGTGTAAAGGTAAAAATAGTATAGAATCGATAAAAATAATTCCGGAATAATTCTAAACCGAGCATAATGAGACCACAGAAACATACTATGTGTAAGTAATTAAGAGAAACAATAATAATAATAATAATAATAATAAATAAACATGTTAATTACAAAAGAAGAAAAAAAATCAAATAAGAGTACATGTATTATATATTATATAGTAGACAGAAAATTTCCGGGATGAACTTGTGTCAAAAAAAAAAATCGGGAGCACAGTTAGAAAATACAAAAATAAATATCTCAGTTTATGAGTAAATTAATTATTTCACGAATAAATAAAAATTAAGTAACATATATTTTCGGGATGTTTAGAAAAATCAGAAACACATTTCAGAGATAGAGAATTACTAAAATAAATAACCCAGTTAATGAGTTAGTAAATAAATTCAAAACTATGAATACATCCGGATCATATGCAGTGAAAAAAATGCCGAAGAGAAAAATACTATTTACATGTAAATACATGTAGCAGTGTATGCGCACTTGCATTCAGAGTCAAAAAGTTTTGGCTACGACGGATTTATGTTTTTCCCGGCACTTAAACCCGCATCGACGATATGGGTGAAGCGACGCATACCGATTTTGTTTCCGAACCATCTGGAGACCACAATCAACGCGTTCTGGATTCCGTTGTCGATCATGGCGCTAAGTAGAGTTCTCCCAGCCCCGTGCTCGCCGTCATCTTCAGAGCCCTCATGTACAGTACCGTCACTACCTGCGAACCGATAGGCGTACACATTGTGACTTGCGCTGGATATCGTTGGCAGTCGTAGTATTTCGATCAGCGACTCTTTGACCTGTTTGTATGAATTCACTGACGTGGCATGCGACTTGAACCGATTTTGGTTGTCTTCAATGTGTTTGCCTTTGTTTACCGTTATCTTCACCTGGTCACCTGAGATGACCTCCTCGGCCGTTGGTCTGGTTCCTGTTTTGTCTCGATAAACATTTCCGCTTTTGGTGAAAATTAACTTGTCTCCTTTTAACTTTGTTTCTATATTTTTAGCTGAGTACTTTTTCTGGATATCATACAGCCGTTTTCTTTTTTCGCGTATTTCTTCGGGTTGCTGGACAGCCATTCGAATACGGGATTTCTTTTCTTTTAAAACCCTCACTCTGCTCATCACTTTGTCTTTGTGTGTTTTATATCCAAACTGGATACAGATAGGTCTTGGATATTTTCGCTTGGGGTCTTTTTCTTCCAGTCTGAACAGACTGAGGATATGGAGTGAATCAACCTCATTTTCGTCTAGACCCAGTTCATGCATAAAAGCATCTCTTACGACGTTTGCCAGATTTTCGTTTGGTTTTTCATCAAGCCCACTTATTATCACATTATTTTCCATTGAACGAGACTTTAATTCGAGAATTTGTTTCTCTTGTACATTGACTCTAAATTCTAGTTTGATGACATAGTCTTTGAGGCGGCTAATCTCTCTGGCCATAATTTCTTGTGAATTATTTATTTCAGTTACAGAATAAACAGTATCATTAGCTTGTTCTTGAACTAGCTCTAGACGCTCTTGAATGCCATTTCGACCCTGAACTTCTTTTGCGATTTCATCCATTTGACGACCTTGACTGTCTAGTCTTAACATGAAATTTGCAAGGGTATTTTGAATGTTGGATATGCCTGACATAATCTCATTAAGTTGATATCCTTCGGGACTGCTGCTTTCTTTTTCATCCGTAGAGTCCATACTTTCCCGTAGCGCTCTCTTCTTTGTGTTTATGTTTTGTAAGTTAGACATTGGAATGTTAGTATGAGTTTAACTCACCGCGCCTTGGCCGGACAAAGGAACCTTCAGTTTGTTGAAAAATTGAATCCAGAGGTTTTGTTTATCATAAAGTCACCACAAAATCACCACATAGTCATTAATTAAGTCTCTCAACATGTTTTTTCACTTTCTTTAGTTCAATGAATAAATTAAAATTGTTTTTTTTCGGCAGAAATAGTCACCCCTCAAAATTCCCAACCGCCTTACATGGTGGGCATGCGCAAAAAAAACCTTCTGTTCTGTAATTTTAACACACAAACAAATTATCGTCAAAGATTTCTCAGCCACTATTTATCGCAGATGCTTGAAATTTTAAAACACTATTTGTTTCGGCATGCCATATCATGGGATCTATTTTTGTACCAATCGGATGCCAACTTCCTTTTAAATGTCAACTTTGCTTATTTTGCATATTCAAATCAGAGCTGGGGTATTACTAGTGAGCATTGACTCACAGAGATCTTGTTTGTTATGATTTTTTACAAGCTGAAATTTATCTGTTTTCTTATATTGTCAATACTAAACTTATCTAAATGAATATTTTAATTTTCGCCTTAAACCATGTATGAAATGTGCAATCATAACATGTTTATGCCTTTTTTGACATGAAGACACGCACGTACTTATGATTAAAGTGAACTTTAAGTCATAAGTAAATAGTTTTAAATATCACTATAACGATATCGTGTTATATAGAGGAAATCATTTTTTTGTAAATATTTTTAAAAATCAATCGGAATTATATGAAAGATTAAACGTACCTTCAAATGGATTGAATGTTCTTACACCTTTTCAAATCAAGAAAGTTACCAGCTATATTCTATGAATTAACAAACTTAAGGAGTCCTTTTTTTAACAAGATAAGTCTTCTAATTGATATATAAATCTATACATGTAATTTATATATAAACATTTTTATTTTACATGTACCTTGTTCTGCTATTTCAGTAAAGTTTCTGTTTCTGATGGTCATTCCTGGAACATCTGAAATTGTATAACACGTCTGTTTCAACCTTCAAAAATAAAGTTCAATGTTTAATAGTTTCTTTCAATGAATTTTACGATTGATTAAATGCGTAACTGAAATACTACACCATACCTCCAATAGAAAACGGGAGATAAAAAAACCTAAATATTAGAAGAGAATCAAAGTACTGAAAGTACTCATGGGAGTTGAACATCGTGTAAATTCAATTAGAAGCGATACCACTCGGGGTGGGTCAGTTTATTTGTTGATTAAGACTTTTTCACTTATATGGAGACGCATCCACTTGCTGGCGGAGGACTGTATTTATAACTATACTCGGCACTAGGGTCTTTGAGCAGTGAGGAAATTATTTTCGGTCTCATGTCTCCAGGACATCCCGCGTGGATTTGAATCGGCGACTTAAGTGATGCAACTCCAAGTAGACGCTCTAACCACTGCCTGACGCACGCGACAGAAAGTTTACTGACTGAACATTATCATTATTTTAGATACAGATAGTTATAGCAGATATTCATAGTGTTGCACCAAACTTGAGAAGAAATTGTTTTAGAAGCATTTTAAGATAATAATAGGCACCTTGGCCGCAATGCTCGTCTGATTTTAGCCCCGTTTTTGTTTTTCCAAATTTTCAAAATATTTTCCTCATGAAAGAAAAGTGACCATATAAATGTGTATTATGTCAATTAATCTGTCTTCTGCCTCACATCCAATGCTTTTTAAAAAAAAAAATAAGAGGCCCACTGGCCATATCGCTCACCTGAACCATGATAAAATCAGCTTTATGGAGTCATATACAAAATATCTGAACAATTTAGTAAAATAGATCCTGTATAAAAAAATTTCAAAACTTTCTTCAGATATTCTTACGGTAAACATTGAGCCCCTTTTGTACCTGGATGATTTCATAGTCATATAACATATTGAGCATTGCAGTTCTCAAGAAGATCAAGATCAAGAAGAACAACTATTCATATAAATACACATGTATAAACAATTAAGAATCAACAAATGTCAACATTCTTGCATGTAAGTAATACCATATACTACTAGTATAACATTTGAATTTTCGAGAATAAATTAGATTTATTTCATATTTAAAAATTCACCCCCCCCCCCCCCCCCATTTAAGCTTTATCTAGTCTGGCCAATTGGTTGTTGAGTGGTTGTTGAGAAGATTGTAAAAGATTAGTCTCTATATATTCCAATGGGGATCATAATTTGTACAAACGTTAATCTACACTACAGGATGCTTCCAAACAAATTTTTAAGGTTTTTTTTATAATGTATGTGAAAATTTGACCCTCCATTGCCGCCCAGCCTACCCAAGGGAAAATGATTTGAACAAAGTTTAAATCTACACTTCATGAGGATGCTTCCACACAGGTTACATCTTTTCTAACAATATGATTTAAAAAATTTTTTTAAAAGATTTTTCTCTACGTATTCTTATGTGAGTATTCGTAATTATTATAACCCATTGTGGCCCCACCCTTACCACGAGGATCATGATTTGAACAAACTTGAATCTACATTACCTAAGGATACCGAAAAATACCTACAAAATTTTAATAATTCTAAATCATCTCTCGTTTAAAGGAGACATAGCCCAATTTTTGAGCAAACTTGAAAGCCCTTCTCCCAAAGATGCTCTGTGCCAAGTTTGGTTGAAAATGGCCCAGTGGTTCTTGAGAAGAAGACGAAAACTTGAAAAGTTTATTAAGACAAAGACAACAATGACGACAGACAACGGACAAATTTTGATCAGAAAAGCTCACTTGAGCCTTTGGTGCAGGTGAGCTAAAAATGCTTATTGACCCATCCTTGTATTGCATTTTCTTGATCAGAAGTGACACTTCTAAGAAGTCCAAAATAGGAAAAGTTTATAGACATACGGATATTGGACAACAAATGAGAAGCTAGCTTACTTGATAGTTCAGCTCAGGTGAGCTAAAATTGAAATTTAAACCACTGTATTTATAAAATGTTATATTTGACCATGATAATATCACACCATGTACAAAATTGAACAGGGGTGAGAATTCATCTAACATTCTAAGGATTAACAGTTGATCAAGACTGAAAAGGATTATTTATGATCCTGAAAATATTTTCAATGTTGATAAAATATAGCATTTTCGACCATCCTATTAGGTGCCAAAAGGATTGTTGTATAAAACTACACTGTGAATACCAATGTAATTTGAATATATGAGCATTATTGTTGTGGAGTCGGAACTTAACTATCTTTTAATACTGTGAAGGAAGAAAAACCAATAAATGGAAATTCAATATTAAACAGATAAGAAAGCTGCTTGGTCCGATATTATATCCAATTTTGTATACGCTTTTAAACGATGGTTATGCTAAGTATGTGTATAATGATAGACATTGCAGTAGTTTTCCCGCTCAACTAAACCATATTCCAATGAAAAAATGATGTACAAAATTTGTTTACAAGACAAATGACATAAAAAGGGTATCGCGTTATGTCACCTTGTATCAAAATTCGTCCCTGAAGTCGAGGCGGATATGTATTACGACTTTGACATTGTTTTTAATAAATGTCATAATGTTTTGGCAAACCAAAAATAAACATATAAATACGTGTATATTTTGTTCACTATCATTTCTGAAGTTTGTTTTGTTTACAATCGATGCACAGCATGCCAGTAGAATAAACTCAAACATTCGGGGGACGAAACCAAACGGTTCCCTTTTTTAAACCACAGGATGAAGCTCTGCCATTCAGTCAACTGAATGTTGACTGAAAGGTCTGGAAATGTGACTGAATGGCATAGATATGCCATTCAGTCACCTTTCAGTTACCTTTAAGTCACATTTCAGTTTACTGAATGGCAGAGATTTATCCTGTGAACATTCCCAAGATGCACATGGTGTTGTTTTTTTTCTTTTGTGTGCCCATTAAGAAATTATTTTTATTTACTTTTAGTTTTGAAAGGAGACCGATTCTGCTGGTGTACATAGGCGAAAGTTTATATCTTTCTAAATAATTGGTTTGTATGCAAAATTATTTGATACTGTAATAGCAAAAATAAAAAAAAATCAGACCATGCAGCTTTAACAGTATTACCTAAATTCCTAAAAACTTCGAATATTGCTATTTTCAAAATATGAATAACATTACCGGTGAACTTATAAATTTTCACTACCCGGCAGACAATGCAAATCGGTTTCGCACCACATTCAGACTGTGTCGATAGTTCTTTTGCAGAGTTGTCGTTCGTATATTTTTTAATGTTTACAGATGGCGCTACACTACAAATGAGGTATGCTACGCAAACTACGGGGATATTTTGGGTTTTGTATAATTCAGTTATCTGTAATTACTTTGAACGAGATCTAATCTTCAAAATAAGTTTAATATATTGTTACATTTACTTGCATTTAAAATTATAAAAATTATTAGATCAGTTCAGCTAAAAATGACTTGAACTATTTTGTGGCGGATGTTTACACATGGTTATAATGAATATCACATGAGTAAATCAGCCGATACAGAAGCCACGTGCGCGATGACTCACTGGATGAAAAATCCAGTTTCAGCAAAACTAAAATTATATGGAAACCTTGCTGAAACTTGAAGTTGAAGTTTCCTGTATAGTTTCCGCAATGCGGAAACCATTATATCGATTCAGCAAGTATCCGTTAGGTTTCAGTCAGCAGAAACTTTAGTCTAAGATTCCTAATGGTTTCCGCAATGCGGAAACCAAAATTGAAATGTATGAAAAGTGGTGTAAATAATTATGGAATTATCAATCAGTTTCAGCACATTTCCGCTAGGTTTCAGGATGCTGAAACTTTAAGTTAGGATTCCAAATAGTTTACACACAGCTGAAACCATTACTAAAAATTATTTGAGTTTTGATAGTTATATCAATAATTTTAACAGGTTTAAGTTTAATTCTAGCCTCATGATCATGAATCCGTACATTCTTATATGTACAGTAGGTATCAGCGTGACTGAAACTGTATGTATACATGTAACTATCTTTAAATGTGGAAAATAAGGCCATTAACAAATTTACTAAGTAATTGATTTTAAATTAAACGAACAACTGGTGTCTCTCTTGCTAAATAATCAAATCATTAATCTTAGGTACTGGGGCACGTGTATACATGTGTATACATTCTTTGTCCAGGTGACCTCCTCTTTGTTATTTTCCTGTATATTCTGTGTGTATTGCAGGGTTTTTCTGTCAGGAGTGAACAAAAGACTGTTACATAACATATACACAGTACAAGGCATGAGTTTATACCTGTAGCCCGGCAGGAATTTGTTTTTCAATTTGTGTGTATCTCAGTTAGTAAAATTAATTAGTTACTTTAATTAATGATTAATTAATAAAAAAAAAAAAGAATCTAGGTGTATATGGCAAACATTGTATGATGTATAATATATATAAATACATATAATAAATATGTACTTACACTCATTTAATTATAAGAGCTAGCAATATACCTATTCTGTTAGACTCCTTAAATCCTTAATCACTTTAATTAATAAATTAATGAATCTTGGTGTACTAATTAAGCAAACAAATTAAGGTAAAGTCATTGTAAATGCAACATTATTACAAACCATACCAAAAAATCGTACAACCTGAACTTTAGAGTTCATTTTTTAAAATCCCACGCCAATACATGTACACAGAAAAAACCATTTTAAGTCTTCAGTTGATATATGATATTAAGTAAAAACCACTTGGAGTCTGAATCTGATATTGTTTATTTAGAATACATGCATTTTAGACTTTACTATGTGTGACTGTATCATGATTCGTGCATTTCTATACTTTGTATTTACATTATGTACTGTAAACACAAATATGGATCCATGTATATGTAGACTACATGTTTCTGTAATAAGATATAATAAGCATTAACTTCAGTTACACGTTATGTTACAAAATCAGTTTAAAGTTGTATCCAGCACTAGTCATGTGGTGCAGGTGATTTCAATCCCAGTTTTTTAATTTGATGATACATTTGATTACATATGATGTAGAAAGTATACCAAATAATTAAGTAACTATTAGCACAAAACACCTCATGTCCACTACATGTAAATTATTTATTAAATAATACGTCTTAAAACTATAACATGTAAAGTTATGTATTTAGAATGTTCATTTTATTCATATGTAGGTGGGTAAGGGTCAAGTTCTAATTAAATCGTCAAAATCCATTGCAATTGACGTAATTGTTTGCAATATATTCAGTTATTGACAAAATATTTAAAAGTTTATATATCAGTCACATAATGTGTGAGGTCACACACGTCTTACTTCCCGGCTTGTTCAATGTTAAATGCTTTTGTATTTTATGAATATTTTCTTTAACGTTCTGTTCATCGTGATCAAGCAGTGGACATGTGTTATTGTAAAATAACTGTCATCAATTCATATCGTAGTTGTAAATTGACCGCACGGGTAAACCCCGTTAACCAGCCTACTGTCTAAACCACCGTTAATTGATGGGCATTTAATTATACTTGTGATTCTTGTTCAAGTGGAAACTGTTCTGTGTTTAACCTGATATTTTCACACCTCTATATTTTGAATAAGACAATGACTGTGCTCAGAATCGCGGTGAAAATTGGACAAGTTAAGATTACGTTGACAGTAAACTATATGGCTATATAATTTAGTTTGGCAAAATCATGTGTACATATAATAAAGTTATAGACAAAATCTGAAACATATTTCACAATCAAATTAGTTTAATTAAAACGTTAAGCCATTTGTAAACAAACGGTCGGCCATTTTTTGATCACGTGTTACAATTGTAACAAAAAACCCCAATAATTGTTCGTACTTAATCAAAAAACACTGACTCCAACAATTCATATTTAAAATAAATATGTGTAAAACATATTATATTCAGTAAAAGATGATAATTTTGATTAAACATGATGTATTTTAAACTATCCCATGGTGCACTTCGCCAAGATTTAGCGGGTTCTGATTGGTCATTTTTGGCGCACTTTATAATTCTGAGCGAAGGTTAAAATGGACAAGAAGGTGCTGTTGTAAAATGGAGAATTAGAAAACATGTATAGCCTCTACAACAAGGAGATAATGCATGCAGGAACGAAGAACTGATATCAAGGTAACTTAGTTTACAATATAGATACTCCTGATAACATTTTCAAAGCTCTTACTTATTTCTCATTTGCAAACGAGATCTCGCGCCATCAAAATGGCGTCATTGTTTCAAACTTGGTTCGGCATTTTATTCCCACATCTCTTTAAAATATACGTTATGACCAAATCATTAACAAAGTTTATAAACATGATTCTCAAGATAGAGTTTGATAGAATATCCAGGAACGTATATTCGTCACTAAAATATATATGATGCTTAGTAAACAAGACGAACAATGAATATTTTTCCCACATTACACAATTTACAAACTCTAAATGTAACATAAGTATTTAAAAAATATTTTTTAATATTAAATCCGGACAATTGATTAGTTTCACCCTTAACTTAAAGACGTGTTAGATTTTTATAATTTTAGTGTAGTAATGCGGGGGAAATTAAGGTCGGAGTTCTGGGAAAGGAGGTTGGTTGGGGGATGAAACATATTCTTCATCCATTGTTCAACAAACAATTATTGAATCAAAATGTGAAAATTACCTAATTGCAAACAAAAATGAAACATTTTAGACCAGATACTACTGAAGTCATTGTATGACATGATTTAATCAGCAACTGGCAACTGTTAAGTGGCTTCTTGGAGAACTATATTCAGAATGAATGTTATATGCCTTTACATCTACCTGTACATGTAACACTGAATGTTTGTTGTTTAATCATTTAAATGAAACTTTATTATACTTATTTAAGATAAAAAGAACAGACATAAAGTACAGCCCACTGAAAGGAATGAGTTCATCACAAGAAGAAGAAATTAAATGCTACCACTGTCCAGAACTACCAATTGTGATCTTATGTGGTGCTTCACAAGCCTGGAGAATGCTCGAAAATCCACCAGAAAGGCCTATTTCCATAAACTACAACTGAGGTTACATCAACAACAGCCAAGAACACTCCTTATTCATTCTAATGGACACATCTCTACGGCCTGATTAAATCTCTGCAGAACAAAGACTTGGTAGCTGTAAAGTATTACTATTTCAAAGAACCTATAAACTATAAAAGAACTTTTAATATAATCAAATACCAGTAAATTGCAATGTCTGTCTGTAAGCTAAAATCTAAGAAAATCACATGGTTTTGACTTATATTATCAAATGATTGATTAGACCTTGATATTAACTTTCATTTTCTTAAATAATTTGTTATATTTGCAAGTATTGCATAAAATATTAGACTCCAGGTAACATGTATCCACCCATCTCCCAGTTGATATACATGCAGTGTTAACGATGTTGTTGATACCTAGTAGTTGATTCATATACATGTTCACAATCCAAACATAACCCCAAATGTTAATTTTTATTTTACCGGTATGATGTGTATTTTTTTAAATAGAGAACTGAAAAGGCATATTTACTTATACTAACCAACCGTTGTATGAAAAAGCATAATATAAATCCTGAATCAGATATATATATAAATCTAGATATTTAGTACATTGTGTGTTTTTTTTATTTACTGTGTTTACATTTATTGATAATTTAGTTCTTATTTGCAGCAGTATATGAACAATTTAGAAATCAATCTTAATACATGTAAAAACACTGCATTAGGAGATGAATGTATGTATCAAAAATACACCAAACAATATTCAATTATGTCGAATATGAAAATATATAGAGATAACATGTACCCCATTTATAACAACTTTTATATAACAAAATCACTGAAAGTTGTTTACAATAGCATTTCCATGTGGGTTTTTTTTATCTGTCTTATGTAACTAATGTTGGAATTAGCTTTTATATCATAAGTAAAATACTGGTATTGATGAGAAGCGTATAGTGAATGATCCTTGTGACAGTTTGTATTTTATATCTTCAGGCTACAATAAGTAAGCAAGTACATGTAGTAACATTTGACATATATAAACAATGTATTTATTACTTGGACTTAAAAATATCAATGTAGGTAAAATAGTGAATTGTAGGAAGGTAAACTGTGTGTAAATATCAATATTCATCAGGAATGAAGAGTGTTGCATAATTATTTAAATGTGTATATCATATTTTTGCACATGATTTGACAGACTTGCTCCTTTGTTTAATAGCATTCCATCGGACCGCAAGCTTTCTTATATCTCACTCTGGGTCATCTCTTAAATACTGAAAGGCTTATGACAATCAAATCTGATCAGTTGGTACATCGTTGGGGAAAATGAGAAGTTCACTTTGGACTTTCTGGAATATCTAATAATATGCTGTCAAATCCTGTTCTAATGTAAGACATTAGATTATATAAGTACCGGTAACAAAGAAAAGATTTGTCCCAACTCGAAAGTAGGTCACTTTAGCCTCATTTTGGAATTTATGCACATACATATTCAAATCATATCTGGGTCATACCTCTCTAGTCAATTACTATCTTGTAGTGTATGTTTTTTCACAAACGATATACACGTTAGCCTCTAGAAAAACATTTTATGGTGTACATATTCATTGTAGTTCAAGACAAATTGAGACAAGTGTATCATGTTCATGTAACGGTGAAGGTTTTTTTTGTTAATTCATGTAGTTGTTTTGTAAATTGCATTCATATTTTTAAAAAAGTAATATCTTTTGTATTGTTAAGGGAGGTTTGGTATGCATTTGATAAAGAAGAAAACAAGTATGAGTACAAAAGTACAAATTTTATGGGAAGTTTTTTTTTAGTTGTGCACTTTTATCATTTTTTAAATAATAGTCCCTCATAAGAGAATTTCCATACAAATGTTTCTCCATTATTGTATTTTGGCTGCATTTTATTTATTATTGAAAACATTTTAAGTTTTGTGAACAAAATAAATTTGGAACTGTTTGAAATGGTGTTGTTTTTACATGTATTAGAAACCATGCTAAGTTTTTGTGGAAGCAAAATAAATAAAGTTTCAGTAAGTTTCAGTTGCGGAAACCATTTGTAAACAATATGTATCCAAACAGTTTATGGAGGTAAAAACTATGCAGAAATTTCAAGTTTCAGTTGCGGAAACCCTTTGTATACAATATGTATCCCAATCGTATATAGAGGTTGAAACTATGCATAAACTTCAAGTTTCAGTAAGTTTCCGTTGCGGAAACCATTTGGATTCGTGGACAGCCTAAGTTTCAGCACTGCGGAAACTTAATGAAACTTGAAGTTTCCATGCTGAAACCTGACGGAAACTTAAAGTAACCTTAAGTTTCCGCAAAGTTTCCAAAGAGTTTCAGCAGCGCTGAAACCAGATATTTCATCCGGTGACTAAGGGAGATTAAACATAGTTCAACTCCCAAAAAAAAGATACGGGTATAAGGATGGAAAATAGACTGATTCATTTCAATTATTTCTACTTACCCCACGATCTTTTCTTTATTAAACATCCAAGAGCTACTACAGATGCAGTAAATAAAACAGACAGCCCAATTCTATAAATATCAAATTCATTTTGACGTCAGTTTTATTAAAATCCAACCTTCACATACTCCTTGTATTTTTTTTTCGCGTTAAGCACTTACACGCGACAATCAAAACTAGATGCTGTCATTAGACAGTAATACCCGCACAAAGTGTTTGCCTCTAAATAACATTCTCTTGTTTTAAAGAAGGCCACATGCAATTTCCGGTACTTTTTAAAAATTATGATTTTCATAAATGATGAGATCACATCCCATATTAAATATAATTATTACTTTTATGTACAATTTGGGTTTGAACTGTTTGCATATGAATTTTAAATTAATCAAAAATCTAAACATTTCATGTCATAGAAAGTATGGTCTATATAATTATTACAAACAAAATTATATCATGCCCCCCGCCCCAGGCAGTTGCCTGCTTTATTTATGCTTTTGTGTGCCAACATTATCGTATGCATGGATTTAGAGAAAGGGTGGGGGGGGGGGAGTGAGAAGTCCAGACCCCCCCCCAAAAAAAAAACAAAAAACTAAATCTAAATTCATTTATGTAGTAAAAATTACCAATGATTTTCACTGCAGACTGCTTTAACGATTTTAAAAGGTGATATCAGACACATGTCGATATTTATGTGGATAAAAGTGCGTTATTTCATATTATATGTAGTTATATGCTAAATAACTTTCACTGTTTTAGAATTAAAAAATATTAAAATGAATATTTGGGTAAAAAAATAAGTTTTAAAATTTTTTGGAAACTTAAGGTAAAAATAAGATAAGCCCCAGCAGGATTCAAACTCTCTACTTACAGACACATTGTTAACGCTCTAACCCATTGCACTATGCTGTTAGGTAACATTATTTTGGGGGAAAATATCATATTTTATACTTTATTTTTTTCGTTCAATAAGGAGTACATCACAATATATAGGTGTCATATCCACCTTAAAGCTGAAAATTGTGCTTTACATAATTAATTACCTAATAAAATTGTGCAAGGGGTTTTAAGAATAAAGTTGTAAAAATACATGCAATATGTTACAAGTTAATGATTTTTGTCCGAAGTTACGTAAACAACACAGGTCTACAGGTTGCATTAACAGGTACTAGTTTTACCCAGCTATTTGGTTAGGTGGGTTTCACGTGGTGTACATGCATCTGTGTTTTCGATATGCAGAATAGGATTAATTATCATGAATAAATGTTTCTTTTGTGGTGATCAGCTAAAGGAATTCATATTGTGCTCTAATTGGATTATCATTATGATGTTGACCAATATTGGTAAGCATATACATGTAGTAGCGCAATAATATGAGACACCGGTATACAAAACAGTTAAGTTTTACTTTCACTTTCTAAAATGTGATATCCCTTTGCCAGCACACTGTATCATACTATAACATTTTGTATTAAATTTGGGTATTAAATATCATGTTTATATGAGTTATAATAGGGAGGAAGGGGAAGGGGCCTTAACCGTTCCCCATCCCAGGATGTGTGGATTAGATATACATTTCTAGTGAGATTGATGGCATGCTGCAGCTTTTTTCCCCCCCATTAAACCCCCTTCCCCATCATCATACACCAGTATTAGAAAAAGAGTTAATGACTGTAATTTTCTTTTATTTTGATTATTCTTTTTTGTCAAGAGATATGTGGTATGTCAAGACTTATGACTCATGAAAATTTGTGCATTTTAATCCTGACTGTTAACAAATATACATGTATAATTATATATAAAGAAAAATACATGTGATATTATACTAGGGATGGCAATCAATTGCAGAATTGCCAATCGGTTATTTATAACTCATTTTGACTGATTAATTTGTTAATTGTTTTGAAAATATAGACATTTCTAAATACATGTATAACATACTTATCAATATTTTTGGATTGATTTTGTAACTATTAACAACTTATTTAGGGCCCAACTCTGCCGATGCCCTATCGTTATCATTCTGTCCAATTCCGCTGATCATGTCAAGATATATTTAAGAAAAATTGGCCCTTGCCCCTCGGGTCATTCCCCCTACCCCCACCCAAGAGTTGCCTTTAAACCACCACCACCACCCCCTCCTCTAAAATAGGGAATGATAATACATTTTAATAATTGTTGAGATCCCCACCGCTAAACCGTATTCATTCTTGTTCCTTGTGTCATTGCACATCAATTGGTACATGTATATAGGTTATGCCCCCTTTGAGAGCCCAGTGACTTTCCAGAGTTAGAACTAATCAAGTAACCTATCTTATTTGTATGTAGTATAATTCCTAGCCCTAGCCCAATGATGATCCTGCTTTGTTTTTTAGAGCAAGGTTTTTGTTGACTGACTTTATAATTTCCACAATTATATATAACATTTTGTTTATCTTTAAGATTAAAATGCAATTCCCAAAATCTCTTTATGTACATCTGACATCATACAGAAAAAACCAAGCAAGAAATGATTTTGCTACTGTAAAAATGTGAGAGGAGACTTTGAATCTCCCCACCCACCTTTCCCCCCGAAAACATGAATAGTCGAATATTTTTAAAATATCCTCAAAATCTTCGAAATCCCCGTTCCTAAACCATAGATATTTTTGTTTCTTGAACCATGACCATGTCAAGGCAAATCTTTTTGTGGTATTAGTAGGTCATGGCATCTGGGTGTCACCCTAACCCCACCCACCCTCACAAAATCAAAAATGATCAAATAACTTGAAAAAAAAATGCTTGTGATCCCCACCCCTAAAGCATATATATTCTTCCTCCTTATTCCTCTTATGGTACGTTATTTCAATCACAAGAGATAAGAGGAGGTCCAGGAATTAGGTTTTTTATGGGACGGAACATCATTTTGCAGATAGTATTGACCCTCAGAATCAAATTTATATTTCTAAAACCTTATTGCATAACTATAGCTCAGCCCCTGTTATATTCCTATAAATGATGTGGCTATTCATTAAATCATGAGAGGAGTTCTGGGAAGTAGTTTTTTTAGGAGTGATAAATGTCAATTTTCAGCTACTATTTGACTCCCTGGATGAAATTTAAATTTTTAAAACCTTATTGCATGACTATATGACAGCCCCTATCATACCCCAAGATATGATGTGGCTATTCATTAAATCATGAGAGGAGATCTGGGAAATAGGTTTTTTTAGGAGTGATAAACGTCAATTTTCAGATACTATTTGACTCCCTGGATGAAATTTAAATTCTTAAAACCTTATTGCAAATCTATAGGACAGTCCCTATCATATCTCAAGAGATGACATAGCTACTGCATAAATTGTAAGAGGAGTTCTGGGAACCATATGTTTTTTGCCAAAAAAACGTCATTTTTTGATGCCCACAGACCCCCGTGATAAAAACAAAAATTCTGAAACATGATTACACGACAACATGACACCCCGAAGCATATCCTATTGGATCATTAGGCTACTGCAAAACGAAATTGACGTTTTTTGAAACCAGTCTTTTTGTAAAAAAAAAAACACGTCATTTTTCAGCCATTTAATGACCCCAAGGACAAAATTGAAATTTCCGAAACCTTATTGCGCATCAATAGGACACCCCAAAACATATTCCAAGAGATGATTTATCTACTGTTGAAAATGTAAAAGGAGTTCGAGGAAGAAGGTTTTTTGTCAAAAAAACGTCATTTTTTACCAACTATTTGACCCCCAGGACTACCAGAGAATTTTTGAAACCTGTTTACAAAACAACATGACATCCCAAATCATACTCCAAGAGTTCAGTTTGCTGGTTTATAAGATGTAAGAGCAGTTTGAGAAAGTAAAACGTGACAGACGGACGGACGGACGGACTGACAAACGGACGGACGGACAGGCAGACGGAACAGGGTAACAATAAAATAAGCATGTTAAGGTTTGATCGTAAAGGTACCTATTGGTTTATGTAATTCAAAATATAAATTCTTTCAATGATGTTTCATAGCAATAGCTTTGTCTGATAGAGCGTTTTGGGGTTATAAATCAGATAAACAAAATAAAAAATCGTTTTTTAAACTGTCATTTTCAATAATATATGAAGAAAATAACCAAATTTAATAGTTTGTCAATCTGTGATGATTATTGAATATATCGAGAATGCGTACAGTTTCTCTGAAAGCAGTTTTAAACAAGCTCCTGACCTCTCTAAAATGATATTAAATTGACTATAGGTACCAGGATTACTTTTCATCTGTTTTAATATAAAATGTCAAGAAAATGTTTCATAATCTACATAATTCCTTAAAACCGTACGTGGTAAACTGATGTATCAAATTCATCAATACGTCATAATGGTTCTGTTTGGTATATTAGTTAGATACGAGGGTCAATCAAAAAATACGAAGACAATGTGCCTGTCTATTATATACTTTTCATTAAAGTCATAACTAACAGATTAATTTATGCAACAACACTTATTTTATTGATATACGAAGTATCATTCCATTTGATGAAAATGTATTTTTGTTACCCGATTTTAAAATCAACATGTTTTGTCACCACGGCGCACGGTAACTTTGAAAACATGACGTCAACATGACGCACGCACAGTTAATAGAAATATCTAATCTTTATACCCCCTTGAGTCTTTTGCGTTTTCTTATTTTTTACCGCATGTCTCTTCGTTTACAGTAAGAAAATCCCTGAATGTCAGATGACGTTGTTTATTCTTTTGATCAAATATTTACAGATATTCTACTCTTTTTCGGACTGTTTGATGTTCAAAATACATTTACCACAACCCCCACAAAATGTGTTAGAGTTAAACACAAATTTGCAAATAATTTTTTCCTTATTTTTTCCACCATTGAGCATTTTCACAGTTTTTATCGGCTTTTCCCGAGTTGAATCCATACTCTTTATACTTTTTGTTGCGCCGTGATGTCCGGCGACGTCAATATTTTCAATCAATTTCAAAGGGGACTATATGTCTTTAGTTACTGATATCTGTTCAACAAATCTATATATCCCGTCATTATTTGGTATATAGAATATCATGACAATTCTTAATTTTAGGTTTCAATATTATTTGGTTTTAAGACCAATTTATGGAGATATTGCTTTCAACAAAATATGGTTTATCGTTGACAGAACACAAAGTTTGACCGTGCACCGTGACCTCATTTTTGCAGGGTTAGATTCTTGAAAATTCTTAGAAATAAAGGAATACATAAACTTTTTTGATTTCAAATTGTTTGAAACAATTGCTAAATGATGTCTACCAAATTTAGTAATAATATGACGTTAAATAACATAGCTATGGCAAAAGTCTTCGTATTTTTTTATTGACCCTCGTATTTACCTTAAGGGGATCTAAAGACAAACCTACATAGGGCCAATAAATATATCATTGCTGTTCTCTTTATCAAGCTTTGCTGGTGGCTTTTTCCCCGAGTTCAACCATTTTCTAACTGCAAAAAAAAAAAAACCAAATATATAAGACTATATATATATATATATATATATATATATATATATATATATATATATATATAAAACGAGAAAAAGGTATTGTGTTTAGGCAAATTCCTACTTATATGTTACATTGTTAAAAACTATGTCACACTCTAAATGTAAACTTATCAGCTTTATTTAAGCAGTAAAACTACTCATAATGTAGAAATATTGGTCATTTTTAATGTGTAAGACTACATATCTGGTACATGTACGTTATCTTGTTTTCTTGAATGTATGTAGCACTACGTAATGATACCATTGGGACAGTTTTATACCTACTCAAACTTTGAAACTTGAAATCTCAATTATATGATTTCTTACAGGACGATATTGGTAATCATAATTCTTCCTTTAAATTTAATCATCTTAATTAAATGCAATTATGAGATATATATTTAATCGCAAACAGATACGTCGCATGATTATTCAGTAATGAATTAGAGTACCATTGATGTGTTTTTAAACTACTACATAGCAGAAAATAATCACTATGCATACGTCTATGGCGGTGTGTCCAAAAATTCAAGATCTTCCCTTTTACTAAAAGCTGCCTATGAGACGTTTCGCATTACAGCAGATAAGTGATTCCAATTCACATTATTTAGCAAGCAAATCATTAAAAGAAAACTTTCTTTCTAACAATTGACAGATAAAGATGAAATTATATAATGTTTAAACAATGATTTTGTTCATCACATTTTTGCTTTTCTCATTAATAATCGCAGAAAAAAGATTTGACACGACAGATACATGATAAACTGATACGTTACCGCGATTTTCCTTCGTACCGATAGCCGGGAATTCTCCCTTGTGTATCATTCTTTTCAGGCTTTTTAGACTCGCAACAAAATATCCGATCGGTAACTAACTTATTGCTTCGCGTTTTTGAAATAATATCTAGGGGTTGATAATCATCAATCGACAAAAAAATATTTTATAGATTTTTTTTCTAGTCAATTTTTTGACATATATTTTGAATTATCTTTAAAATATCAAAATAATAATTATATTGAATGATGATAAAATTTTGATGTTGGAACAAAAAATTAATCATCCGATAAAGTTATAATAACGTACCTGTTCCTGATTTAAATTTTGAGATTTTATGATTTTTCCTGTAATTTTGGTTTGCCATTTTGAAAAGTCAAGTCTATTTGTATCAATTAAATATGTGTTGTTTTTGTTGTAAATCTGGCATCTATTTGTTTCATTTGGCTTTTTCTCAGTTTTATCGACCCTCCCCCCACCCCACACTTAATCCTTTTCTCATAAAAAAAATCCCATCACCCATTTTTAGAAAAATATAACAAATATCAAATAGTCTAGAACCCTATGTAACCATTTTTTTAATTGCTAGCACTCTCGAGCTCAAGCAACTACGTTAGTCTATATTTCTGGAATACGTATGCTCGACTTCACGGTCGGGAATTCTTGGAAAACTACTGTAGATAGACTGTATGACGACAATTTCTTTTTATCATGAAAAATAGATATGATCCGAATTTTTAATTTTCTTCATTTATTGTCTAACTTACACATAAATGTACAAGAAAAACTTAGGTCAAATTATAACAAGATTGTACATATCAACTGATAAAACCTAGCTTTCCTTCTTATATAATTTCGGCAAGCTAAACAAGAAGCGATTGATACAGTGCAGTACCACGTTGATATAATCCTATAATTTTTCACATTTCTTTTTTTGACGGAAAAGCCCGATTGTGATAAACAAAGAAACGACATTCAAGCGGAAAAAATTTACATCGACGCACAAGGATAATTTCTTATTGGTCAATTTGGCTTAAGAAAAATCCGAGCAATATTAAAGAAACGACATTCACGCGGGAAATGTGCTTCTGACGCCTATGTATTAGGATTAAATATTTTGTTTATACATTTATTTTAAATCAAAGCATAATCACGGCTATTTTGATATTGCATCAGCTGCTTGGACTATTATATAGTTAACACAAAATCCTGAGTAAATGACAATTCTTTTAAAGTTCAGAGTGCATGGTTACACAAAAATAAATTCATAGATAAATATACTAACAGGTAAAAGACTGTGTTCAGACTTTTATTTAAAGAAAATAAGATTAATATGTCTTACTTTAACGTCTACAAACATTAACTCGGATGTCACTGCCGACCGATAAAACTTCATCCTATTATATTGCCCCCCCCCCCCCCCCCCCACGCAAAACTGTCTATACTTCTTCATGATTTAACGTTATGAAATTCAGCAAAATAACCCAGTTGATCACGAACCTTCCTTTTTGGGTATAAAAATGGTTACAGCGCTAGCTCACCTAGAAGATAAGCTTGTTTTAACATATATGGATACATGAACCTAAAATGGTTTTCAGATTGGTAATTGTCGTAGTACATTAATTCGTATTTCACTTTTCATGCTGTTCTTTTGAAACATGAATCTTTCTTTAACTCACAGAACTCCATGCTGATGGTCATGCTATTGGAGTTTTTTATTTAATTGGGGATCAGGTCGATCCAAGACGGTTTTAGTTGAAAAAAAAACCAGTTGAAAAAACCAGTTTGTAAAATAGGGTGTATCCGGTTCTTGTTTAAATGGAATCGTTGGAGAGAAAATGTGCTCAGGGCAACAGATTGCTGCAGTTCATGGAAAATATGGGTACATGTAATCTGTTGGAAAAGTGATTCATACATTAAGAAAGACGACAATGAGGTAGATATTTCGCTAATGGATTTGCGCAAAACGCAGTTTCAATGGTTTCACAGGCCAAACAAGATTGGGGTGATCGTGTCTGAAGTAATTTGTGCAACCGATGCATATATTGCAACTGGAAATTCTAGCTGCATGTTTAAGCTCGTTGAGGACAACAAAAATGGCATTCTTTAACGTTCTGATAAACGAATACTGATCACAGTAACATAAATGAACACAATTTGATCTCACTTTGCATTTAGAAAAAAAAAAACATTTTTTTTCTAAAAATAGCTTTTCACATTTATATTCTAATCTATGGTATTTTATAATTAAAATTTATATTTTGACAAACATATGAGGAGAAATCAAAAAATTATCAACAAATCATTAATTATATTGAATAAATTTATTTTATCACCTGTTTATCTCAACATGCGGTGGATATCACTCATGGGATAATTTTTGATATTCCACTGTGTGTTCTTACGCCACATGACGTCGTAATTAAACATTATGTAGCTTCAGGCGGATGATTGAGGTAGAATGAAAAAGTAACAAATCAATTCAGTTGAAAAGGGTAGAGTTGTGAATGTGAAGCATTTAATGCTGTTTTATTTTTTTCTTTCATGAATTGATAAAAGTATGCTCGAAAATGAACTGTTTGTTTGTTAATGTTTAAGGAACTTTTTTCCGTGCGTAACGTTGTTGATGTCTTGTAGTATATGTGTTGCGCGGTTTACAATTATAAATTCTATAGAAAAGATTGAGGTTTAACAAAATACGTGGTAAAACATGTGATAAAAAGAATCTCTCATGATTTGCGATGGTATATAATTTTTATCCAACTCGTTGTGTGTTTTCTATCCCCGAGCCTTGGCTCGGGGATAGAAAACATACAACGAGTTGGATAAAAATCATATACCATCGCAAATCATGAGAGATCCTTTATTTAAATGGTTTTCATGATTATCTTTGTTAATGATGATACCATGTTTGTTATTTTTTTTCCTTGTGATATATTATTATTTCATTGTTGAAAAGAGTCCATACTTCAAACAGATACGTTACTGTTTCTCCGATTTAACTTGACTAACTATTAGATAAATATAACAATGGTTTTTTTTGGTTCTGGTCCACCATTGTGTCTTAAATTGATATAAATGATGACTTATTTTTGCATAGATTTGTAGTAGGTATGTATTGTGCAACAGTGCATCAGGTTTGTTGCGATTTTTAAGACTTTAATACTTCCATTTAACTCGTGTGCACACATAAGCAAGACATAATCTTTATGCAGCGGCCGTTACATAACTATTTAACGGCCGCCAGAAGAAACGAATCTAGTTGCCGCCAGGTAAAATATTTTTTTTCCCACATGACACCAACGGGCTTACGTTTGCATCAAATATGTGTAAATGTTAATCAAATCTTAATGTAATCTTACATGTTACTTAGAATATGTAATTAAAAATAATAAAATATAGAAAAACCAAATTAATCCAACTGGAATACTTTCAGTAGAAAAAAGAAGTTATTATTCGATGCATTTACTAATTACTAGTAACCTTACACTTAGATATATCTGATGATGGGTAAAACAAAGGACAAGGTGGTGACATTCGGCTACAGCTTTTTGAAAAGTTGTTAATCAATCTCATTTCGCCTTTACTAAATTCCACGCAGTAACCTGAAATATATCAATAAGAGTCATATTTATTTACAAATTATAATCTTAAAAACAGTTGTGTAAAACAATTCATCAGACTCTTTCTGACCCCAGATGCGATATGACATGTCTTTAAATATTATACAATATCGGCATTCTTGTTTGCCTGAGTTTATTCCAAAACCATCATAAATCAAAGTATCAAAGATCCTTTGATATAAAACTAAAGACACCCACTGGGACTTTTCTTACTCAACCGATGGGATAAATAAGGTAAGAATCCTTTATACTTGAACACTTACATATGATTATTCCTTTTACAAATAGCCGTGTTTTATGTAATATTCTATGTGTATTTTAATGCAAGATCCCCTATTTTTGTCCCTGAACAAAAAAAAAAAATACAAGGCTTTGTATTATTTGCAAAAGAATATGTTCATATAATTTGCAGTTTAAAAAAACAACAGCAGTTAAGTTCTCTTAATAAATATATTATTTGTTTTTTTTTCTCGTACAGGTATAAATATAGGATCTCTTATTATTTTTATCCAACGAATTGTGTGTTTTCCATCCCCGAGCCTCGGCGAGGTAATAAAAAAAAAACACTCATTGGATAAAAATTATATACCATCGCAAATCATGAGATATTCCTTTTATCACATGTTTAACCAAGTCCTTTTTTAACCCCAATCTTTTCTGTAAACATTGTAATTGTGAGCAGCACAACACATTTACTATACAAGACGTCAACAACTTTACGCATGGAAAAAAGTTCATTGAAGATTAATAAACAAGCATTTTATTTTCTAACATATTTTTCTCAATTTATGAAAAAAATGAAACAAAATTAAATGCTTCACATTTATTACTCTACAATTTTCAACTGAATTACTTTGTTACTTTTTCATTCTACGTCAATCATCCACCTGAAGCTATGTAATGTTTAATTATGACGTCACGTGGCGTAAAAACACACAGCGTAATATAATTACTTATTAGGTTTGTTACTGACTCACTACAGAAATATATCGGGTTGATCAATCTCACAGATGGCAAGGCGAAGGAAGATACGTGTGTATTTGCAAATGACTTAAAAGTTGGTGCTTCTGGCGTAAAAACCAAAAAAAGAAACAACCTTTATAATAACAGACAACCGGATGAACGGTCAATTAGATAGCAAGATTTATTGTGACCTCGACAAAGTATTTTTCGCATTTTTGTACTTACTAAGGCTTTTGAAAACCTGACTGCAGATTTCGACAAATCCAACTCCATCTGTGTTAAGAACACAATGATATACCAGAGGGTTGGTTGGAGAATCCAAACAGATGTATGTGGGATTTGATGAGCAATTCATTTGTTTCGCCTTCACGGCCCACTCATATTCTGTTAATGGACAACTATTCACATGCCGTAGACTTTTCGTATCTACACATGGCTGGCAGCATATATTAGTCCAGAAAAGGGTAATCTAGAAGCAATAAAAGAATTTATGCCTTGACAAAACGTAACGGACAATTAAAAGATGTTCAACATATTGAGTAATACAATGTTTGAAATCTGGTTTTGATTCACGGAGTCAAATAGTCTATCCTAGCAGTGTTTGACCGCTTTAAAGCAGAATAACTACCCCCGTAAAAATAATGATCGGGGGGCAATATTGACCCCCTGTCATTATTCTACGTAGAAATATGACCCTTTTGTCTGAAGAATAAGTGTCATTTATATAAAAATGAGCACACTCTACGTGAAGAAAAGTGACCTCTGAAGAATAATGACCACCTTAAAGATTTATTCTTTTTCAGTATCTTTTCTTGTTATATGTAAAATAGGCTCAAAAGTTAGGGCGCACTTGATTTTCCATAAAGGTGTGTACACTTTTGTAAATCAAGTGCAGTGGTTTTGCGTTTATGTGTATGTACCGGGAGTACCCATTTTTTCACCGAGTCAGGGCATGTGTTGTTGTGCTATATATATCACAACGAGTAATTACATGTATCTCATTAGTAGGATATAGAAGTCACTACATGTATATAACGAAATTACAATTATTGGCGATGAAAGAGTAGAGTCTATATTAGTCATGAATTATATTTGCATTGACGTTTATGAGTTGCCCCTCCAACTGACTACTGGGTATGCAAGTGCAGCACCTAGAATTAATGATTAAACAAACATGATGAAAAGTTTACTCCACTAATTATTACTCAAGTGATCTATCTATCAAACCTTCAGCTCTAAAATATCTTGTTAACAATCAACACGATCTTTTTTCCTGTTTCACTTAAACAATACATAAAAAAATCACTTAAAATTATTCAATATCATATTTTAAAAAATATTTTTTATCGACCGATCACATAAAATATTGGTATATCGGAGAACCTTAAATCGAAATATTAAGAGGGCTCGATGGTCGTGACAATTTTTATAGTATTCAAATTTCCTAAGAAAAAGAGCTTCGTACAGTGTATAAAGATATAGGAAACTGATAATCTAAAAACTAAATTTTTGGATTTTTTTCTTTACTAAATGTTAGTTTATGGACAAAAATATAATATATAAAAATTTAAGGAAGATCTTATGGTTAATGTGTTGACCACCCAGCCTCCTTAAGAACTTTGTGTTATGCAACACACTATACTTCAGTCCGTTCCTACACGGTGATAACAGATGCACTGTATTTACTTTTACATAAACTGTATAATGTGAACTACTATAGATGCTTTTTCTTTTTAAATACAAGTACTTTAAAAGTCGAATGGCTTGGATGAGGGGTAACCTATATCTATTTTTGTTTACGACAGGGGTAATTTTTCTACGGGGATCATTTCTCTTCATGTTTAACCTTAAAAAATGACCCCTAAGTCTTTTTTTCTTTAAAATAATCCAATTATTCTACAGGTGGAGGTCATTATTCTTCGTCGAAAAATGATCCCCGACCATTATTTTACGGGGGTCATTATTCTTCTTTACACTGGCCCTCACTAGGTAGTTTTTAAGGTTAGTCAAACATGTTTTGATGGCATGTGTAATCCAGACATGCTGTCACATACCACTAATATCTTTGGTGAACTAGTTATTTTGACCTTCTGCTAAACTCCAAAAATAAACTTATGTGTATTATCAGCAAATACAAATCATTAACTTAACTTAACAATATTTACATTCTTTTTTTAATAAATTGCATCGTTGGCACGTAGCCTAAAATGAGTGATAATATTAATGTTTTAAGCAGAATCGGGTTCCAATGTTTTGCACTGCGTGGTGCATTGTAATACACTATTCATTACTTGAACAACTTGGCTGTAAAATGACGTACGCTGATGAGGAACAGTCAGGATTTGCATGATAAAAATAGTGTAAAATTGTAAATAATTATATATATATATATATATATATATATATATATATATATATATATATATATATATATATAAGTAATAGAATATAATTCTTTAATTCACCCCTAAAACATTTTTCTTTCTCACATGAACGGTGAGTGAACGGTGGGTGAACGCTGAGTGAAGAAATGAGAGGTTGGTGAGCGGTTAGCAAACGAAGCGCAAACGCAAGTGCAAAGTGAACGGTGAACGCACAATAAACGAAAGATGAACAATTTGTTTAAAATAACTCATGAGTAATTCTCAAACTTTATTTCAACAAACATAAGGTAGCAGTGGACAGTTGTTTTGATAAGTTCACTGAAGTCGAGATGTTTGTCTTTGGAACAGTCTTTTGAATCAGAATGAATTGGAAAAATAGACAGTAACCTAGTGAAATGTGTGTTGGATGTATTTAATCGCACGCGGTGGCACACATACAATGTATATAGTCTTGAAACTTGTAGAACCACTCACACACTATTTCTTCAAGGAATAAGGAATCATTCTTTGAGTATAACGAGGTGATAATTTCGGTCGGGGCGTGATTAAGTTCAATAAAACCTGAAGGTCTTTAAGATAAATTTGATCACCCTCCCCCCTCCACCGAAATTATCATCACATAATATTTCAAAGAATGAATCCTTATTACTTATATTTATATAATTATCAGCAATTGTACGATTAAATATGAATATAATTTATGTAAACCCCAACAATATATCATTTGAATTTATTGGACTGTATAATGCAAAATCGATTGATCTTGTTAACACTGACAAAGACACAGAAAAATGTAAATATTTTAAATCAACCACTAATCTTACAACTTTTGTATGAATATAACAACTTTGCCCTTCTACATTCTCAACTGAAAAAATGAGCATAAAGCAAAATGACTATGAATGGAAAAAAAAAATGGTGAAACGTAGTAAATTCCCGTGATTTGTAATTTACTTTTCTAAAGATGATATGAAAATGATAATCGGTTATGAATTAGAACACTTTACAGTAAAGTTTAGTACGAACACAGATATAGCGAAATTTCGGATAAAGCGAAGTGTTCGAGTCCCCGGTAAATTTCCTAATAAATCTTTGCAAAATTTTACGGTTATAATGAATTCGGAAATAACCAATTTACGGATATATCAAACTGATTTTGAGTCCTGTAGAGGTGAATAATGACCAAAATTTAACACTTTTATACCGCATTTCTTTACAGTTTTAAAAGTTTGCACTACCATTTAACATAATAGTTTCAATGAATTTATTTTCACATGAATTCTTCAATTTACAATCCAATTATTAAAGGTATCAAAAGAATGTATTTTTATTCTAAGTCTCAATTAGCAAAAATTGTAGTTTGGCGAAAGACAACGTGTATATAGTGAATTCGCTTTAGTTATTAATATGAAATTGTTATACGGATATAACGAATTACTGATATAACAAAGTAAATCCATTGGTCCCTAAGACTTCGCTTTAACCGAATTTTACTATATTGTGATACTTTATTAAAGTTACTTTATGAACAATGCACACTGTAACAAAAAATTATCCATTGCTTCAAGATAGAACAATGATTGCATTACACAGTTTTTTTATGGACCATATAAATCCTTGAATACATTATCCCATTTATATTATGTGTAAATAAATGTAGATATACAAACAATCTAAAACACGGATCTTTTCTTTAGTAATTTATCATATTAACAAGATTGCCTGTTACATGTAAGAGCTATCGAATGAAGCGTCTAAACCCTATGAATCACTTATACATGTACATGTAAGAAGGACAATCTTTTTCCTTAAGATGAAAAGAAAAGTTTTGTAAATGTGTTATTGTTCAACATGTTAGTTAAAGTCGAGATAACAAGGAGATTGGTGTTCCAATTTGACATTGTCGTTGTGTCAACTACTTTTCTTTTAGTGTTCAGCTAATTTCAAATGGTGTAAAAAAATCAAATTGTGAAATTAATGAGGTAAATCCTGCAGCGTTTTAGTAGAGCGGAAAAATATGCAATCATGGGCCAATGAATGCATTTAAAGTTCTGCTTTTCAAATTATATATGAACACAATACAAAGTAACTTGAAAAGATTTAAATCCTGTTCTGTAGATGAAGAAGTAAACATGTTATTTTATTGATTACCGTAAGTTATGGGAACCAACAGAAGCACTCTTTTATTCAGTGCATAATCATACGAACTTATTCACATAAAAAAACTTTTAAATTAAATAAATAATAGCATGGTTTCAACCGTTAATTTTTAAACTTTACGACAGCAATAGCGTTCCACACTAAACTCTAATTTAAACCTGTGTAAAAGTAATTGGAATATTATTGGATGTATTCTATTTTAAGAAAAGGTACTTAATATATCTGATTATACAACTTTGCGTTAAATTTAAGAATGAAGTATTTCTGTTTGATGTAAATAAAATTTAACATTTTCAGGCATGAACTGTATTAAATGTTCAAAAAGAGAAAAAGATTTAATATGATGAACATTAATATTAAAATGAATATATCTGTATTTACACATGTAATTGTTAGTTGTCGTAAACACACTGCTTGTGTTTATATAAGCATCGGGTACCACTTATATGAATAATCACTCCTCTATATGTCTAATAAAACGATGTATAGAAAACGATGCAAAGAAAAAGAAAAAAAAACACAAGAAAATATCTTCAAAACCCAAATCTAAAAATATTCAAAACAAGCTTACCGAATAAAATACTGGCATTGGTGCTATATTAATACAATAAAACTATGCATTCTCTGATAGAAACATTATTTTGTTTTCATTCTATTTAAAATTTTCAATTTAATCCAAATCTTAAATTTTTGGAGAAAAAAAAAACTACGTTTACAAAATTAAATAAAATTCATTATTAATGGAAAATATTACATACCTTTCATGATGAATTGTTGTATGTCACGTTTTATCTCTTACACAAAAAGAAATTTAATAATTAAAATATTTAAAATCGCTGATCGAATCTGAAAATGAAACCAAACAGGTTATTTTAATATACATTCAGCCACGAAATGAATTTTACAGTACTATTTATAGAATCCATTCCCTACCGTTTAAATACAAGGCATATCGTTATGTATATTGCTAACCTATTAGCACAGGATTTCCAGGGGAATTCCTAGATTTAAAAACAAATTTATTACACTCAAGTTTGTCTTATACAAACTATCCACTGGAGGGACATGTTGGATAGATAGTTTTTGCTTTGTACCATCGTAAGATATTGAATCATATTATATTGTATAATGTTAATTTCTTCATTATCATTACAGTTGCTTACATGTTTTAAAAGTTTAAATAAGATTAAAGAGATTCCCCACGTGATTACATAATGTTGTAGAAGCATTCTGAAATTGAAATTTACTCAGGCATGACAGTATTGTGGCAACGCAATTTTTCAATTTTGATCTATGATCAAACACATTATGTAAAAACTAGATTAAATTGTGATTTAAATATAGAGTTAATTTGAAGTATGCATGCAAAATGTCAAAATATGATATAAATTGAAAACTGATAGTATATCGAGCAATTCAAAATACTTCCGTGTTACATTATATGAGGCCCCAAATGATGTGTGCCAGCTTTACTGTGCAATTGTTACATCGAAACATGACTTAGTCATCATTATTGCACCATTACATTTTAATCTAAAGTTATCTGATTGTATGTTGTTGTAATATCACTTCTTTAAAAATACTGCATAATTTTTTTGGAAATTCTAAATAAATTATGCGTTCATTTCTATACACTATTTATTTTTTTTCTTTAGATTATACAGGTCGGGTTTAAATTGTGAAAAAATGAACAGAATGCATGTTAATAATCGAAAGTGTACATTGTTCAACTTTTGTATCTTAATATTATTTGCAACTACAGTTGCGCGAAACTATTGCGTGAAAAGGTAAGTTATACATATACATATATACATATATCTGTTTTCAGTTCAAACTCTTTACATAGTCTAATATGATATATTTAAGACACAACCATAAAAATGGCTAATTATGTAAAAAATAAAAACATGGTTCTTTACATTATTTAATCATTTACATTTGACAGACTTGTGAATGGAATGATACGATGTTGCACAGGCTTTATGTGGAACAACACTGTTGGAGATTGCATCGGTACGAAAGCTTTTTTATATCAGATTTATTGTCCCAGACTTAACCATTACCTGTAATTAAATTAAATAGTACGCTATTCATAAGGACCTACTTAATGTATCTTTGTCTACACTAGTAATGATATATTTTATTAACTTTATTCCATCCGCTTTACTTTATTGCACAGTGTGTTGTAAAATACATTAAAACTTGTAGTATTTGTTAATCATGTATCTTCAGTACTAATATGTTGTATATTATTTACATATCATATGAGTATTCAGTGTTAAGAAGATACCTAAATTATTTATTAATGCATACACATCTATGTATGTCAATTAAAGTATCGACAAATTTGACATTTTTTTTCTCATTGGTTTGATCTTCCAAACTAAACATGCTGTTGATACTCTAGCTTGCTCACTCGGATACGTCGGCCTTCAGTGTGAAATTCCCTGTGTCTACCCTTTGTACGGCTTAGAGTGTCAAAGTGTCTGTAACTGCTCCCGTGAGTTCTGCTTGATATCAACTGGGTGCACCAAACATTTCACGTCAACAGGTGAGCTTGAGAGAGAGAGAGAGAGAGAGAGAGAGAGAGAGAGAGAGAGAGAGAGAGAGAGAGATTATCTGTAAATCAATCAAAAAATCAATGTAACAGTTTTTATATCAATAGAATACTACAAAACAAGCGGCCACACTGAGGGACAGGCTGATTCAACCACATTGGATACCATCGACAAATTGACCACATCTGATTCCTCTTCATCAATTTTTTATCATACTTCTGAAAGTAATTTATTCACTGAAAGCGATAGTTTATCACCAATTCCAAATCAACATTCGTTTCCACCAGTGAACATTCTGGTGTCCATGGGATGTCTTATTTTGATCATATTCTTTCTAACGCTCTCAGTATATTTGCTGTATAGAAAACATAGCAGGTTAAGGGACTATATTGAAGAAAATCGTTATCTCTCATGCGCGTTAAAACACACAAATGATTTAGGAAACAAAACTTTATCTGACAACGACGATGGAGAGATTAAGATAGCATTGACAATCTCTCAAAAGAAGAAAGAAAGTGTTATTCATCTAGAACCACACAGTGTTTCCCAATTATTCAATCAAAACGTGTCGCACTATTCTTATGTTTTACCTTCAAGGATAAATCCTGGAAGAAGGGCATCACTGAGTTCGATTGAGTCGGAAACTTACGTTATACCTACTGATAAATGTAGCAGCAAGGCGGACTCAGGGAATGGAGGAGAATCAAATGTGTATCTAACAGTGTTAAACGATTAACTACCTTGTTTCCTCCTAAACGAAAAGCAAAAAGTTACAGTAAAACTCGGTTATAACGAAGTCTTAGTGACCAATGGATTTACTTTGTTTTATCAGTAATTCGTTATATCCATAAAAGAATTTCATATTAATAACTATAGCAAATTCGCTATATAATGCTTTCTTTCACCAGACTACATTTTTTGCGAATTTATTTAGGCTTTGAATTAAAATTCATTCTTTCGATACCTATAATAATCGGATTGTAAATTGAAGAATGTATGTGAAAATAAATTTATTCAAACTACTACATTAAATGGTAATGCAAAGTATTTCAACTGTAAAGAGTAAAGAAGTTCGTTACAAAAGTGTTAAATATGTTATCAATCACCTCTTCGGGACTCAAAATCAGTTCGCTATACGAGTTAATTCGTTTGTCATGATATATGTCACGTGACGCACGACAAGGTAGACGTGTTGCGCCGTAACCCTGGATCTTTTGGCAATTTTAAAGTATTTATTGAGTTTTGATTATTTACACTACCATCGAATAAGTGCCAGGGAACATTCTTGATTGTGTACATATGTTTATCTATTCTTACTCTGTGTTTTTATGGATTTTGATTTTCATTGTGCATGTTTATACATGTGATCCGTATTGTGAACTCGGGTTAATATTTACTCACTTGCATTTACCACTTGCATTACTTGCACCATTTACCTGTGCGACCATGAGTATTGTCATGGCTGAGCAAGTCCATTCCTCAGGAAACCATAATTCTAGTGAAAAATAATATTAAAAATCCAAATTTGAGGATTACCGGTTTCGGTGTCCGACAGTTCTGTTTCTGAACTAGATGACTTGAAATTAGATTTAAAAAACAAAACCATCTATGAAAAAATCAGAACTCAATCACACACAGAATTATGAGTATGTTGAATGGCAACCGCGTTGTTTACGTAGTACTCCTCCCCCGGGAACATTTATTGCTAGAGTTCATCAATGCGCTGGGCTACGATGCCTTATTTTCACTATGGGCAGCCAAAACATGAAAAATAGAATATTGTGCACAAACTACGGTTCAGATAACACCAGGAAAATTGTAAAAAGTCATCCCCCTGGCAACCCTCAATGTTAATTCAATGAACCTTAGCAACATGTGTTCGCATTCAATGGAGACGGTAATGTTTTATCCAACTGTTTCCCATGTGAGATCAATCTATAGGGGGCTTGTCACAAACCAACCGAACATGCATTTCAATATGCTAAGGCAATGCGATGCGGTGGCCTTAATGCAGTCAAAATCATCCAAATAACTGACGGTGCTCTTTCTTCCAAACGACTCGGTGACAAGATCAAGTCAATGAGCAGCGGTCCAGTACATGTGAAATCGTCATGACAGAAGTAATTGAATCGACCTTCAACAGCAACTGGGTGACCGGGCTTAACAAAATAGGAACGGAAAATACCAAGCAGGAAGCATGGCCGGGTAAAAACATCCTCAGCAAAGTGGGAAAAAAGGTTCGTAAACTAAAAAGAGTGATCAATGGAGCAGTTCACAGCAGAAACAAAATGCAAAACAAAGCAGTGAGCAGCGATATAAACCAATCACGCTCAATGAGTTACACACCTGTCAGTGCGATTCCGAATTCGTATCCGGACGTGATGTTTAATGTCAATTAATGGTAGAAAAATATCAGTGAATGTTGAAATTGATAGTGATTTTTTATGATTATCAATGTATATGCACTAAACAAAATTAACAAAAGGGTTGACTTTTTTAAAAGAGTCCAAACGTTTATTAAAGATTGTTAAAATGAAAACGTAATTCTATGTAGTGATTTTAACTGCCTTCTTAATGACAAACAAGATAAAAGTAAGCATCGCCTGATAAACTTGATGAAACAACTACTAGTAGATATGACTGATATTTGGAATAACGAGCAACCTGATTTAAAAGGTTATATATGGTGTAATGCTCAAGATGTCGCTTCTAGTAGAATATACTATATTTTTATGAGTAACAATTTTTGTTTCCAGCTTGGTAATATTATTGTTACAAAGTTACCGTGAACTCATTCTCATGGTACAGGAATGAGTGATCATAGATATTCAAAAATATATTTTAATATTTCTAAAAACCCCAAAGGACCAAACTATTGGAAGTTAAATATTTCATATTTAGAATATAAAGAATACAAGGACAATGTTGTTACAATAGATAATTACGTTAATTGTGTGCAACATCTAAAAGACAGATGGGAACATTTTAAACGCAAAGTGAAAGAATTTTCAATAATTAATGCAAAAAGCAAACGGAAGAGCATGAGACAAAAAATCGATTTAATTGAAAAACAAATAGAAACGCTTGAAAGTATCCAATATGACAACATTGATTATTGTATATTGGAAACACTTTATACTAAATTGAATGACCTTGATGTCAAAAAGGTAAAAGGGAAACACATACGATCAAAAGCAAAATAGATAGAAAGTGACAAACAAAAGTACAAAATATCTCCTAAACTTTGAAAAACAAAATCAAAAATCTAATATAATTAAAGAACAAAAAACACCAAAAGGAGAAATAAAAAAATACCTCAAATTCAATAATAGTAGAAATGATCAATTACTATACGAATCCGTTTAAAACTACACAACCATTATAACCATACCATGAAATATATTCACTTATCTAGACAATATAGAGGTACCCAAGTTAAACGATGGAGATAAAGTAATGTTAGATTAATTCCCTTCTTTTGAAGATACATTGTCACTTAGCATAGCGTAAATACGCAAATTTTTGAAAATATGTAATATTTAGAGCTGTCGAATCAGGGTTTTTTTTTTCAATTATCTGCACAATTACCAACACATAAAATGATTAATGATTCTAGCAAAAACAATTCAAAATATGAACGGGAAGTCATTGAGTATGTTATTAAAGGAAACACTTTACCAATTATAAACTATATTCATACTTCATTCTAGCTTCATGTTTTTCTGAAAAAAATGTGTGAATACGACAATCATCTTAATATGCGTTTTCCGTTCATACATTGGACAATTGATAAAACGATATGACTGATCAACAATACAAGCAACATTATTCCGAATAAAGCAAAACAAAACTGGACCCATATTCTTTCCTTTAAAAAGGCGGGTTGATTTACATTTGACTCATTTGTCTCTTTGATTAACCCATCTGGAAAAAAAATATAGAAAATGGATACATATGATAAAATAAGTTGCAATAACATATTATACATTTCAAATTGTAGGTGACATAATTTTAAAGTTCTAACTTTTCAAAGTTGCATGTACATACCGGCTATGTACAACTTATTGAACATGTTTTTTAAACCGACCGATTTTATGCCGAGCGACATTATAGATTTTAATAGTGTGTAATATTTGAAACAAGTGACTTTCAAACAATTCCGATAAAAATTTGTATTTTTAAGTCAAACATGTATTTTTACAAATACTTTTTTTAAAATAAAAACATCTACGTATGCTGGCTGGATTAAATTTACCAGTTTAACGAAAACAAACCACTTACATGCAGTCTTGTACACATTGTAGCTTTTTAATAATGCCATTTAGATATATAGACATCAAAACGTGTACATACTCAAACCACATTGTTAAGAAATAAAAAAAAAAGCAAAACAAAACAAAGACAAAACAAAAACAAACCCCTCCCCCCCCAAAAAAAAAAAAAACAATAAAAAAAAACACCCAAAAAACAAAACAAAAACAATCTTTTAAAACCCTCACGTTAAACTGTTTTTTTAAGTTCATAAACTGATTCTGTTCGGTTCATATCTGCAATTGTTACAAAACATTGTCAATTTCAGTTTATGATCTTTTTGTATCCATCATATAAAAGATTCAAAGTACTTAATATTAGAAAAGGAATAGTTTTCTGGACAATAATCCCACATTTACATATACAGTTTAATTTTATTAGTTGATAGAAAGGAATATATGTGTATGTTGCATTAAAAATGCATCAAAAAATAATGTGAATGAAATCAAAGGTTTTTCAGATTAATTTACCCAGACATTGAGATTGTCCTGCAAAATCAGTTCCAGCCATTAATTTTGTCGTTTGGTCTTCGTTGACTACACCTGACATTATAGAAAAATATTTAATATTTGTTTTTGATTTATTAATCTAAATTTATCTTTTTGTTTTCGATTTTTTATAAATTACATGCACTATTGAAATATGGTGTCAAAAATTGTCAAATATTCAAAATGATGTTAAATTTCATCATATTGTAGTCAAAGAAATCGCGCCTGAAAAAATCTTAGTAAAAAACCGACTTGAAAAATTTTTCCGATCGGGTTCGGTATTTTTGTATTACTCATAAATGTATACACTTTCAAAAAATTACAAATTTCTCCATGAAATAAATCTAAATAGTTAATCATTTAAAGCTTGACAATGCACAATATGATCACATAAGGCATATAAGGAATGTAAACATGTTGTATACGAATGGAGTCTGTATCGCAAAATGATGCAACATACGGATTTACATTCATCAAGGAAACAATTTTACGGGAATAAAAAAAACCGTGGATAATTAGTTAATGTTCCCTTATTGAAAACTTGATATAATAATAAAGACACAAGAGTATCAATTGCAATCAAACTTCTAACTTTAATTTAATTGTGTTGTTATTGAGGGTTACATTCCAAATTTGAAAGCATATAAAACAGATGAAGGCTTCCAGGTTTATGTCTTAAAATTGCATTACCACTTATGCTCTTAACAACCAAAATTTCTTTTTTCTTCCCAACGCTTTACTTATTTTAGAACTAAAATTTATCATACTGTTTATCGGCTCGATCGGTCATTCTTTCATGTAGTGACATATCAACCACCAATCCCACCACCCATGTAAATCCAATAAATTCGATCTGTTAAATGGTTCTTGATTACATTAAAATAGTACATTCTTTCTGGTTTTATTTATCAAGTAAATCAATTGACACATGTGTTGTCCCTGAAAGAATCTTCTATCTCACATAAACGACGAGTGAACGGTTTCTGAGGAATTGGGAGAGCGTTTGGTAAAATAACTAGCTTATTTATTGTGTCTATTTGTGTTAAAACGACTTTATTGTCATCGATCAATGTTTGCGCGTTTAAGATTCAGGTTAGAGAACATAAAAACAAGAACACCACAAATGAACTTGCTAATAAAATTATCAGAGAAATTGATAATAGAAGGCTTTATTTTTATTCTCGCTCTATTCCTGTTCGCATTGTTTAATCGTACATGTATTTTACTCAATTAATTCAAAGGAATATGCGTATACCTTATGCGTAATTGTTGGATGTATACTTTTTAGCTCACTTGAGTTGAAAGCTCAAGTGAGCTATTCTGATCACTTTTTGTCTATCGTCCGTCTGTCCGTTTGTCTGTCTGTCCGTAAACTTTTCACATTTTTAACATCTTCTCCAGAACTACTGGACCAATTTCAACAAAATTTGGCACAACCCATAGGCAAAGGGGGTTCAAAGTTGTGAAAATTAAGGACCACACCCTTATACAAAGGTGGATAATTAGGAGTAATTGAACATTTTTGAGATATATTCAAAAATCGTCTTCCTAAGAACCATTTGGCCAGGAAAACTTATGTGGAAGCATCCTCAGGTAGTGCAGATTCAAAGTTGTGAAAATCATGACCCAAGATGGTAGGGTGGGGCTACAATGCGGGGGGGGGGATCAAATTTTTACATAGGAATATATAGATTACATCTTTAAAAATTTTCTTCTCGGAAACCAATTAGCCAGAAAAGTTGAAACTTGTGTGGAAGCATCCTCAGGTGTGTAGATTCAAAGTTGTGAAAGCCATGACTTCAGAGGGTAGGGTGGGGCCACAATAGGGGGGCTCAATTTTTTACATATGAATATATAGAGAATATCTTTAAAAATATTTTCTTCACAAACCCGATCAGCCAAGAAAGCTGAAACTTGTGTGGAAGCATCCTCAGGTAGTGTAGATTAAAAGTTGTGAAAATCATGACTCCAGAGGTTAGTTGTAAACATCATGATCCCTGGGGGTAGGATTGCGCCACAATGGTGGGTTGAAATTTTACATGGCGATGTATAGAGTAATTTTTGAAAACTCTTCTCATAAACCGATCAGCCAAGAAAGCTAAAACTTGTGTGGAAGCATCCTCAGGTAGTGTAGATTCAGATTTGTGAAAACCATGACTCCAGAGGGTAGGGTGGGGCCACAATGGGAGGGGGGGGGGGGTCAAATTTTTACATAGGAATATATAGATTAAATCTTAAAGAAAATTCTACTCGGAAACTAATTAGCTAGGAAAGTTGAAACTTTAATGGAAGAATCCTCAGGTAGTGTAGATTCAAAGTTGTAAAAATCATGATCCCTGGGGGCAGAGTTGGGCCACAATGCTGAGTTGAATTTTTACTTGGGAATATATAAAATAAATCTTTAAAAATCTTCTTCTCATAAACCGATCAGCCAAGAAAACTGAAACGTATCTGGAAGTATCCTCATGTAGTGTAGATTCAATGTTGTGAAAATCAAATTATTCTACTACATTGTCCAGATATTTTGTATAAGACTCCATAAATCTGATATCCTTATGGGTATTGTTGTTCAGGTGTGCGATGTGGCCCATGGGCCTCTTGTTTAAAGAGAGACACTTTTGACTATTTTCAATGACAACCTTTTGCAATATTCGTTAATACCAGGTACATATACTCCCTTGTTTCTTCAAAAATCTGTTTGTGTTCATGTAGCCACGTTTGAGGACAAATCGATGTAAACGATAAGTATATGTATTTTCAAATTTAAACGCGTTTTCTAAGGTATTTTCAAACAGCGAATAGTTCATAAAGCGATTATATTTCGATTAGATACAGTTCGATTGTCATCTGACATAATGTCTTTTTCTTCATTGTATTATGATAACTTTTGCACTTACACTGAATAAATTTTTATTTGGCATACATTGGTCATTATGATTTATGAAAAAAGTGCATGTTTATAGTCACACACTGTCTCATCTCTTGGTTCAACCACAGAGATATAATTGCCTTTGATCTGTGAGAGGTACTCAATCTTAAGGAACTAATTTCTATTTGCTGCAGATAAATCAGTTTTATTCAGTTATGTGCCAAATTAACAACAAAGGAAGTCATTAATGATATCATTAATTTTAACAAAACAATTCGCAAGAAAACAAGGAAGTAATTATAAAATGTTATAAGGAAACACTTGTCAATGACCAATTATAGAATACTTTAGCACTTAGAGCAAGGGCTGTTTCTCGCGAAGACGTGTGATTATTGAAGCCATTTTTATTGGCGATTTCTACTCAGACATTGGATACTTGACAAAACAATATGACCGATGGACAATCCAAACGACATTATTCCAAACAAAATAAAGCACAATTGTACCCATTTACTTTCTCTTAAATTGGAAAAAAGATTCGCATTTGATTCTTTGTTCAATCCATCCGCAACATAATTGAAAAAGAAAATAAGGTAAAAATAATGCAATACTAACTATTATACATATATTCATACATATCATATTTGAAATCAGGGAAAATGCATGCATGTATATACTGCTATACACCAACAGTTACACAATAGTTGGCCTTTTACATGTAATTAAACAAAGTGATTAACCGTTTTGAAAAATACACAGAAGATAATTATGTCCTGTTGTGAAAAGGAAGAGATTTATGTTTCGTAATGTACCGAGAAATTAATGTATTTAATACGAGTGGCAAACTGGATATAATTATTTTTTTTTTAGATATATTCAAGAAAACATCTTAATCAGCTCCATATAAGTCATCATATGTACAGAACACCATACGCACTTTTGTACACAATGTACAGTTTTATCAATGAAATTTAGATTATTGTTTAGATTTGTCTGTACCTATGTATGTACATTTAAACAGTTAATTAAAGAGCATTACATTTGAAATGATAACACAAATACGGTAAATTTAATAGAATTTTTTGATTACTTTACCCAAACGTCCAGACTGTTCAGCAAAATCAGTTTCTGCAAAAAATTAGATTTGAAAATAATGTATCAAATACTTTAGTAACTTAAATAAATATTATGTTTATTTTCTGCATTATAATATAAACTTTAAATCATTTTAATTAAATACCATCAACCTACCTGGATTGACAGGGGTGCCCGAGGTTTGTTTAAATGAATCATTGCTGACATTTTCGAAAATCTTTGTGGTGTGTGAATCAGATCTAGCCGTGTTGAAAGAAATCATCTTGTGTGCTTTTGTTTTCTTTGTAACTTAATAGAGAAAAAAATGTTATAATTTAATAAAATGTATCTGTATGCAGATCAAGATTTTTTAAATTTTTTAAAACTAAACGCTTCCCCAAATGAATATGTTATTTTTCTTATCTTATTGTAACGAAATTCAATGTTTCAAATAACTTGAAGCAAGTTGGATTGACAGGGGTGCCCGAGGTTTGTTTAAATGAATCATTGCTGACATTTTCGAAAATCTTTGTGGTGTGTGAATCAGATCTAGCCGTGTTGAAAGAAATCATCTTGTGTGCTTTTGTTTTCTTTGTAACTTAATAGAGAAAAAAATGTTATAATTTAATAAAATGTATCTGTATGCAGATCAAGATTTTTTGAATTTTTAAAAACCAAACGCTTCCCCAAATGAATATGTTATTTTTCTTATCTTATTGTAACGAAATTCAATGTTTCAAATAACTTGAGGATTTTCTCAATATTTTTTCAATCAAATAAACATATTTTAATTAGAAACGAATCTTATTTGGCATGCTTATAGCTACTAAGTATGAGAAATTTGATCGTTGCAATGTATTCTAATTATACAAATATTTTCGAAAATTCTGCATTAAATTAAAATCATTTACTCTAAATGACAGATATGAGTTGTTATTGACAAGACATTATATAGACATCATATAAAGTCATAAAATTGAAAACAAATAGATACAATAGTTTGTTACAGCTGTCAAAACTTATCTTATTTTTTGGAATTCTAAATAGATTTACTACTCGTATTTACACAAACAAATAAATTAAGGAGGCTGGGTGGTTAACAAATTATCCATCAGATTCCTCTTAAGTTTTTAGATATGATTTTTTAAGCTATAAACTATTAAGTATAAAAAAAATCCATGAATGTTAGCTTTTAAATGTTATCATTTTCCTATATGTTTATACAGAGCTTTTCTCATAAAGGAGGTCGGCACAGTCTAAAAATGGTCACGACCATCCAGTCGTCTTAATACAAATGCTTAACGAATGTGCTAAGCATTCAGCAATGTTTGTGTCTCTTTTTTTTAATTAACCATATACAATGTACCTGTCGTGGTGAATTGGCAGCCTGTGGAAACATTACAGCGTCGTTTTGAACATAAGCAGCTTTGTTGGCAGCCAATACCATAGTGTGGATAAGAACACTGTTTTTCACAGTATTTCCCAATATAACCAACAGGACAACTTTCAGCTACAATATTCAAATTAAAACAACTAGATGTGTAGACTGCTTTCATTTAATTATAAATTGTAAATGAAGTGAAAACTTTGCATCTTGCAATATTTTGTATAGAACATTATCATAATGAAATATTTCCTCTTATAATTAAGATTAAAATACATAACCTATTACTCGATCAATTGATAAGCCCATCTACCGAGTTTTGAATTCAAAATCAAAAAGAAAAATAATTATATATTCCACGTAGTACAAAATGACTGACATACAAAGCGCTATCTACATCTACATATATGTCATTTTCTTTCAAATTATTTTATCAATTAACATTATTATTATGATTTAAGACCAAAACAAAATGTTTTTCAACATAAGTATTCACAACGTAAATATTGCTCTTAAATATAATGAGAGTTTATATTTTCAAACATTAACAATATTAAGGGGCATATAAATTGGCTAAAATCATTTTTGTCAATGTAAGTATCCTCCTGACTTATAAAAAACACGGAAAATTTAATACATGTAGGTTTATCGCAAATAAAGTAAGCAAAGGACAGTTTTTATGTGTGGAATTGTGGGTGGAAGTTCCGCTGTGTTGCGGTCGAAATGTATGCTACTGCTTCAGCGAAATACTTTGGATAGTTAGGATGTATACGGTTGTATGGATAGTACTGATGAAAAATAAATATGGCAGACAATGTGCCCTAAAATGAAAACATGGGATGATTAGGTCTTGTACAGCGTATTGCGATAAACTTTTTACAACTTTCTGAGACGAATATTATCAGTGATTTAGGCATTTTTATCAGGAAACAGACACACCCTTAGTGAGAATGTTAACAATTGATATCCAATGTTCTTATATAATATTAAGCATATCTGTAACAACCTTTGTAGAATTTTCTTACTCGATTAAACTTATAAACGTTTTCTTTTTCTGCTTTTTGTTATAATTCTTACCCACTTTTTTACATCCAGATATATGATTGCATAATGATTTAATACAATCACATTTCTCATGACAGAACGATCCAAAACGTGGGTACGGGCATTTATGGCGACAACCTTTTCCAATGAATCCTTTCATACATTTGTTTGTTAGAGTACCGTAACCAAAAAAACTGAAAAATAAAAGATATTATATATTTATAAATATCTTACCACCTCATTTTAAGAGCAAAAATTGTATACGTTTTCATTTCTTAAATAAAATAACTTTTGATTCCAACTTGTTGTTATTCACATTTGACTGTCCAGATAAGCTTTTCATAAATTGTTCTTGATACGAATATGAGACTTTCATTAAAGATAAATTGCACTGTCGAGACCTCAGGGTAGTAGTCCAGCTCTCCGGGATCATTGGCTATAAAAGAAGTAACAAGCTCGGTAGAATGAATGAACCATTGATAAGAGACATTGGAGTTAATTAGGTTTGGGCATGGGGATAAATCCCTGTGAAAATAAGGTCTGCAAGCACCAATCGTAGTTAATAATAGAGAAATTTATCAAAGTGATAAAAGAGGTACTTTTTATATAAATCAGGTGCTCTGAAGAACCCCGGAGGAAACCGGATACGTATCCAGAGAAACACATATGAATTAACTGCGTGTTTTGATCGCTTTGCATTGCGATTAAACGTAGTTCATAACAATATACATGTATGTGTATTAATTTTAGAAAATATGCCTCAAAAAGTAAATGATAAGTCATGACTTTTCTTGCAGCTATGCGTATTGTGTTTTTACGTTGAAATGATAAGATGGATATAAACGTTTCAACAAAGCTTTAAACTATTTATTTCAATTTTACATGACTTCAAATCGATTTCAAACAGCATACATGTATAAAATAAGTAATTTTGAATTTCCGAGTAACACTCGCGTTTTCATCAAGTTGATTTCTTGATAAATTGTTAATTATAAATTAATGCATTTTCGAGAATTGTTTTCACATTATCTACATGGTCTTCACAGGATTTTGGCTTTAGAAAATAATAAAAACAATATGTTAAGCATGTACATCTATTCGTTTGGCATATTTTGGAGGTTTTTATTGTCTAATCTTAGCTTCTTTTAACTTGGTTTATCAAAATTTACACCATTAACACTACTCATTCCATATTTTAATGATAAACATAACTAGATGCTGTCATTAGACAGTAATACCCGCACCAAGTGTTTGCCTCTAAATAACACTCTCTTGTACCAGTTTTAGTCAAAAAGAAGGCCACATGCAATTTCCGGTACTTTTTAAAAATTATAATTTTCATAAATGCTGAGTTCACATCCCATAATACACATATTGCCTTTATGTACAATTTGGGGTTGAACTGTTTGCATGTGAATTTTAAATTAATCAATAATCTAAACGTTTCATGTCATAGAAAGTTTGCCTGCTTTATAAATGCTTTTGCGTGCTAACATCATTGTGTGCGTGGATTTAGAGAAAGGGTGGGGGTAAGAAATCCAGAGTCAGAAATGATCAAATAACTTGAAAAAAATGCTTGTGATCCCCACCCCTAAAGCATAATTTTATATATTCTTCCTCCTTATGCATCTTATGGTACGTTATTTCAATCACAAGATATAAGAGGAGGTCCAGGAATAAGTTTTTTATGGGACGGAACATAATTTTGCAGATTGCATTGACCCTCAGAATCAAATTTATATTTCTAAAACCTTATTGCATATCTATGGCTCAGCCCCTGCTATATCCCTATAGATGATGTGGCTATTCATTAAATCATGAGAGAAGTTCCGGGAAGTAGGGTTTTTTTTAGGAGTGATAAACGTCAATTTTCAGCTACTATTTGACTCCCTGGATGAAATTTAAATTTTTAAAACCTTATTGCACAACTAAAGGACAGTCCCTATCATACCCCAAGATATAATATGGCTATTCATTAAATCATGAGAGGAGTTCTGGGAAGTAAGTTTTTTTAGGAGTGATAAACGTCAGTTTTCTGCTACTATTTGACTCCCTGGATGAAATTTAGATTTTTAAAACCTTATTGCACACCTATAGGACAGCCCCTATCATATCTCAAGAGATGACATAGCTACTGCATAAATTGTAAGAAGAGTTCTGGGAACCATCTTTTTTTGACAAAAAAAGGTCATTTTTTATGACCACAGACCCACGTGATAAAAACAAAAATTCTGAAACATGATTACACATCAACATGACACCCCGAATCACATTGTAGAAGATCATTTGGCTACTGCAACAAGAAATTGACGTTTTTTGAAACCAGACTTTTTGTAAAAAAAAAAACGTCATTTTTCAGCCATTTGATGACTCCCAGAACAAAATTGAAATTTCCGAAACCTTATTGCGCATCTATAAGACACCCCAAAATATATTCCAAGAGATGATTTGTCAACTGTTGAAAATGTAAAAGGAGTTTGAGGAAGAAGGTTTTTTGTTAAAAAACGTCATTTTTTACCAATTATTTGACCCCCAGGACTACCAGAGAATTTTTGAAACCTTTTTATAAAACAACATGACACCCCAAATCATACTCCAAGAGTTCAGTTTGCTGGTTTATAAGATGTAAGAGAAGTTTGAGAAAGTAAAACGTGACAGACAGACGGACGGACGGACGGATGGACGGACGGACGGACAGACAAAACAGGGTAACAACAATATACCTGAACTTTCTTTAGAAAGTGCGGGTATGATATGTATATTGATTTAATAAAGAAATTAAAGTATATCAATATTTAAGGGATCGTAAACAAATAAACGGAATTCTAACATTGAATTTGAAATTAACACTAGAATATAAAAGGGATCATACACATTATAAAAAAAAATTACTTACGGATACTGAACAAATTCGTATGCCACATTAAACGCTATTAAGCTTAAAAAAAGAATATAATATGTCACCATTTTTATAGGTAATTATGTTCCGAACACGTTCTATATCAACAAATAATTAAATTAAAACTAGTCAAGTATATCCTTTTGTATGATTTATCATTAAGCCCAATTATCTTTATCGATTAACTATAATTTGGTATTGACATTAATTTCGGAAATTTACTTTTATTGAACCGTAAAAACACTTGACATATTTATTTAGTGAGAAATTCTGATTGGAGTGTCTCTGACACAGGACAAAAGTTAATTTTGAATACAAAAATCATACACATATAAATTAAGGAAATAAACCTAGTGGTCAACAAAATTGCCAAAAATGCCCCCCCCCCCCCCCCCCCAAAAAAAAAAAAAAAAAAAAAACCAACAAAAAATAACAAACAAACAAAAAAAAACAAAAACAAAACAGAAAAAAAGACCCCCCCCCCCAAAAAAAAAAAAAAACACCCCCCCCCCAAAAAAAAAAAACAACAACAAAAAAACAAAACAAAACAAAAGCATAATTATCAGTTAAAGATACCTATATCAGAGTTATCCTTTGATCGAGACTCATGTTTAATACAGGAGCTATATATTTTCTAATGTAAATTTATTAAGATCATTTTTTTAAGATTTTAATTTATGAACTCTTTCGTGATTTAAGATTCTTAGCAAATGTAACATTCTTAACTGTCCCTCAATACAATCTTAAATGTATCGCAGGGATTGCGATTAAAAGATTTATATATCCTCTGATAATTACTTTGTATACAAGGTTACGTATATTATGGCCAGAATGTATATTCAACTGCATCTATGTGCATGAACAACTCTAAATTAAAAAAAGAGATATTACAGTCATTTCTTTTTGTGTGAATTTTACAATGCATTAACTGATTTATTAAATGAACGAGTGCAGTTGCTGTTTTTTCATGTGGTAGAACAAATGTTAAAACTTTATTTTTTATGACAACGATCGAATGACTAGCAACTAAATAGACTTCAGTATTGAAATATTTAATATCCGGTACCTATTGGCTATTCAAGTTACATTTATGGCATACCTTCGAAAATGTTATCTCTTATATGCTTCAAAAAGCAAACTGGAAAAGAGAGATGTTCTTATGATGAACCAAGATTAAAACCAATTCTGATTTTAGAAAAAAAAAAATCAATATAATTTGTTCCTGGATAAAGATGTATGCGATAGCAACCCTTTTTGTTGAAAAAATTTCAGGTATATAAATCAAAACGTGTATACTAACGTTCCTGATAAAATATAAGCTTGATATTTTAAACTAAAACATATGCAAATCCAATAACAAATCGTATTTTTAAAATTCAAATGCTGACGAAGAGGCTATTGTAAAACATATATTGTTTATAGCTTTATATTATAAAGGAGATTGTTTGATGTATATTTTAAGAAAACGCTAAATTATTGATATGATTATTTCAAATTAGCTGAGTTTTTTTTACTGTGTACATTTAAAACATTGTTACCACATGTCATGATATCAATTGCAAAAAAAAAATAGAAATTACTATATTCTAATAACCATTTAATCCAAAAAAAAGTTAAGAACTTACTTAGATGTTTATATTGCTTCAGCAAATGTCACTATCCGGTAACAAGAATAATATCATTCTGATAACATTTTTTTTTTTCTTGAGACGCTCCTCAATCGTTGAACTCGTAAACTCTTGATGATTCAGCGAGTAATTTCAAGTCATACCAACCAAGTAAAATTATATAGTACCATATTGATTCCGCCGAGTTGAGAAAAAATATAATACAACATTTGTATTTCCTGATGGTTAAAAACCATTTGTAGTTTATATATGTAATGGTACAAATTACTAATACATAAAGAATTATTTAATTTAACTTAGCATTAATTACGTCATATTTAATCAATTTAACATAAAGGGGGCCCCGAAAGGGTTTAACAAATACGTTCACTTAATTGAGGTTTCTAAGAGTGAGAAAATGTATGATGTAAAATATGTCCCTATTAGTTGAAAAAAACTTTCTATAAGTCTGTTTCATTTTATGTGTAGTTCTTTCAGCTCTTTGTTTCAAGTGATCTTATAGATATATAAATTTGATAAGATAAAGATTAATAAAACAAGCACAGAAAGAAAAATGTAACAGTGTCGATATTATCCTTGTTTTAGAGCAAAAGCAAACATAATGTATTTATTTTTTGAGTTAAGAGTATACGGTAGTGTATGATTTACATATACATTGATCAAAACCAAAACTCATGAAAAATATGCACTAATTACATGAACGCATACACGCATATCATTACACAGTTTCCTTTTTATACGTAACCGCGCTTATGATAAGGCAATTTTAAATCTAAATTATTGAGACAGTAACCAACTATAAAAATTCGTTTATATTTTGGAAAATCCCACTAGTACGTGTAACCAATAATTTTCTCACAAAAATTGATACTAATTCATATTTTAAAAATAATAAAAAATGACAAGATTGAAATCTACATTGACGATTCAGTTTAGATTAGATGTCTGAATATGAATACATGGATTCCTTTCAAATTTTAAAGCAGCGTCCAACGGAATTATTTAATTGAACTGAATTTTCATTTATTTTACAACGTTTGATAAACAAGTTCTATAATTTATATTAATATCTCTCGTTGGCACGGATGTTAGCGCGAGGGGGTCATTAATGTGGGAAGAAGCCGGAGTACCCGGAGAGAACCCACGTATCCAAGCGGGCGACCGCCATACCCTATCACATACAAACACTGTCGATCACAGGGATCGAACTCGGGTCGCAGCGGTGATTTTTTAAATTAAATTTTAATTAAATTTTAATTATTTAATCGGTGTATAAAAGTTACGTTTGTCCGTGTGCGCAGGTGGATTGAGATGAATAAATTCTGAATAAAATCGTTTTACTATTTGATGATACTTTTCATTTGCAATCGTAATTATGATTCTTCTTATCATATTTTGTTTTCTTTTGTATTAAGAGCATGTAATATTCTGACATTGTTTTACTGAAGGTCAGACTTTTTTTTTTGTTACAGGAACTGGCATTAAATATTTATTATATTGCTTTAACTTGTAACTTATAATTAGTGACTATTTGATTAAATTAATAGTACGATAACGTTTGAATGTGTATATAATAACTGTAATGCATCCCTAAAGTGAATATCTATTTAATTCTGCTTATATTTATTTGTAGAACCACCCTTGAAAATATATCTATCAAGTAAGAATATCGACCATTCATAATTCTTCGTACGTTAAAAATGTAAAAATTGATTACAATATCTTAAGGATCCTCTATACACTAATTAATGATGTTTTCTTTTTTAGCTTTGCGAAAGTCAATCTAGGTAAAGGTCTATTTTATATATTATTTGTTTCGTTTCAACGTGGGCTATAATTATACTTTTTTAACTTTAAAGAGATTCGAGTTTAATTACTTAGGTTCGGGAAATGACTATTCTGCATGTTGACATTCAAACGATGATATACTACTGATGAGTAAGTGATCGGTGATGTTAAATCATCGTATAATAGTGTTGTTTGGTGAACTTCTTGAAACTCTGAAATATAAAATGGTATGACTGTAAAATGTATTGAGATGATAAAATACAGATATATATTTTATCTCTATTGTTTCTAAAATTGGGAGAACAACAAAGTAGTACATTTTATCAAAGTTTGTTACTACCCTCATATAATGCAAACAGATTTCTTTTGACATTCTAAATCATTTTATCCCTTTTAATATTTTCAGAATTCGAAGGACAACAAGAAAGTACTTTTTTGTAAAAAATGTACCTGCCCTTGGAGGATGTTTTATACTGCAGTGACATTTTTAATCAGTTTGCTTACATAAGAGAAGGATAATGGCATTTTTTTAGTCGACTGAAAAATTGTAATTTACGGATGAAAAACGAGTTAAAGTTACACTGTTTGTTAAGAATCCCTTTATAAATTAGGATAGTTTATGCGTTAACGTTTATCTATGAAGCTGTTTAATACAAATGCATTAAACATGAAAAAGATTTTCAAATCCCTTCGCGACAACAAAGATATAATGTGATAAATATTCATTCAAGTGGTACCTCGTCGCTAAATAAGAATACTACCAGAACTATATACGACGCTAAAACATCATCATTACCACATACAATAATGCTGTAAAGAACTACACCCAGATGTTTATAATTAAAGTGTTTTAATTTTTATCCTAATTTAGTCATGCAATTTTTATCACATATTCATCCACTTGACTTTAAACAGAATTCATGAACTCAAATAAATATACAGAGTCTGTTTTTGATCACTTGAGTCTGTTTTTACTGAAAATCGATTTATATGCAAACTAGTCTATCCTTTACATAAATGTAATGTGTACTGGCCAATGAATAAAGAAACTGCAATTGTGTAAATGCGTTTTTATTTTCGGGGGTGACACCCCATTGGTAATAGTTGAACGGGTGGTAGATAGATAATATCATAGACGATATACATTAGACGGTAGAAGATATCATAGAAGATTTACTACAAAAAATAGAGAATAATAATATTTTCAATAAACTAATCTATAAAACACAGCAATTTATCCTAGCAAATGTATGATTATTCTAAGAAAATGTATCACTATTAAATATATCAATACAGCCTAATTTAAGAAGTCATGAAAGATATGCATTTACTTAATACTAGTATATAAATCCGAAAAGCTTTAGCAAAGTCTGTGAATTTTTTCAATTTACCAGACAAATGTAAACTAAAAGGTATAACTCTATATAACTACAAGGATATAATACATCTTGTAAAATGGAGTTTACTCCCGTTAAATTCCAATAACAAACCTAACAAATCAAGCAAATTTGCACATGCCTCATAATAATATGTACACAAAGCTACCTGCATGCGAAGCATTATCAATGTATCATAATAATGACTTTGAATATCGATGTACATGTACATATGTATTATTAATAGTTACTTTAAACCTAAGTCACGCCAGTATAAAAAAACCCACACAAACTGTACAAAAAAAAATTATCTACTGCACAATGTGAGCATTATAAACATTATCTGACAATAAATCATTGATATACTTAGTAGTGTATCAGCCCTGATACACTTGTTTTTGACTAGGTGAGACAGCAACCAGAAGCAAGAGCTTAACTCTCTTACGGCGACATTTTTCTGTCTTAGCCCGTCGTCAAGGGGGTGTATTGCTTTCAAATTTAAAACCGTAAATTTTACACTACCTGTGGTGTTTTTTTAAAGACAAGTTTGTAAAATAACGCTCGAATAACAAAAAAGAACATAACGCATTACATTGCATGTCGGAATATTCTTAGTTATTGCTGAAACTTGAAAAATAATAGTTCAAAAATAGCGCCAAACGGCGATATGTTTCTAATTTAGGAGAGGTAACAAACGCAACGACCGTGCATAGAACATTACCACGCCTTATTAAATATCAATCAACGTTTAAATTATGGAGGATATAGAGACGGATGGAACACAATATTACATCATATAAAACCAAAGTTTAGAAAGCAAAAATAAAGCGGTTAAAGGATTGGACGCGCTTATGAACGTTCTCAAACGACTCGCACACAGTATGGATTTTTATGAATTGAATGTCACCGGGAATTTACAAAATTTCATTAAAAGAATTTGACTTATTACGAAGTCCCTTAGGATGGAAGTTTCTCTCTTGATAATTTTTGATTCAAGAAGATAGTCCTTTATCTCACACTATTGACTCTTTCTATTGAACGTCAACAGACGACTGTTTGTCAAAAAAGTACGACAACTCCCACAGTGCAGAACACATATAAAAAATAATAGAAACGAATGAGTTATGTAAATCCGAAAAAAATCGTAATTTTTTAAAATCTTTATAATAAATAATAATTTGCAATTTGAATTCGATTTTCAATAAAAACCTTTGATTTTTAAATATATTATATAAACAACATCACACTGTTGTTTTGACCTCGTCCCTGGTATCAGCCCTCGGATGGTATTGGGCAGCGCCTTCGGGCTTGGGCCGATACCAATCGCTCGGGCTGATACCAGGGCAGAGATCAAAACAACAGTGTGATATTCTGCTTATACATTATATTAAACATAGCAGTTACCACTTAATCAGTTTCCACCCATGACAATTATTAGAAAGTTTTCATGAACCATGGTCCCACCTCACAATATCTTATCCTATTTTTAAAGGTTAAGATTGGTCGCCCATCTAGTTCGATTGCAATACGTGTATGCGAGTGTCAAGGAATTTAATTGTTTTCTGGCATTTAATTCTACTTTTACGATTTGACGATTACTTTTGTGATCACTGAACCTCTTTCTGATTAGATACAACAACAAAAGTTTTTATTTTCCCCAACAAAGTGTTTAAAAAAAAGTCAAACTCTGTATATAATTTTCTTCTTCGTATCAAGATCCGTTCTAATGTATCGTTTTAATTCATACAAGCACACCGAATTACAAACAAGAGCACACGTTTCTTTAAAATTGTAAACGTAAAAAAATAATAATGCAGACATTCTTATATATTTGTATTTGAACATTTGCTATTTTTTGTGTCTTTCTGTTTGGAAAATGATGAATTGATTATCACATTAATGTTTTCTCTAATTCAGATTAGAAAAAGAGATCCTCGAGCTCAGCAAAAGTTATGAAAAACACGCCAAACAAAGCCTCCTAATACAAACTAAAGATAAAGTTAGGAGACAAGAATCTTACCTGTTACACATCCTCTGATATTATCACATTCACCTTGATTACAATTACACAACAACCGACATGAAGGTCCATATGAGGGAAAAGGACATGGTGTCTTGCAGCGTGGACCAATATAACCGACTTCACATTCTAAATGTTGAAATACATTAAAATGTAGAAATACTATCTTTCATAGAATGCATTTTGTTAAAATAAAATTGGTACTTGCCGACACATGTGCTTTTGTTTGTCTCTAGCATATAACCTGCACAGCAATTAAACCTGTATAAAAAGAAAATGTGTATACTAAATACGTTGTAACGTTTAAAGAAAAATTAGCAGTCTTGTCATAATTAATTGCATTTCATACATACCTTCTTTTATTGCACGGTAAATACGTTGTAACTACAGAGAGCAGGATCTCAAAAGAGATAAAAAGAACAATTTGAATGATAAGTTTTTTCATGGCAGGGATATTTCTGTATGAATTATGTGGATGTATATATATTTACAATTAATATACATACCAATAGACAAAAACAAGGAAGTACCACAAAGTGTTTTGTGACATACATGCGATCATTGCAATTTTTAAACGTAAATATAGGATGATATCCCTTAACATATGTAAACTGCCCTTTTTTATTCAATGAATATACTATGATTTTAATAATTTTAAACAAGAATAAATACAAATGTCACATTCTGATTTTTGTTAATAGCTTAGATCGTTTTTTATCATAATGAATGGTGCATTATTGATGCTTTCGTGTGTCGTTTGGCAGTATGCTACATGTGGTTTGTTATTCTGTCATTTCAATGAATTAAAACGAAAAGAATGGTTAGACATTGCAAGAAAATGCGATATGTATGAAAGAACCAATTATATTAGAAGAAAACTTTACATAGCAGTATGAATTTAATAATTGCAACATTATCAGCAGTCGAGAAAAAGCTAAGCAATAAGAAATAAATGTTTCTGATAATACAACATTGACGTGATGTATTTGCATAAATGAAGGTTTGTGATTATAGAGTCTCGTCGAAGACGATCACCGATATATATGTCATGTGATACGCGTAGTATAGACTAGTTACATTATGAAAGGTTAAGCGAATGCACACCAGATAACTAAGATCAGTTTGTAGTGGTAGAATATCCATAATCTTTTTTTGGACAAATACAATGTACATGTACATACAGATTAACATAGACAGTGTGGACCATCAATAGTGTCACAGCGATGTAAGACAGGTTAAAGTGGGAGTTTGCCCCAAAGAAGAATCACTCTGAAGGCCTTAATGATGTACTGAGTTGTCCATTCCTTAGTTACATTTTCCATTGCACAGTCTTAAATTTTCCATTTAGCAAAACAGGAGCAGCAGTACAGGATCCCATTCTGCCGTACCACATTAATCTTTACAAATAAGCTTTCTTTCCTACCACAATGAGTGTATTGACCAAGTTTATACATATCGTTGTATTCATTGTGTACGTAAATAAGTTATATGTATATACATATATTATATAACATGGAAAATACATCAGTGAATTAATCAAGAAATGCATAATTTATTATACTGTTTAATTGAAGAAATGATTGCTTTCAATTGTTATTTTCTAACTATTGATTTAAATACATTATTTAAACCTTGTTGTTGCTCATAAACTAATTTGTAGTTGATTCATTTTATCACGATTATACATGATACATGCTGGCTAAAACAGTTACATGTATTGTGTGAATGATTTTGTAAACATAATTGCATATAACTGTTCATGCCACGCATCAAAAATAAGTCGAACTACAGAATCTGTAGTTCGACTAATTTTTGATGCGTGGCATGAACAGTTATATGCAGTTATGTTTACAAAATCATTCACATAATACATGTAACGAAATTTATATCTGATATAAATTTCGTAAAGCAAATCGAACTTGAGCGTATTTTCTTTTGTTTTAGTTTTGGGTTATGATGAAAATGAACTAATATCAATAAATTAGTGACATTTTAAACTGAAATAAAAGTTGTCTCCTCTTTACAAATTTATTTTTTACCTGCTAAAAGAGGTTAAAAGAAAATTCAAAATCAATTATGAGCATAACCCATAGTTACATGTATACTTCCTAATCGATTAAGAATTATGTGATCACAAGTGTAATTAAGGTCTTCCGTTTCCAACGGAATACCTTATTAAGGTCTTCCGTCTTCAGCGGAAGACCTTACTGTTTTTCTACCGTTTCTCATTAAGGTCTTCCGTCTTCAGCGGAAGACCTTACTGTTATTCTACTGTTTCTCATTCTTCTATATTATTTAAATATTCTTCTTGGTAGACACCCTTAATTTCTCAGCCATTTCTCCATCGATTTTAATGATTTTTACAGGGATGATGTCTTAGGTGAACCTCTCATTGCATACAACTTTTTGTCTGAAAATTCAACTCCGCTTCTGAATTATCTCCCTTTTTCATGTATTTTGGGACATGATATTGTCCACGCATCTCCTCAAAACTCGTTATAGTTAAAGACTTGAAATTTATGTGCAAGATAGAGTGGTTATGGTAGATTTGCATGCTTGTTTTAGATTTGACTAGAAGTCATTGTCCTGGAAGCTCGCCTGAACCTGAAAATGTTGATGTTAACTTTTTTGACAGTTTTTTGGGAAATTTGAGATTTGATCACGAATATCTTTCTTGTCATAAATATTTTGTTAACATATGTAGAACATTAAAAGTTTATATAAACAAGACCTTTCAACTGACACCAAGCAAAAGGGGCTGACCCCTCATATTAGGGGCCCAGAAGGGTCTAAAGTCTTTCATCTATATCTCTTTAATAAGAAACATTTTGTAATGTAATATAGAAGCAAAAATCTTAATCTTCTAGCTCTTTATCTACGCATGTTAAAAGTTTTCGGATATGTTACATAATTAGGGGTTTTGAAGGGCTAGAAGTCCAATATTTTGATCATTTATATCTTAAAAAGGAGAAATATTTTGAAAAGCATTATATAAGAGAAGATGCTAAGAATAGTGTTAGTAATAAAATTTAACCATCAAAGTTTCGTCAAATGGACCCTACAGGGAGATAAAGGGTCAGCCCCTAAAGCAATCTTTCCCAAATATCTCAAGAACGGTAACACATTTCTGAACACTTAATGAACAAAATGTGTTTAAAATAATAAGATCTTTCAGTTGATATCAAGAAAAAGGGGCTGAAAAAAAATGAAAAAAGATAAAGAAATAGAAGAAAATAGTCTGTTCAGAATCAAGAGATCTTTTTTTTTTCTTTTTACAAATCATTTAGCTGGTAAATAGCAAAATAAAGGTCATACATGTATCTTAACTTCTAAAATTGGAAAGAAGACCTCCTCGTTGCTCGCAACGAGATCGTGTCTAGTTATTCTTGTTTTTTTTCTTACGCATTTTTGTGCAGGCGATTTCTCAGAGATGGCTCAATCAATTTTCACGAAACTTTCAGATCTGATAGGTGTTCATTCAACCTTAATATATGTATTTTTTATTTTGATGACGTCACTTCTGTTTTAAAGTTTTTGACGTTTAAGCGATTTTTAGAGGATAAGCTTGTCCTGGAAACTCCTCCTAAAACATAAAAGATAGCAAGTTAAAACTTTCAGGGATTATAGACAAGGGATTGTAGATGTGTCATTAGGCATTCATATTTGTCTGGATCAAAAGGCGTTAAAGCTTGCCTGGACCTGAAAATTGAGAATTAAAAAAGTCTCGATTTTTCGTGGTTTTCTTTGTTTATCTCTTTTCTTAAAAATATTTTGTTAAGATATGTAATGCAAATAAAGTTTATATTTACAAGAGCGTTTGTTTTGTATCAAGACAAAAGGGCTGGTCCTACAAATTAGGGGCTGAGAGGGATCTAAAGACTTTCACCCATAGCACTCTACTGAGGAATATTTTGTAATACATTACAGAAGCAAAAATGTTTATATTACAGTAATGTACTTAATCAACATAATGATTTTGTCATGTGTTGCGTAATTAGGGGTTTTAAGGGGCCAGAAGTCCAAAACTTCTATCATTATTAACTCAAAAAATATAAATATTTTGTTAAAGAATATTAAAAGACGATGCTTAAAATAATGTTTATAACAATAATCAACCATCAAAATTAGTTAATTGGCCCTGATAAGGAGATTAAAACGTTCTTTCCCAAATTGCCCAAGAACGGTAACGAATTTCTAAACACTTGTTTAACAAATTGTGTTTAATATCCAAAGACCTTTCATTTGAAATCAAGAAAAAAAGGGCTGGTCCTTCAAATTAGGGGCCTAAAGGGCTCTTACGTTTTTCTTCCATAAACTGTTTCTATTAAGAAAGAGGATTTTCTATTCGTTTCCTCTTTTTTTCAGCGCAAATTGAAAAATGAACACAATGCAATAACAGAAATGAACATGAATTTTATTCATTTTGGTCGTTGAACACAACATAAATTGGTGAACCCACCATCTTTTTTACACAAAATCACGTTTTACACTATCTTTAAACCTTCATATTTCACAATAATAGTCAAAATATTGGTGATTCCACCAATTTTATTCATCGAATAGAGTACTTATGAATAAACTTGGTGGGTCCACCAATAATAAGATATTGGCGATTCCATTATTTTGAACAGCATCAAATGTCTCATTCACACAGGACCCTGGTGGTTCCACCAAAAATCAATTGTGAATTTGTCCGTATACAGTTTTGTATTTCATTCAAAGAATTGGTGAACCCACCAACAAAGCAATGATAGCAATACATGTTATCAAATATTTCAGTTTTTAAGAAACCTTTATTGGTGATTCCACCTAAATACAAATATGTAATAATCGTTTTGTCTTAATATTTTACTGATTAAATTTGGTGAATTCACCAAAAATTAAAAAAGCAGAGAGAATTTCAATATACAAATATTTGGTGGATCCACCAAAATGAAATTCTACAAACAAATATAGAGTACAAAGTTGGTGCATTCACCAAATTTTTCTAAACATTTATCGATGGCACTAAATAAACAGAGAAAAAGCAAAATATGTCAGTTTATGTACAAAACAAGAAAGTTGGTGAAGCCACCAAAAAGACTGACAAAATTCAAAATACCCCAACTTGGTGGATCCACCAGAAATCAAGTTCTAGGAATCATAAAAAAATAGATTACAAAATTGGTGGATTCACCAAAGAAACACTGAAAACAATTAGTTTATCGCTGCTATTGAATAAATAATTGGTGGGCCCACCAGGATGAATGCTATGTTCAGTTTACATACAAGATCAGAGAGTTGGTGAATTCACCAGAAAGATCAACATATCATCCTAACTCATAATTATGGATTGAAATTCTTTTTAAAACAATGTCATTAAAGATGAATGGGGAAAGTTTTTGAATGCCTCTTATGCTAAGAATTTTGCGACAATTAAACCATGCTTGTTTACCTCCTTCGGGTTTCTTGTTAGGAGAGTCACCCATCCCTGTGTAGAACGTTTCCACTATCGAATCGTTGTTTCTTAACTTGTAGTAAAGTGGACGAGTGAATTTTCTCAAATCGCACATATCATTTTGCATCAAGGTCTGAATGTCATAATTAAATAAAGTTAATAATCATGGTGACATTAAGAAGTAGGTCAATGGGATCATCGAACCTTTCGGCATCATTTCCTCTTCATTGTTTTTGCATTGACATCCTCATGTACATATCCTACCAAAAAGGAGAAAAGGTGTACCTGAAAATACATAATTTTTTCAATCTTTTTAATTAGATCTTCGATAAAAGCAACAAAACTATGATTCCTATAGCGAAAGTAATAACGCATTTCTATCCTTATAAATGAATATATTTTGCCAATAAACTAAGGAATTAACTGCTTACACCTTGTGTATTTTAAGACCTGTGAGAAAATGTCCGTGAAATATAATTTTATTTTTGCTTGATAAATAATTATTGTAAAATTAATCAAAACCTAGTTTCATTTTCAAAATACAGTCGTTTGACCAGTTTCGAATTTTGACCAGTTCCGAATAGTTCATAAATTAAATAGCAAATAATTAATGGAAGAAAAGATGGAGAAAAAATTAATACATTTGATATAAACACTTATTAATGTTTGTTTAAATTTTGCAGTAGTTTCATTTTTTGCGGTCATATATTATGTATTCGATATCGGTCTTAGATTAGTCAACCTCCTTTCGCTTTGCAATAAATTTAGGTCATTACAACGCTAATATGAGCATAGAATCGTCTGTCAGCGCCTTAAATTTTCACTTGCAACACAACTTCTTTTATTAAAAGTAGGTTTGGTATGTATTTTAACATACCAAAAAGGCATGCAGGATTAAAAAAAAAAAAACAAAACAAAACAAAAAAAAAACGCAAGAAGATGCAGAGTTTTATCGAGCCGTCAATTTACATGTTACGAATACCCAATTTGTTTTCCTCTGTTTTAGGATTAAATAAAGGATTGGATTAAAATAAATATTTCTGGAATTCATTGAATATCTTGCTAAGTCTTAAATAAACCATATTGTACCATAATAATGATAAGTGGAGGCGCTGTGACTGTATTCCGACAGGATGTTAGAAACTGGTCTAAAATATTGTTACGGTGAATCAAACTGTATAGGTTAGGAAAATACCACTAACTGGTTGGTTTGCATTAAACCTGTTATTCAACAGGTTCAATCGATGGTTTTAGGGCCGGAACTTTTTTTTATCTACATTTATGCTATTCGGAACTCATCGGCTTATTCGCAACTGGTAAAATGGCTTCCCGCGTAATTTGTTAGAATAATTTTATTAAAAAAATTAATTGCAGCAATATTGCATTAATATCAGCAGGAATATGGCGTATATCTCAAAATAACACCCGGTAACATTTACAGCACTGCCAAATCTGTACCCTATTCGGAACTGGTCAAACGACTGTAGCATAAATAAAAGTAAGGTGGTGGACGCGCTTTGGCGGATCCAATCAGTGGGAGTTAGCATAAGAAATATATACTTGCAATGAAATTTTATAATATTGAATAAATATGTTAAGAGTGAGTTTATTTAGCAGAAATTTTTTAGAGTGTAGTTAGAAATTAGATTTGACAGATGTTGAATAAATAATATAGGCCAATTCGTTTCTTGAATGCTTGATTTTGATTCTGATTGAAAGTACGCGGGTTGACTAATTAACGTCATAGCGGAAAGTGTAGGGCGAAATCATCATGCATCGGGCAGATACATGTACCTAGGATTGGACAACTTTTACAATATACAAATAAGTTTAATTAATAAAACTAGCCAATTCTTTTCATGAATGCGCGATCATGGTTTTGATGGAAATAACTTTACAGAACGAGGTAATCAAGAACACGGATTAACTAACAAAAAATCATGGAGGAAAGGGTAGGGCGAGTTCCTCAAGTTTCGGGTACATTGGATCGGACAACTTAGGTTCAAAACCTACAAATAAGCCTGCACTCGCGTTTTCAGATTACATACAAATTTATCCCATTGACACATTTGTAGTAAACCCCATATATTGATTTGTGAGCAGTAGATATATTGCGGCGACAAATCTACGTCAATATGAATAAATGTTGTATGCATAAATTAGGGACGATACATATACATCAGAAGTGTGGGGGATTTTTTTCTTCAAAACAGTCTTTTATCTGATATATTTAATTTAGGACGGTGTTGAAACTTATAGTGACATTTAACCTAAAGAACAAAATCTAGAAAGAGATACGTCACACTATACACCCCCCTTCCTATTATGTAATAAATGTCCTATTGCATGTACAGCTGCGATTGAGGGCTCACATTTAATACAATAGATATTGCAAAAAAACGTGTTCAATTTGGATACAAATGACTTTAATAATCAGCATACATAGAGACTGTCAAGAATATTTTTCTTTAACTAACGCAAATCAGCATAAACCTAATATAGAACAAACAGATTCTTCTTTATCAGTTTCAAATTTGCAAAAATGTGAAAAATTTGTAACTTCTTGTATTAGCGTCAGTCATTTTCTGCGATTAGAATAAATATTAAGAAACAAATTTGGATATAACTGTTGCGAAAAAGCGAGCATTTGATCATCGCAAAAATTACCAAATATACGTCAGTGTCATGGTTATCCCCCCAGCACAAATTTCAACATTTAACAATCAATATTAAGTTCAAGTTGGTCGTCCGCATAAATAATATTACATCTTTTCTAGTCCAGCTAATCTTAATTATTTTCATTTTAGTTTTTGACTTAAGTTAATATTAGGAAGTATCTAAATCAATGTTGTCAAAATTAAAGAAATGCTTTCCAAATTACAAAAAATGAATGAGAAAACAAACAGGGGTACTCGCTTCTCAGCAAGGCTTAATTAGAACTCGGAACTTTCAAAACAAAGCATCCGGAAATTACTGACATACAGCAAGATTATTCAGTGTTGACCACCTTATCTGACCAATTTATCTCAAACTAAAGCATTAACTAGGCAATTGAATTTAGATGAAATAATGAGATAATGCGCAGTGTGTATCCTAGCCGAGTTGGGTTAGGCACTTCACTCGAATAACATGAATAAGGAAAAGTTAAAAGTCCGAGTTTCATTTGATTTGCAACAGGGGTTTACCTCGAATATTTGGTATTTTTAGAGACAAATAAAAAATATCGCTGCACACAGAACTTTTTCTGTATGATGCATACAAAATCAGTACGCTGTTTTGCATCAGAGCTCTGGGAGATTGTAAATACATGTAGTCCAATTCTACATTAATTCTTCACGTGATCTCGAATTACTTAACATGTGATCGTTATCTGTCATACATTATTGTAGACTCTGTGATCTTCAGTGACGTTAAGTTTTATACATAAAGGCAGATTTTTGTATGTAAACTTTACATAAATAACATTTTTCTGTATGGCAATAATATTTAAATGATTTAGAACTGTAGTCATACGTAAATAGAACGAGCTGTGTTCACTTAATCCATACAACAGTTTTGTCTGTATCCCAGCTACATGTATATGACTAAATCATAAAAAGCAAATATATGTATGAAAACCTACCTTCGGGTAATGCTTTTGAATGGATCTTTTCAGCCAGTAGATTCATCAACAGGCGCTTGAATATTAGATTTGCGACATCTGATTCAAAGGTAGGGAAATGTTCATAGCAACTTCCGAGTCCGAGCGTGTAGCATTTTACGAGGTGTTCGAAAAATTACGGCGCATAACGGAGGAGGCTTTGTATGAGTCTTCTAAACAGAAAAGAAGGAGCATTAGAATAAATTGGCAGTGATGTTGATCCATCTCTTAACATGGTCAATACAGATGTATTTGACAAATCGCCGAGTGAATGCCGAAATGAGATTATCACCAATGTTATTGAGATTATTTTCCTAAAAATGCACAGCTTGACATAGAAATTCCAAATTTAACTATCAAATTATTTGCCAATAGATAATTAAATTGTTCACGACATGATCCGCTATTCAAAAGGGAACATCGAGAGTAATCTTTACAATCGTCTGTTCCTTGACCTATTTTCTCAGCGCCCACATTGTTAGTATAAACATAGGGAATTCTTTAGATTATGTTTTTATAAGTTGGGTAAAAGGAAAATATTCGTGACGTATAATTTGTACTCAAAGTAGTCTATTTTCTCTTCATATTTTGACTTCAACAATTCAAAAACGTACCTTTAACGTAGGAATTTTCTCCTCTTCATCCATGATTTACATGCAGTAATCGAATACGTTGTTTGTATCCTCGAAATGCAAAGCTTGTAAACATCTGAAACAATTCAATAGCGCGGACCGACCTGTTTATACTGATACAAACACGACACAGCATGGCTCAACGGCAATCATTCTACACTAATTAAGGCCGCACCTTAGACCACTCGCTCAGTCTAGATTTATTTCTCAATGAACAAACAATAGATTTTCAAACGTGTCTTTCGTTTTGTAACATGTTCTACGATTTATCCAACTCTCTCTCTCTCTCTCTCTCTCTCTCTCTCTCTCTCTCTCATTTTATATAAGTGTTTGGTAAAATGTAGAGATGTTACTTTTATGCCCCAGAGAGAGAGAGAGAGAGAGAGAGAGAGAGAGAGAGAGAGAGAGAGAGAGAGAGATAGAGAGAGAGAGAGAGGAGAGTGAGAGAGACAGAGACAGAGAGAGAAAGACAGAGAAACACAGAGAGAAAGACATAGAGCGAGACAGAGAGAGAGAAACACAGAGAGAGAGAAAGATAAAAAGAAAGATAGACAAGTACACTGTACATGGAGGGAGACAGAGAGAGAGAGAAAGAGAGAGGGAGACAGAGAGAGAAAGAGAGAGAGAGAGAGAAAGACATACATGTACAAGTTGGCAAACGGACGGAAAACAGAAATTGTTGGTAATTTGTAATCAAACAGCCATAAGACAAGTCATGAAATTTGACTCACGGGTTTGTAAAATCATGCAAGGCAAACATGGTTGTTCACATAATTTTTCTTTTATATCAAGAACTAACTCACAATGTTATACGAGGATTGTCCTAAAATTGCGTAGATAAGTGGCTTTATTCAATCAATAATGAAAATAAAAAATGAAAAGTTAAAATCAGCATAAAGAAATGAATATGAAAGAAATATGAGTACTTTTCAAATTAAACTATAAAGAAATTAAAAAGAGGATAGACTTTGTTCATTGCTCATTTATTTAACTTTAGTTAACCAATAAAAAAAATGTTTGATTTCGTAGTAAAATGGCGACGTCAGCGTTTGAGGCGTTGCAAAGATAACAACGTTTGTGAAGATCTTTAAACAGACCCTAAGGCGATTCAAAAGCATATAAAATTTACATAATCGCTTAGAAATGCATTTTCTTATTAAATAGTCAAGCAACAGAGCAAATCATCAGACGAGTAAGATGACATCAAGTGAAATAAGAAATCCCCATCGATATATAGACAATAATAAATGCAGGCATGTTTGTAAACGACACATCGTAAATGTATATATGGGGAACATGTTCAAGGAAAATGTTTTCTCTGATGTTAAAAATGAAAACGATTTATCTAACTAGTTTTCCCCATGTAATTTGGGGATATGTATCATAAAACTTTCCTAAATAATATAACTTATACGTTTATATTTGATTTATAGTTAGCTTATTAATTGTAAGGATGTAATCCTCTCTCTCTCTCTCTCTCTCTCTCTCTCTCTCTCTCTCTCTCTCTCTCTCTCTCTCTCTCTCTCTCTCTCTCTCTTATTTTAAAAAAAATATTAAATAAGCAAAAGTATGTGCAGTATTGTTGATCCTGACGTTGATTCACAGGAACAACGATTCTTCTATATATGGAAGGTCTGTCGGCACTCCTCTGTCAGATGGTACCGACGATGACCACGGAATAGCCAGAGGTTTTACAAATTAGATATGGTTTACAGTTGGAAGTCTGTCATTAATTATGTCATAGACTCTACACAGTCCGTGATTTTATTGAAGTAAACGTTTATATTGATTCGGGAAATAGTCACACATCTCCGCCTCATTTATTTTACATATACATATTTGATTTAAGGGTATATGGACGTATGAGCGATGTAAAATCATTAATTACATATAAGCATGAATATTTACAAATGTATTTTATTTCCCTTAAATCAACCTACAAAATAGCAAAAACGTAGACTAAGAAATCTTATTTTTGACGTCTCAATGTTTATCGCACGAGCGCAAACCATTTTCTACATTGTAACAATGGTGTTTATTTCTTAATTGAACAGCAATTGCAATCACCTTAATTTGATGAATAATTTAAAACAGAAACGATTTCCGTATCAAAAGGATGTCATGATACTTGATTTTGAAGACCCCCCTTATTGGCCACCCTTTCAGAGTTATTAAGCTGTACTTACTCGACAAATTATCTACCTCTTTCTTTTTTCTTTCTTTGTTTCTCTCAAAACTTACAGATTTTGATATGTTTCTATGTGGGGATCTTACGACATGTACAATGTAGATGCCTCAATTCAATTCTCTCTCTCTCTCTCTCTCTCTCTCTCTCTCTCTCTCTCTCCTCTCTCTCTCTCTCTCTCTCTCTCTCTCTCTCTCTCTCTCTCTCTCTCTCTCTCTGGGTGATGGCTAACCCTAACCCTAACCAACCATGCATACGCAGGGAAATCGCCTCTGCCAAATTCTGTTTGGACTCCCCGATTTCGACGAGTGCCGATTTTATAGTGGAGAATTTCATCGGGGAAAGTGCGATTTCTCCGCTTCACAGGCGGGTCCCGGATTTTGACACCTGCGCGGAGGTGTGAATAAATGCAACAATGGTTTGCAATTTACCCATTTACACGAAGTCATGAAGTCAGATGAAATATCCCAACATTTTTTTCATTTTTTTTGGTTTTTTGATGTTTTGTTTTCTTACTTGCCGAACTTTATCATTAAGATTTTAACGAACGGGAAATATACCGTGCTAGTGAACAAAAACTGAATTTCCTCACTTGTCATCTTTATATTGTTAAAATAACTGTCAGGCATTACATATACATATATTTCAAAGGGGGTTAATTTGCTACATGTAGGTACATGTATATTTTACATTGGGATTTACTTAGCTTCCATGGTCTTAACTACATTTATTATCCATTTGTCATTTTTCACATGTTACATATACATGTAGTTGTTTGTTTTAAAACTTGTTGAAACTCTTATGTACATCAGTCGGAATCCGACAATCGTCCCGATATCACCGATCTGAATCAAAATTTATCTCAGGTCAATGATAAATGATGAAGCGCTAATTGGACTTCACTCGGTAAATTACCATTTGGAATTTGGAGGACCACAACCCGATCGAGTGTCAATCGTGTTTTAGTACAACCGGATCGATCGAGTTGTACAGAGGTCCTAATTGGCGGTGCTGCATGTAATTTTATGTCGATAATCGTTCCAAATAAAACCTGTCTGCACTTGGCATTACTAGCAAATGTTAAAGAAATTTCGGAACGGGTTATTGGTGCAGATACATACGATTCACGCACTTCCGGTCAAGCGAGTTTTTTAAACTTCAACTTACATGTACCAGGACCCGCAACTTCAACATAGACTGACATGCAGTTCCGACCACAACGACTGTGGCAGTTTTCAGCGCCGGTGTGCAGTAGGTCGCTACATGTAGATGCACATGTAACTGACGACATTATAGCGCACGTAACGTTTTTTTCTTGTGGACAGGAGAGACATTTTGGCAGAAATATTGGATCCTGTGCTGTATGTAAAACCGAATCAAATGAAATTGAGATTTCCAGCGACTTCCTGAAATCCTTTTAACAAGTATGCCAGATTTAAAAGCAATTGTAAAGAAGTTTCGAGAAACAATCGGGATCCTGATAATTAAAGATCATGCAGTTGAATTAATTCCCAATGACATAATTTTTCGTAAAGGACAGAATCCACAAAAAGAACCTATTAAAAAAGTTAATGCTTTCCACAGTAGCAAAGAGTACTGAGAATAAGATTCTCAGCAATTTAAACAAGAGAGAAATTTATGATTAAGAGGCCCCTTCCCAATCATTAAAACTAGATGATATCCCGCGCAAGCACGGAAATTACATGTATCACTTACACATTAATATGATGAAATGCTTACATGTAATATCTTATTATCTTGAATATCTAGTAAATTTTGTATATACCGTGTCCGAATTTGTTTAATTGCTTTCTCAACCTATTCCTTGAAATAAAAAATAAAATTAACACAACTGCAAAAAGAAAAGTTATAGGAGAGGGTAGGGTTGAAAAAACTAAACTGAAATTGATGATGTATGTACGTGGTCATAATTCTTTATATGCAGCTGACTGACAAAATTACAAAGTTTTTAATATCAAACCAGTAAGTGGGTATATTTTGTGCTTTGTATCTCTAAATTTTGTCACTTACGTCACTTATATTTTTATCATTGACCCAAATAAGAATTTCAGATAAAATACTGTTTTGAAAATAAAATAAAGAAATAATAGGGTAGGAGGTCAACCCCCCCCCCCCCCCCCCCCCCATTCATCTATCCATATGCATAAAGACGTATTTACACAATTTGTTCATTGTTTACAAATTATGCATAAGGTTGACAACCAATCTTCACGGTACATAAATGTAAAAAAGAAACCGCTAGTGTTTGAACATTATATGCACATTTAAGCCAAAGCTATCAGATCCAAAGTATCTGCCATCCCAACTTACGACTCATCTTAAAAACCATCCTAACAATAGATCAAGACGTTTGGATGTTGTCAGAAGATACAGAATGAATTATTTGTGGAAATTTTTACAAAGGGGGGAAGTTAACAAGGACGATTTTTGATAACATATAAATTTGCATCTCGGCAAAAGGAGGGTGGGGGTTCCAAGTGCTAGTTTCAGTAACTTTACTATGTGATTTTATTCAGTTTAAATTAACCCCCCCCCCCCCCCCATCCACGCATAGCTTGTGTTACATACATTGAGTACAAAATCCGTTTTCTAAATTTTCAGAAGATTTTCCGTCTAATATTTACACGTAGATCTAAATAAGCCTTTTGCAATTTGCAGTTTATTAAAAAAAAATAATATGCGGCGAATTATATCTGATCGAAAATATCATTTATAGATCCAAGTAATCTTATCGTGTGAGGAAAAATACACGCAATTTGAATTTGATGAAAACATGATACCGGTAATTATTATGATGATATTATGACATGTATTCATATATACATGTATATGCATGTACACACCATTGTCTACATTTACCTGGGTAAGAAATGCATGTAACCAGTACAGTTTTAAAATATCAGATTCACGTGAAGAACCGAAAGAGACGATTTCAATTTTTCTGCTTTGAAAATTCCCATCTCCTTCCATCCTCACCCTGGATTTACATGAGTTCGATTTTGTAACATTACTTGCTAGGGTGTTTGAAACTCTGTGTCTGAGAATTTCGATTCTAAGATGACCAAAGCTCGCTGATATTTAAAATTCGCGATGAAAAAAATATATAAAGCATGCATTTTTCTAAATTCTTAATTTAGGATACGTAAGACAGCTTCGGTTTACATCTTATGATACGTCTAAGAGTGGTCATAAGATATGTCTTAAGACATATTATAGGACAGTCGTAAGATAGATCTTAAGATACTTTCATGAACATGACCACTGGTGTTGATGTCTTAATTAATAAGTATAGATGAATGATCAGCACATCATACACGTAGTTAACTAGCAGCGAAATCAATGAAATATGTGAACTCTCTCTCTCTCTCTCTCTCTCTCTCTCTCTCTCTCTCTCTCTCTCTCTCTCTCTCTCTCTCTCTCTCTCAATATTCAGGCGCGAATGCAAGATTTTTTAGTTTCATGTTTATTTCCTATGTCGCTTATAAAGCGACATCTGATTGGTTAACAAGCCGGGTGTAAATTTCCGTACCACCTGCTGAAGCCGGGTGTAAATAAAATGTGACGTCACCATGCAATTCTTGTGTACTAGTGCACCTATAGATCTTTGCACAAAAAAAAAATGGTAACGTTAATTGAAGTAAATGAATAAATCATTTGTCAAAATCCCATTTTCTTAATATTCTATTGGTATGATTAAATGATTTTCAGCAAAATTTCAGTTAATATAAATTAGTTTTTGGTGCCGTTTTTAACACAATTTACAAGGCGTAAAAATATTGAAAATATTTTTGAAATCTTTTTGAACAATAAAGAACTGTTTTAAAAATGGGTGAAAAAATTCATGTTTAACAATTGAATTCAAATACATTGTTTATAATGATTCATTAATAAAATATGTTATATGATTCATTTCTCTTTATTCTGAGTGATCTTAGACCCGATTTTCAAGTTGCAAAGCACTGGTAAAATAATAATACTTTAAGATTTGTATAACATAGGAAATAAATTCGTTATCCAGGTCTAATCAAGGGGTAAATCCCCGTACACCCTTGATTGGACCTAGATAACTAATAACAAGTATGTGAAAATGGGCATGTATTTGTGGTGGCAAAGGTAGGAGTAAGCGTGTTGTATCATCCTGGTATATTTCTTTTTTCCCAAAGAGGGGGAAGTTTCTTATATAAGGAATAAGGAATCATTCTTTAAGTATTATGAGGTGGTAATTTCGGTCGGGGCGTGATCAAATCCAATAAAGCCCGAAGGGCTTTATGATAGAATAAAGAATGATTTCTTATTACTTATATCTATATAATTTTCAGCAGTTGTACGATCAAATATAATAATATTAATTATGCAAACCCGCTTGCGTCCCCAACAATACGTCTTTTGAATTTATTGGGATGTATAATACAAAATCGATTCGTAGTGTTACCACAGACAGAGATACTGGAAAATGTAAATATTCAATACTACATACTGTTCATGTATGTAATCTTAATAGCTCTGCAGGCTGAGGCGGATGAATTGGGATAGGGAAGGGGACAGACAACTATAACACCCCTCTATATCAACCTATAAAACTGTCTTTTGGAGCAAACTGTACTTTTAAATGCAATAAATTCTGTCTTATAAACTTATCACTTGCATATTTCGTATTACACATGTGGTGGGTCGATTACTTTTTGTCCGCCGTCACATTATGTTCGCCGCCACAAAATGTCCGCCTTTTTTCTCTCGAAAAAATCGTCACGTTATGTCCACCGGCGGACATGTAACCCTGAAAAATACAGACATTTCGTGGCGGTGGACAGAATGTTCGTGTGTGCGAAGTTTTATTAAAACCGACAGAGACAATTCTGTTTTTTGTGTGTGAAAAGAAGATTATGTATCCGTTTAATACATATTTGAAATAAACATCATTTTCATTAAATGAATAAAGAGTAATCCAATGATTCATTCTCAAATTAGTTATTGTACTTATCGCAGCGTGAAGAAACTGTTGGATTTGATGCAACGGAGAATAAATAAAGAAATAAGTATATCATTCATGTACATAAAATATCAGAAGTTGTCCTAAGAATAGACAAATATTAGGCAACACATAGACCGTCATGTAAATATAAGATGCGTCCTACCCGCCTCTCTAAAGTTTCTTATCTATAAGATATAGCTTCATAACATTCCTGTGTGTGCTCATTCGATTCATCTCAATCGTATTTTTGTAAGGCACATACTTTTTCCGTAAAGACTTTCTAATAATTTCTTGTAATTTTTGACAATTATTGAACTGAAAAGATATATATTTATATTTATTGAGTTATAAGTCACTTTCCAGGAGCATGTTCCATAAGAACATTGATCACTGTAACGTAATGTAAATTACGTAAAATACAATAATATCTGAGAATTTCAGAAAGATTCCGTGCTAGAAGCTCGGCAAAGAGGGAGGTCTTTGATTTAATAATTACAAACACCTGTAAGATCACTTTCTTGGTCGGCACAGCGGGAGGCTACATTCTGTTGAATTCGCTGGGTCTTCACATCAGCGGGAGGATAAAGGATTGCTGACGGTGTGCAGGACAAGCGAAACCGCGTTTTGTGTCTCCTTATTTCAATTCAAAATATCCTCTTTATCCTAGCGACCTTATCTTGTTTGTTTACAATTTAAAAAATATGATATGATCTCAATCCACCTTCAGGTTTTTTTTAATGATATTTGATAAGAAAGTGCTAAGAATACTAAGTATATATTTTGATTATATATATGCTCATGTTTTCTTAAGTGGCGTTTTTCAGCTATGTTATCTGAGTGCCCCAACAAAAAGCAAAGGAACGCTAAAACATTGCTAACTAATTAATTCAAACAGTCATTTGCAACGTTTGATGAAAATGTTAATTTAAACAATGCCCTTCAAAACATGTCTCTTTGTTATGATACTTTGTACTCAAAATAGATAAACAATCCGATTGATATAAAACAACCCATTCCAGTTACCAGACACTTAATTTATGATTAGCTTTTAAAGCAATTTTTATACGCTATGATGACTTTGTCCCCCAAACACTTCATCATAAGGCAATATGTAAAATTCAGACACACCACCCTCAGTTGTATTGTCTGGGTATTTTTCTCTTTGTAATGCATTCAACTCTTTCCATTTGAAAAGTTTTCATTTGGAGGCAAAAGAAATGTTAGAGGCTTTTTTGTCAAATAAACTATTATAAAAAACCGGGTGCCCGCCTGTGAAGCGGAAAAATCAAACTTAAATCCAATCCGATGAAATTCTCCGCACTCGGTGTCGTAATCGGGGCGGCCGAGCAGAAGACAGGGGCGGCTTCCCTGAGTCTGCATGGTAGGTCAGGGTAATAGTTAACCCTCCCCAGAGAGAGAGAGAGAGAGAGAGAGAGAGAGAGAGAGAGAGAGAGAGAGAGAATTCTTCAATGTTCTGGGATGTCGCAAAATCCCCACATAGACACATGATTGGAGAGAGATAAAGAATGAAAAGAGTGCGTAGATAATTTGCAGAGAGAGAGAGAGAGAGAGAGAGAGAGAGAGAGAGAGAGAGTTGATCTAATCAAATTTCCTGTTTATTTTGGGAGAAGAGTGTATTGAAAATTTATGACAATTAATAGTTTGTAACGATTTAATCCTATATTAAGATTAACAAGTTTCCCTCAAAAGTTACTTTATGAATAGATGTAATGTATTATGGACTGACGTGGTTGAAAAAAGATCGCATAACTGAAAAATATTGCGCTTTTTTTTTGCACTAATCATCAAATAAATACAGTTAAATGTAGTTATATTTAGCATTGTATCAATTTTGAATTTGAAATGGACGGCAAAGTCAACAAATAACGGTTGCATAAAGAAGACTTCATGCTGTGTCTTCCTCTGAAACATGATACCTTCAACCAATGGAAGGCTTGGTGAATGGGGCATGTAACCACAGTTACAGTTTATAGTACGAATGATCCACATTCTGAAATGGGACATACAGATTAACAACAACAGAATTTTGAATTAACACGGAATGTAATTATTCATCTTTTTGAATGATGACGGAAATATTGGATATTGTGTATGGAAGAGAAGAAAAGAATTCTATGGATGCCGATGGTTGGATAAATGAAGAAAGAATAAAAGAAATAAAGACAACAAATGAAGTCGGCCTAGTTATGGTAAGACATACTACATCAAAATGAATACTCGGAATTATTGTGAATATGATACTTAACCGTGTACAAATTTAACTGCAGTAAAAATACCCCCCCCCCCCCTTTTGGGAGGATAAACAAATTGAATTGAAAGTTTTAATTAATATGAAGTTTAATTCTAAAAATAAGATATATGTACAATTTAAATTCACTGAGAATATGCATAGTGGCAAACAATGGAAAAAAATATGTAGGGATTCCCCTAATTTTTATAGTTTCAGTGCAGTAGAATTTAAAAATAATATGTCTAAAAAAATTTTTCGCATTTTCTAAACTTTGAAACAAAAAAAAAATGATGGGAAAATACAAGAAGACCGGAATCAAACTAAATCGTTATATTTTAACCACTATTTTCGCTAAGCCAATATAACTTAAATGTAAGTGAAGTATTGTAGTTTGTTCACACGTATAAATGACGACATGCACTTGATCTGTAGGTGAATTTTGCTTACTTTTTTCAGAGGTCGGTTAACGTTTTTAAGAGAAATTCCGAGGCTTGTAAAACAAAAACTTGTCTGGAGATATCGATGGTACTATTTACATCCACAGACATTGTGAAAGTAAGTTTAATCAGTTCAAAATTAGCTAAAACTATTAAGCCACGTAAATTGCAACTTTTTAGCACGTTAACAGTTATAGCTCTACATGCCAACCAAAATTCTCACGTAAAGCTACTGTTCTGCAAGTAGAGCTACACAGTAGTATAGAGTAAAAAAACGCAATTGCTCTAACACTGACAAACTTATCCATCAATTGATTAATTCACGACTAGTTCTTTTCATTTTTTGTATATATAATTCTGAACAAACTATTCAACACCGTTTTCCCCCTTTTTATTGTTTTTTTTTTAGTTCCGTTTTCTTTTCCAAACGAAAACTTTTAAAATTGTTATTATAAGGACGTTTTTACTTTACCAAATAAATGCTTTGGTGCAAATGAAATCAAAATAAAACTCAACATATGGTTAAAAAATTCGGACGGCCAATTCAACATAAATTAAAACATTAGTAAAATGTCATGATCCTTACGCACGCCTCAGTCTAATATTTTAATATGAATTACATACGTGTATGTCTGCCAATAGATTATAAACATATTCAGCTTTAATTCTGATGACAGAGATGATAAGCATCGGTTAAAGATAAACATATCGGATATTCATTAGTAAATATAAATGTAAGGAAATTCTGTAAATGTTAACCCATGCTGTTCTGATCGACATGAAAATGCCAATTGGCAGGATGTTACGTAACAATAACTGCAGGCATGGCTAATACAAAAACAATAATTCTAACAGGAATTTTAATCTGGTTACTAGACAGTAAGTACAATAATATTTGGATTTTTACGAAATAGATTTTTCAGTTCAATCAAGTTTTATAATTAAGTTTTTAAATTATTTCGTAAAATCAAGAATTGTTCGATGTCAAGGCGTCTGGCAAGGAACAGAGATGAGGCATTTCTTTATCTTAAAATTATCAAAACTTATAATTTGTGATTGATTGTCACAAAGCCTTATTTGATTACGTTTATGAACGATGTGAATACATATACTTGTAGTTATTAATCTAAATAATCTTGCATATCAATATTTAAGTAAACTTAGAAACTTGACATGTTGGTTTTTTTTTACAGATTCCTCTCATCATTTTACAACAGGATCGTTGATATTGAATCATGACCATATAGAAAGCTTTCAAGTAAGTATAAGACCTGTGCATGAAGAGGCATTTCAATTCAACATTTTGAAAAACTTTTTTTGAAATCAAGTTTAACAGATTTAAAATTAACATACGCAAATAGGATTTTGTTTTGTCACCTGTCACTCAGGAGTCCACTATGGGCATATAGAGTTAATATATACATAAAATGGTTGAAAGTATTCTTCTTATCTCTACTGAAACTGACTTGATTTTAAGAAAGACTATAAATTCCAAAATTATTAATTCCGCGACCACAAGGTAGGGTTTCTTATCGCAGGGTGTGGCCAGAATCCGCATTAGCGGGTTATGTGAATTTTTCTGCAATTATCACTACCTTCATAACCTGCATGGATCATTAAAGAAAGCATGCCATCGTTTATGTTTACATCTTTCTTTTAACAAATTGATAATCTGATTGTCAAAAGTAATTAAAATTAATTAAATTACAATTCATACATGTATACATCAGTACGATGAACATGTAAATGATTATTTCGTGCAGTCCATGATTTTTCTGAGGTCGCTGTAGGTTTCGACCAATTGGTAGATGTCAGTCATGTCAGTGTCTACATAGCTATAAATTGCAATAAATTTCTGTTAAAATTTGAGGTTATCATACTTGGTAGATGTAAATATAGTACAGTAACAATTTCCTAGCCAAAAAACTGCATAATATGTTGTACAATGATTTTTGGATTTAAATGCCAGATATTGTCAACAATATGGTTGTTTGTATTTCTATTATAGAAGAGACAGTGTAAGAATGAATACTGAAAGCTTAAGCTTTGTTGGTCTAATATTAAATAAACTGAATATTTGATGCAGAAGAATTACATGTACACAGAAAAAGAATATCACTGTGGTATAGTCTGTATAATTCGATTACAAATGTAACATTAGGTAGAATACTGTGCAGTGATATGTTGCATTGTCTTTTTGTTTGACCAAGTGACATTGCCAAGTAGAATAGCCAGGCGCTAGATGACAAGTTGCCTTGTCGGCTGCAAGGTCTGTTTATGTTGAAATAACCACAAGGCAGATGGAATATTTGTATGTATTGAATGAAAGCTTTTTCTTTTGTCCAAGAGGCACTCGGTAGCTGCCATTATTACTCCTTTTTCGCATTTCCTATAAAACTCAGGTGAAGCGAGCACGGACTGAGTCGCCTGGTCATGGTCCAACCCAATACAATGTGCAAAAGAAGGGCTGAATTCTGTTCTTAGATATGTTGATATGAGAATTAATGTAAATTAAGTGAAAAATAAAGCATTATACTATTTTTTTTCATTTAATCCGGTAAATGCCAGGGGGAATATTTTCTCTCCGACCCCTGGATATTTAGAGGGGTTGTTTAGTTAAAACATTTATTCTAGCCATCTTCATGAAACAATACATATGTAAAATTATCTTAGCAGAAAACAAATTATAGGAAATATTATTTAATATCGTTAGAGACTTTCACTTTTTCAATATTTATTGATTGCATATTGATTATTGAGTCATTATTTAGATACTAAACTGAAAACTTAGTTTCCTTTTTACAAATTTGTTCGTGATATCAACATTTTGTTGTTTATTTTAAACTTCAACGCATATATAAATGACATCAACATTGACTTTTTGTGAAAATATTTTTTTTCATTTTCTCTGTACTTGAGCTGACTTAATCAAGTAAAATCATCTTTGAGCAAGTTTTTCATATCAAAAAGAAAGTTGGTGATTTCTTTTCATCTTCATAATTATCCAATAAATTAATTAGTTTTGTACTTCTTTTACAGATCGTTGTGTTGATTTGCACGTAAAACCCCTGTGGCACCACCTCCATCTAGATGCCTGAGGAGGATAAACAAAATTATGCGTATGTCAATAATTCGAGAACTCTTTAAAATATGACCAGAGAGTAGTATCGGTGATTTTCTACGGGATAACACTCAACGAAATTATTGAAATGATGAAAAGGGACGGTAACTGGTTTATTTACAACACCTACAATCGGTGGAAATCACTCATAAGTTATTAAATATATATTATATGTAATTCTTTTCTGTCATTGATAATCCAGTTAAAACGGAAAACGTATTTTTGACACACAGGAAGAACAAACAGACTCCGACAAATCTATTTTTTTATTTGACAGTGATAAACCAAGTGCTTTTGGGGATTTTAATTTTTTTAATGCATGCACCAGCTTTGTAATCTATTTTGGTCAATAAGTCTTCGAAGATCAACCAAGTATATGTAAATTTAAAGTGAAAATGCTTGTTTTTGGTGAGTCCACCAAGCTTAAGGTAAATCATTCCACTAGTCTACACCAGCGAATACTAAAAATATGTTAATGTGATCTTTCTGGTGGATTCACCAACTTTCTTGTCTTGTACAGAAGCTAAAATTTTCATCTATATTGGTTGCCCAACCAATTCTATATTTAACACAGCGATTTATTAACAGCGTTTAACCTTGTAACAGTCTTGGTGAGTCCACCAATTTGGAACACTAGTTTCATTTCACATTTCGCAAAATTTTATATTGGTGGATCCACCAAGTATTGAAATAGCGACAGCACTTTTCATTTTAGACAAGTTCTTAAAATGTATTCAGTGTAGTAGTTATATATTGACTAGAAAAATTTACCTCTTTGACTATTGGTGGAATCACCAAACAATGTTTGTAGAATTGCTGATATTTAGGCATTCGAAAGGTTCTTGTTTTTGTCATATGTTCTATCATTGCTTTGTTGGTGGGTTCACCAATTATTTGAATGAAATACAAAACTGTATACGGACAAATTCACAACTGATTTTTGGTGGAACCACCAGGGTCCTGTGTGAATGAGATGTTTGATGCTGTTCAAAATAACAGAGTCGCCAATATCTTATTATTGGTGGACCCACCAAGTTTATTCGTAAGTGAGATATTCGATGAATAAAATTGGTGGAATCACCAATATTTTGACTGTTATTGTGGAATATGAAGGTTTAAAGATACTGTAAAATGTGATTATGTGTAAAAATGATGGTGGGTTCACCAATTTATGTTGTGTTCAACGACCAAAATGAATAAAATTCATGTTCATTTCCGTTATTGCATTGTGTTCATTTTTCAATTTGCGCTGAGAAAAAGAGGAAACGAATAGAACATCCTCTTTCTTAATAGAAACAGTTCATAGCACTTTATTGATAAATATTTTGTAACATGTTATAGAAACAAAAATGTTCATCGTACAGTTATTTAACCATACATGATAAAAACTTTCTCATGCATTACGTAATAAGGGCTTTTAAGGGGCCAGAAGTCCAAAACTTGTGATCACTCATATCTCAAAAAGGACAAATATTTTGAAAAGCAACATAGAGAAGAGAATGCTTAGAATGATGTTTTAAATAATATTCAACCATTAAAATTTCGTTAAAGGGCCACCATAAGAAGATAGGGGGTCGGCCCCTTAAACGTTCTTTCCCAATTAGCTCAAGAAGGTAACGAATTTTTAAACATATGTTGTACAAAATGTATTAAGTATTAATAAACTATAAAATATTGATATCAAGAAAAAGAGCCTGATCCCTCAAATTAGGGGCCAAAAGGGCTCTAATTTCTTGCTTCCAGAGCACTTTACTGAGAAATATTTTGTAATATGTTATAGAGGCAAAAATGTTCATCGTAAAACTTTCTCATGCGTTACGTAATTAAGGGTTTTAAAGGGGCCAGAAATCCGAAACTTTTATCGCTTATATCTCAAAAAGGGAAAAATATTTTGAAAAGCAATAAAGAGAAGAAGATGGTTAGAATGATGTTCTGAACAAAATTCAGCCATATAAATTTCAATAAACGATCCCGATAAGGAGATAAGGGGTTGGCCTCCTTTATTTCACACTCTAAAAATCGGACGTAAGACCTCCTCGTTGCTCGCAACGAAATCATGTCTAGTTGCATTTACTGTTTGTTTTAGATAACCTGAACTGAAGATTTAAATGAGTTTTGCTGATCATTGGCAATCTGCGACGTTCAATTTTCTATGAATACACGTTGATAATTCATGCGTCATGTGCACAAATATAAATGTCTCCACGTGTTTTGAGTATATTTATTTTTGTAAGATTAAATGAAACGTTGATCTTACATAACCAATTTGATATGTACTTTTGAAAAATAATCAATAAATTATAACTATTCCTTAAATAATGGGATTTTTTCTCTACAAAGTTTCTTGCACTATATTTTTAGTCGCGGAAGCGAACTAAATGAAATGTTAATATGGTTGTTCCATGTATGTCTCATATCCCTGACTGAGAGCGTATATATTTGCTTTACAGCAACGATACACATATATTTCATGCAAATAGACTTCAGTATGAATATAAATATAAGCACTGAATGCTTATTTTTGGATGTCGTCGGTCCTATGACACACCAAGCGGTGCAGACAAATTATCATATAGCGCTAACGCGCGGTATTCAATTTGTCTGCACCGCTTGGTGTGTCATAGGACCCACGACATCCAAAAATAAGCATTCAATGCTTAAATGCTATAAACAAAAAGCATGTCACTTTTCCACAGGATCGGATGCAGAAGCGTGCGCGTCACGTAAGCATGAAAATAACCTTACGGTTAAGTCTGCATGCGTGTACGCTTATTGATTTTTAGGACTAAACCTGAACCTCTATCCATTTCACACACACACACACACACACATACGTGTAAGCGGTGCCAATCCAACACCTGTATTCCCCACCCCCCAAATGGACACTATCATTAATACTCACTCAAATTAAAAACGAAAAACACCATTGAACTCATTTTTGTCTCATGATTGTTGTTATCGGTTGCAATTTCTTCTATTTTTACTTTTTCTCAACTTGACTTGGCACTTGCTAAATAAACACCAGATTTACACATCCAATTGAACACCTCTTAAACACACGTTCAAGTGAACATCTTATATACACACATTCAATACAACTCCACAAATCCATATAAACCCAATCAACTGGACACCTATTAAAATTCGTCCAAAATCTCTTAATCACATGTATTTCAGAATATTGCATTAAAATTAACTTTATTTATTTTACAACAATTGATAAACAAATTCAACAACTTATATTATTATCTTTCGTTGGCACGGATGTTAGCGTGTGCTCGGAGAAACCCCACGTGTCCATGCGGGCGACCACCATACCCTTTCACAAACAACCACTGTCGATCATTGGGATCGAACTCAGGTCGCAGCGGTGATAAGCGAGTGCATTGTTATTTGCGCTACTTGGACACCCAAGTGTTGCATTAACAACATTAAGAGCTGATCACATGTATGTGTACTCGTTCATGCTCCAAACATTCATGCAGTCTTAGAAAATATATTTGTTTTTCATTAGCAACATCAGTATATAAACATTTGTTTCTTTTCACAAGGAATTCGATACATGATAGAATTCACTTGCATTTATTATAGTATGTAACTTTTTAAAACCATTTGCATATTAATATCTCACTTAAAATATCAATGATAAAATTAAACAATTGTATCAATCTTATATGGAGAAATAAAGAAGATGAATAGAACATTGATGGCCATTTCGTATACATGTGAAGCCCCTAAAAAATCTACCTTCCAAATAAAGCTGTGAACAATACAATGAATAACTCAAAACTCACAGTGAGCAACAATTAATGTGTGAACGTTGAACGAAGAACCGAACCAAACATTGATGACCGTTCCGTATACATGTACAATCCCTGAAACGTTCTACTTGCCCAATTGAGCTGTGAGCAGCAGTGAACAAACTTTAAACTTACGGTGAGCACACAATGTTTGAACGCTGAACGGAATTTGATGAGCGATTGGTGAACGGTGAAATAAGGCGGGCCGTGAACCAAGCCCAAACGCGAGCGCAAAGTGAGCCTCTGACGCACAGTGAATGCAGGATGAACGATTTCTGAATAATTCGGGATTTATCCCCAGGTTGCAACTAAACAAGACAATAGATAAAATATTGAGTTTTATTTACAGAATTTAAAATGAATATGACATTGTGCTTTGAATTTTCATTAAATCTTAGGGTCCTGTCGAAGTTTATCTATGACTGTAAACCGTTTGCAGATTTTCTTAAGTTAGAAAAAGCATACTCAAGGCATATTGACGTAATGCAAATACAAAATATTCCCATGTTGAATTTGACTTGAGTAAATTGTGAATAAAGTTACTCTTTCAAATGGGCATCACTTTTACACATGTTTAACTGAACACCATTCATTTGCAGTGTAATTAAAATGCTTCTGACTATAATTAAAATCAGAATTATCCATTTAATTGTTCAAATTAGACTGTGAATCGTTTACCGACTTAAGCATACTCATTGCATATGAATATAATGCAAAGTTCCTAAGTACCTGTGGGCATATGGCAAAATAAATTTACACTTCCAAATGAGCACCTCTTTTACACACGTTCAACTGATCACCTTCACACACAGTCCTAATACAACTCCTCAAATACACACTCACAACTGAACACTTCAACATCAAATCTATTCATCGTCAATGAGATCATTGAAATTGCATGACACAAATTATATAGCTCAATAATCCACTACTTTGAGCTCCACACAAACTCATAAAAGGTCCGAAAATATTCGTTTTATATGCAAACATATGTAACCATGTAAACAGATAAAAATATCGCTGTCTCATTATATATAGGAATGCGTTATCCTCTCCAATAGATCATTGATATATGTTTGCTCTTGTCATGCATGCTCTTTTTCATTTGATAGATGCATCATCCAATATTGAATATCTTTAAAACAGAAAATTTAGAACATTTCGCTTCTTTTACCAAATAATGTTTGTTGCCTAAACAAAGATGAAGCAATTCTTAATTAGATGATTCACATGGAATTTGAAGATAGTGGGGAGAAATACTAAACTTGTTACTTTCATTGAACAAATTAACATACCAAATCATTTCCCTACGATTATAATTTCTCATTTTAAACATCGATGATAACGCTAAACAATTGTATCAATCAAATATGAAACGATAGATGTTCTGTATAGAACCAAACATCGATGGCCGTTCCGTATACATGTACAGTCCCTGAAACGTTTTACTTGCCCAATAGAGCTGTGAGCAGCAGTGAACGAACTCTAAACTTACAGTGAGCACACAATGTTTGAACGCTGAACGGAATTTGATGAGCGGTTGGTGAACGGTGAACGAAGGCGGGCCGTGAACTAAGCCCAAATGCAAGCGCAAAGTGAGCCTCTAACGTACTGTGAATGCAGGATGAACGATTTGTTCTGAATAATTCCGGATTTATCCCCAGGTTGCAACTAAACAAGACAATAGATAAAACATTGAGTTTTATTCACAGAATTTAAAAAGAATATGACATTTTGCTTTGAATTTTCATTAAAACTTAGGGTCCTGTCGAGGTTTATCTATGACTGTGAACCGTTTGCAGATTTTATTAAGTTAGAAAAAGCATACTCAAGGCATATTGATGTAATACAAATACAAAATATTCCTATGTCGAATTTGACTTGAGTAAATTGTGAAAAAAAAGTTACTCTTTCAAATGGGCATCATTTTTACACATGTTCAACTGAACACCATTCATTTGCAGTGTATTTAAAATGCTTCTGACTATAATTATAATCAGGATTATCCATTTAATTGTTCAAATTAGACTGTGAATCGTGTACCGACTTAAGCATACTCAATGCATATGAATATAATGCAAAGTTCCCAATTAACTTTGGGTAAATGGCAAATAAATTTACACTTCCAAATGAGCACCTCTTTTACACACGTTCAACTGATCACCTTCACACACAGTCCTAATACAACTCCTCAAATACACACTCACAACTGAACACTTCAACATCAAATCTATTCATCGTCAATGAAATCATTGAAATTGCATGACACAAATTATATAGCTCAATAATCCACTACTTTGAGCTCCACACAAACTCATAAAAGGTCCGAAAATATTCGTTTTATATGCAAACATATGTAACCATGTAAACATATAAATATCGCTGTCTCATTATATATAGGAATGCGTTATCCTCTCCAATAGATCATTGATATATGTTTGCTCTTGTCATGCATGCTCTTTTTCATTTGATAGATGCATCATCCAATATTGAATATCTTTAAAACAGAAAATTTAGAACATTTCGCTTCTTTTACCAAATAATGTTTGTTGCCTAAACAAAGATGAAGCAATTCTTAATTAGATGATTCACATGGAATTTGAAGATAGTGGGGAGAAAAACTAAACTTGTTACTTTCATTGAACGAATTAACATACCAAATCATTTCCCTACCATTATAATTTCTCATTTTAAACATCGATGATAACGCTAAACAATTGTATCAATCAAATATGAAACGATAGATGTTCTGTATAGAACCAAACATCGATGGCCGTTCCGTATACATGTACAGTCCCTAAAACGTTCTACTTGCCCAATAGAGCTGTGAGCAGCAGTGAACGAACTCTAAACTTACAGTGAGCACACAATGTTTGAACGCTGATCGGAATTTGATGAGCGGTTGGTAACGGTGAGCGAAGACAGACCGTGAACTAAGCGTAAACGCAGGGCAAAGTAATCCTTTAATGCACAGTGAATGCAAGATGAGCGATTTGTTCAGAATAATTCGGGAATTATTCCCAGACTGCAATTAAACAAGAAAACAGATAAAACATTGAATTTTGTTTTGTTTTATTTACGGAATTAAACAAGAATATCGGTTTTGGATTTTAATGAATAAAATTCGGCCATATCCAGGTTTATCCATTCGATTGTTCATATTAGACTGTGAGTCGTATTCAGATTTTCCTAAGTTATAAAAAGCATACCCTAGGCATATTAATATAATGTTTCTATTTTGACTTTGACTTGGGTAAATTATGAAAAAAACACCACTTTTACACATGTTCAACTGAACATCATTAAAATGCAGTCTAATTAAAAAGCTTTGATTTTAGTTATAATCTGGATTATCTATTTCATTGTCTATATATCAGACTGTGAATCGTTTACCGGTCTAGGCATACTCAATGCATATGAATATAATGCAAATGCAAAATCTAAATATTCCCAGTTGTTTCTGGGTAAATTACGAAATAAATTTACACTTCCAAATGAGCACCTCTTTTACACACGTTCAAGTGTACACCATTCACACACAGTTCCAGTAAAAGTCACATTTTAAAATATTTCACGTTAAATATCGATGATTAAACTAAACAATTGTTTGAATCAAAAATTAAAAAAAACCACTTGGTGTTAAGAACAAAAGAGCAATGCAACTACCGCAGTAGCGTCGGAAGCAAATTGAAAGTGGGGAGAGGGGGCTAGACCTATCAAAAATATCTTGACACGCAAAAAAAAAGGTCTTCGATTATGGTTGTATAACTTTGCAGAAAAAGTGCCCCCCACCCCCCGGTGTTCCGACGCCTATGTACCGTATACATCCCGTGAAATGTTTGTTCCACTTTCCCACTTGCACTGTGAGCGAACGGTGAGTATCGATGAGCGAAAGCAGAGCGAACGGTGACCGATCGCTAAACAGAATATGAAAAGCGGTTAGTGAATGGTGAGTGAATGCAGACTTTGAACTGAGCGCAATCGCAAGTGCAAAGTGAACCGTGAACGCATATTAAATTGAAGATGACAGATTTGTTCTGATTATTTCGGAAGTTATCCCCATCTTGTATTTTAACGATAATACATGTTAAAACTTTCGGGCTTGTTTTCTTTCATTATATCCATCTGACTGCGCAAATTACGAAATTAAAGTTACACTTTCAAATGAGCCTTCTTTTACACACGTTCAACTAAACACCATTAACACAGTCCTAAGTCAATTCCTCAAACTTACACACAACTTAACACTTCAATAACAAATCTATTCGCGATTTCTAAAATTTATGAACATTATTTGTCCATACCATATACAGACCTCTTGAAACATTGTTGGAATACGGGGAAGAGCGAATTGAGCGCAAACGCAAGCGCAAAGTTAAATGCGAATTTTTGAAAGAATTATCAGTTAGTTGATATTCTTGTTTTACAGTATCTTATAAACTGTAGGTATTGTGTCCATCTTATTTACCTACCTTCTTAAGATATCAAACTTTTTTATCTTAATTAAGAAACGCGCTACCATAATTAAAATAAATACCATAGCTTCGGGGAAATTAGCCACAAGCATAGGCATAAAAATTAAAACGGAGTTTATAAAATTGCACGCTTTCCTGGTCTTAATAATTTTCCTTATTGTAACTCTTAATTATGCAAAATACATGTACATGTATTGGTCAGGGTCAATTTCCGCCAGTGCAATCGCTTTTTATGTCCAAGGTAAGTTTCATATGGTTTGAAAAAACAATGAAGTATATGTAAATATATTAGAAACAATTTCATGAAACAACGCAAAAAATTCCCAATTCTTTTAAATGTAAAAATATAATAGTCCATGTTTTGTGAGTTCTGTGTACCTGTGTTCACACGCGTGGGTGATAGTCGGGTACCTTTACAAAAGCATGCGGGAATGCTTTTTACGGGCTGACAGCTTGTGTATTAAATCCATGACGATGTTATTTTTGTAGTACATTGACAATTTTCTTCTGGGTTACAGACTTAGTGTTTGGTGAGGAGACGAGACCTAATGACAGTAATAAAACTCGGCTTATACAGTTACATGTATACAGGGTCCTTCTTAATTATAAGGTGCTCGTTTCCGGTCACGACAACCCGTACATATGATTTGATACTTATTAAGATACATTTGAACACCAGAGGCATGTTCAACAGAGCGAGCGCTCGCCAAAATTCCCAATACCAGCAACACAAAATTTGGCGAGCGCTCGCGAGCGTTCTCTCTGCTGAACACGCATCAGGTGCATGTGGGCGCGATTAAAGCAAAGAACGCAAAAAGTGGAAGTTGAACGCACGTGAGCGCACAGACAGCGCACGCCAAATAATACGAACGGTGAGCGAATTGTGAGCAAACGCAAACATAGGAGAGTAATTGCGTTTTTTAAGGATTGTTATTCAAACGGGGTTGATTAATTACATTGATACATTTATTAATTGATTTCTTTGATATTTTCCGTATGCATTAAGTGCGAGTGCTATATGGATTAAGCAGATTTTTTAAAGTATTGAATAACAATGTTTATAAGAAATAAAACAAAATAAATTAGATTTGCTTCAACCTTCCTATCAGATAGACAGTTAGAATATGTTACAAAGGAAATGTTATTGCTAAAGTAAACATTTTCTCCTTTTAAATCAAAAGAAAGTTATGGAAAACTTAACACTCAGTGTAATAAGAACTTGATACATGTATATCGTGATTATTGATATCTTGTTTTAAAATATCATGAAGCATCGTGATTTTTTTCTAATGTGATACTCAGCCTTTAAAAACATCGTAAGAGTTTTTATTATAAAAAACCCGTTAAATCGTTAATTTTTTTCAATTTGACTTCAACGGCTAAATAAACACTCCAAATAATTAAGCGCGTCTTTTACACACGTTCAACTGAACACCTATACACTCTCTCAACCACACACTTTAATTTGCATAAGCAAAATAAAAAGCTGGTGCGATCCCCACTCGTAAAATATAAAATGACTTTTGTTGGCTAGATTTACACGTCGAAAGAAAATTGCAAAGATGCATATATGCATTCCAAATTCGCTCAGATGAGTTCATACAGAGGAATTAAATCCGTCTTTACATGTAATCATAGCAGTGTTAATGCGGTTGTGTTTGATGTCCTGTCTGGTCATTTGACAGAATACACACCAGGTATATATATGTATGATATACCTAGAAAACTAAATATTTCATGCATTTAATCTTAACTTTGATAAAAAGATCATGTGGAAGATATACCTCTTGGAACCGATAAACATGTAAGGGTCCATTGCTTATATAAATTCCAAGTTCAATTTAATTTTAAAAATAGTCCCTCCTCATTATGAAATCCTATCAAAATACAAGAGGTGAAACACTTGCACCTACGCAATATTTAGTAGAACATATTGAGACTGGATAATGCTCTAAACAATATGCAACCTTGATACATGTACTGCCAAATTGTTTCAGAGGTTATGTTATTTATGTAAGAGGGTACATGTACCTCTTTCCCTGGATCTGTACGTTTGAGACCTACACGTACGGAACCCAAGGCTAGTGGCGTATACGTGTATCATTTTGAATCCAACAAAAAAAAAAATCGCGCGAAATATTGAAGCATCAAATCAAATATTTAATTTAGAGATTAAAAGATTATTCCCTTTAGTATTCAATTCCTACTGAAGAATGTCTTTAAAAAATAATTATATAAGTTTGCGATATTATCGAGAACCTTCTGATTTTTGTATCATATAAGAGAGGAGATACAAACTATTTTCGGCGCGGAATGTTGAATCCCCTTCGATTTTTGATTCCTAATGAAGAGAGGCTATGATATTTAGTATTTTCACCCCTTCTATCCCGCTCTGATTTTCAAATCTTATTGGAGAAGGGTTTCAAAATATTTTAGCTGGAGAAAAGGAAGCCTGAATTTTATATAAATTTGCTCCGTGTCATCTCTCAGTGGCTCACATCATCAAATCTGCTCTATACTACATTCCATGTTAACTCAGAGAGTTTATCTCTAATCTACTAGTATCATTTTGCAAGTAAACTATTTGATTAGTACCTCCTATTAAAATATTTTTCTCAAAAATGCTTGCATGTACACCTCTCGACCTTTGCTCTGTACTCAGGAACACAGAACAAACTACCTCCTATCTACACATGTATAGCAATAACAAAGATAGCAAGTATCATTTACATTTATTGAATCAATTGGTATATGAATAAATATTCAAACATGAACAAATAATATTGTAAAAATACAGTTGGATCATACTATTAAATTCAATCTACATCATTGATTTAATTTTCTCATATCATGCAATCATGAGCAGATCTACAGAGGGATGGTAGTCTGTAGGGTCCACTCCCTATGAAAAATGCAAACTTATTAAATTCATGTAGAATAGTTATGGACATAGGCACTGCCCCCCCCTTTCCGCTCAAGAAAATGAAATGGGATATACACATTTTTCTATTACATAATTATGTAACAATACCCCACCTGTCAAAATGTTGCTGCAGTTTACAAAATGAATTAGTTAACAGATTCTATGGTGCTTGAAATTATCAGCAAATGCACAAACATAAACAAAATGCAATTGTATTTGTACATGGATGAGTACATGTAAATCAGTACACATGGAAACCCATCTATGGTATATAATTCAAACAATATTGTTACTAAGTGTTTGTATTTTGGCCTCAGGAGACTACTAAATATAGTAAAAGGGTCAAATAGACAAAAAAAACCAACTCTTCATATGTCCTATATACGACAATAACTGTAAACAAAGAGTGAAAAAATCATCTTAATGATACAGTGTATCATACACCTGCCTTCAAGATCTAACCTACATAAAGCAATACAGAATACCTATCCACATATTATCAATTCTAAATACATGTCACTACATCAGCTATACATGTATATGTATATCTGATAAAAAATGTATATACATGCATGTGCATATACATTAAAAACAATTAACTGAGATGAATTGAATAATCTAAAGACTGTAATTTTTCCTTTACTATAGGGTTATAATACATGTATTTTAAACTGTGTGATTTATATTTGTTAAATAATGCTAAAACAGTATATGTTCTTTGGCTCTTGTGTTGACAAAGCAAATCAACCAAGTGTAAATTCAATCAGATTTAATGTGTCGTCCCAGTCATCACCAAGTCTTGTGAATATTCCTCATAATGATACTTTTAGTAATTAGGTATGAGTCCTACAGCTTGGTGCCGACCCTGGACTGTGGCAAAACTGTGACTATGGACCACTGCTGCCTTCCAACATAATGTTGCTTAGAAAACCGGTACCTAGAATATAAAAAATAAATACAAAAAATCAATATAATAATTATAAATACTGACAATCAGTATTTCACAAACATAGCATCAATTTACATGCATATAATAGTTTTCTTAAAATGTCATTTTTATGTACTTAGTGGTACATGTACATAAGACACACTTAAATTAGCCTGTTTTGTAAATTAATTTGAGACCTGCATTAAAAATACCTAATACTTATAAATCTTTAATTTGCGTTATTACATGTAATACATGTACAAGTAAATATAAGACGTTTATGTATATCAAGCTGCATACAAATCAGTACAGAAGTGCCAACTTTTATAAAAGCTAGAGGCATAGCAGCCTCTTTCATCAAAAAGCTGTACACTTGTACATGTAGTTACACCCGGTGTAAATCCAGACTTAAGGTGGTATGGGACACTTTCATGTTGTGATGTACTATTTATCGAAATAAACAATAAAATCAAGTGTAATTTTATAAAATAGTTTTTTCCCAAAATTGCCACGTATTATTGTAGCGTAGTGGGTTAGAGGGTTCACTACGAATCTGAAAGTTATGAGTTCGAATCCCGCTGGGGATTTTAAAATTGTTATCTTTCGAAAATATTTTCAAACATATTTTTTGGTTAAATATTGTAAAGTTGAAAATTCTAAACAGGTAAAAGTATTTTAATTATACTAGTACTGTACTTTTAATATCGACAGATGTCCAATAACACCTTAAGGTGGTATGGGATGCCTCCATATTGTGGCGTATTTCTGATCGAATTAAACAATAAATCAAGTATAATTTTATAATATTTTTCTTTCCCGAAATTGTTATCTAAAAGCGTAGCGCAATTGGTTAGAGCGTTAACTACAAATCTGTAAGTCATGAGTTCGAATCCCGCTGGGGCTTTGATACTTTTTACCTTTCCAAAATGTTTTAAAATTATTTTTTGGTTAAATATTGTGAAATATTATTTATCAAGAGGTTGTCATAACTTCTGTTGTAAATAAATAGGAATGCAGAGGTGTGGATTGTATGATACACTTTTTGTGCATTTCTACGTGTGAAATCAATAAAAAAAATCATGCATAATAATAATAAATGAGATAATAAGAGCTTAAGAGTTGTAAAGGGTGTCAGAGAGAGTTATATATATTTTCTAGCTGCACATTGGATTTTTTTTATCAATATATTATTATCAATAAATATTATTTTTCACCAACCTTATACCCTAAATAATCATTGTCTTATGTAGACATATACATCAATTATTTTTTTATATTATTTTATTCAATAAAATTAATAAAAATTAATAAAATTAATATTTAGTATTTTGGAGACAGAGAGAATAAATAATAAAGCACACAATATATTAAACAAAATTGTTTTTTATATTGTGGATTAAATTATTAAAAATTAACATGTATCTAACCTAATATTCCAAAACATGTCAAGATACATAAAATCACAAAACCCACATAATCACAAAATCAAAGTATGTAACTTATGCATAAAGAAAGATATACATTAGTGCTAAAACTCGCAAAAATGCCCCAAAAATGCCCCCCTCCCTCCCCCGACACCTATGTTTTGTCACTCTCTCCCTCTCCTATGTACAAATTGTTGTTCAAATTTTTGGCTCTCTCTCTCTCTCTCTCTCTCTCTCTCTCTCTCTCTCTCTCTCTCTCTCTCACATGTGCATTTGATCGTTGTAAATTAGAAAGCTATACTCTGTCCCAAGATATCCTGGATTCACATTTTGCTTAATTACTCGATATTTATAAATACCTCAGGGTTCAAACGATGTTTATTCAAAAGTATGAAATATTTGCAACATATTTCCGTTGAAATGCCCCCTCTAGCTGATCATGTTTCAATACACGGCTAAAAAATGTAATGTCTACGGGGATTTTGTATTGAAGCAGACCCGGATGATAACGTTGAAAAATTGTGCGAGGTATTCCGAGTGACTTCCGAATGAAGAAAAGATGTAAACATTCCCCATTATAAATCTCCGTAAGAAATCTGTTTTCGTTCCTTTGAACTTTTATGAGTAAAAAATGATAATGTGTCAATGAAGATATCTTGGAAAATTTCCCTTTCATCGATTTCAATTGCACTTCTTTCACAGGTATGTGTATTTTTATTTAAAATCGGCCAAATGTGCTGCATAAATATCTTGGGACAGACTATAAGAAAGCTCATTCAAGATTTTAAATCGAAATACAAGATTCGAAATATGAGAATTCAAGATTCAATAACTAAATTAATCAATCTAGTCATGGATCTAAAAACCTGTATCCTAGCAACATTAAATGTTCTTTAAAAAGAACATCTGTGCATGCTAGCTCTTATATATAAATAAATGTTATTTCATCCCTATCTAAATGGTTATTTGTATAACTTATTTAAAAGATTATATGATTTGTAGCTTTTAGAACTCCGAAAGCAGGGTGTTTCGCAAATCTATCCCTGTGGATATTCCCGCCTGGTGCATTTTAACCTGGGGTATATTTCACCCATACAGTAATTTGTTTAAGATAGTACATAACATATAGTGTAAAATTTTCCCATGATTCAATTTTTTTCAAAATTGCACCAAATGTTAATCATATTGAACTGTATACATATACAAAGTTTTAAAAAAAATTCCACCATTTGTTTTCTCGTAATCTAGGTCACAACTATGCCTTCCAACACCCTGTTAGAAAAGGGCTAGGCTCATCAGAATACATGATTTTTAAAAAAAAATGAATTAGTCAAAATAATTTTTTTGGCAAATATATATCAACAAAGAGACTAAGACACGTCAAATGCTAAAAAAAAAATAATAATCATTGACTTGGATAAATTCTTGTACCAATAAAATCAGTCCAAAGTATATGCAAGAAGGCCCGATTATGAAGCTAATCGCCCTACTTAATAACGTTTTTATTTAAATTCCTATAATTCAAATTCCACAAAAACTATCATTTAAAATGTGGGAATGTGTAGATAATATTCTGTAAATACCAAAAAAAATTCCTGCACTAGATTTTTTTTAGAAGAAGTTTAACCCCCCCCCCCCCCCCCCCCTCCCCAGCTCTGTGACAAAGAATTTTTTGAACAGTTCTTGCAGGGCGTGACGTCATAATAAGACACGTAGTACATGACGTACGTCATTAGTTTGTCCATCACTGCCCAGTAAATTCCTAATTCAAAACCCTTCATTTAAGCGCTTGAAAATTTGGATCTCATAAACGTTTGACTTACGCGAGAATTTCCGAAGTGATTGTTTTTTGGATACTGTTTTGTACTACCTTAAACATGGGTACTTATTCACTGTTCTTGTGTAAATATGCGGTTATTGTTAAGAGATTTATGTGCGAATCCAGAAAATGTTTTCAAAAAAGGGGGATCCAAAAGATAGTTTATTACAATGTACCCCCTCCCATCTAGAGCCACACAAGAAGATCATTATTTAAAATATTCAACTTTTAATCTAATTTAAAATAAATATTTTTAGTCCAATTTTAGCAATAAACATAAGAATATAAATAATACTTATCTTTTGTTTTAGATAAATAAATATGATTATTATCATGATAATTAATTTATACGTGAAATTTCAAAACGTGAAGACTCTTCTGTGGTGTCGGAAACAAATTGAAAGTGGGGGGGGGGGGGGTTATGTCTTTGGTTATGATTAAATCTTGACAAGCATAAAAAAAAAAAGAAAAAAAAGGGGGGAGGGTGATTGATTATGGTTATGTCTATGGTTATGATTCAAACTTTTGACATTGAATTTACAATGTAACATCAGAAGAATATGTTACATATTCAATACAATTAATGGTAAGGGTGATTGGGTGCCTATTTGTTCCCAGTGCTGACTATGTGATATTAAATAAATTCGTGTGTAAAACACAATAAAGCTTTCAAATTCGGTTGCATGTATTTTTTTTTTCAATTTATTGTTTAAGTATGTAAAATTTATTCTAAAAATAAAAAAAATAGAATGTATTGACATCTATATGTATCAACCCTTATTTAAATATTTCTGTAGTTTCTCAATCCCCAAAACCACAGCCAAAATTGACAATTACATTTAAATCATTCATGCACATGTAAATAACTGTCCAAAGATGTAAACATACACTACAAAGATCTGTGTACTTATACTACTAGATAACACATAACCGGACAAAATCCAATCATAGTGAACTATAAAGCTAAACAGGGGAGAGTGGTTCAAATTGCTTTTAAGATACATGTATATACATGCACATATACACTAATAACACCGCGAAGCAAAAAAACTGTATGTACCAGTAATGTGGGGAATGCATAGGTGCAAAGGTAGCCTTAACACATTTTCAATGTGAATTTTATCACATTTCAAAATATTAAGTTCTCAAAATTGTTGCATTTTCATTTTATCTTTTGTTTATGATTAATATCGTGAATATATGTGTCCCATTGCTTATTGTTACTGAAATTGACCCCCAACCCCTGGCACCCCCTCTATAAAATCTCATTAAACATATAACCGTTTCTAAAGTAACAATAATAGACCGCATGCACATTTGTTTAAGAAGAGCACAATTAGCTTTATTTGCAGCTATGTTAAGGCTGTCCGTATAGCTAAAATAATATCGGAAAATGGTATATTGTTTTATTTTTTGAAAAAAATACTTTAATCAGGCAAATTTCTTTAAATCTTTATTTCATAAATTAACAACAATATCCAACACTATATTTGATGCATTTTTGTGACTTTATATATACCTCTTAATCAGTGCATATCCTTACACAGCAAATGATCATGATAAGTCACATTGATGCAAGTGAATAATGACAATAAATCAGAAATATTTTTATGAAATATCCTTTGATTGATCATGTTTTGCAGTTTTTGCTTGGAGTTCATATAAATGGTTTGTTTATTTAAAATATATTGTCGAAACATTTTGCTACATACTCAGAATTAGGCACAATTTTAAGCTCGATTTACACAAAATAGGTTGAATTGGTAGGTTCCCCAGCATGAGTCACATTGGTACTTATATTTTCTTTCCCATTTTCACGCAAAATCTACTTAAATGGTATTGATCTTTTACTTGCATCAAGGGTTTTTTTTCACATGCATTAAAATATATCCATTCATTAGTTTACACGTAGCAGGTAGAGTCTCGAAACCATTAGTTTACGTCTTTATGAATTGTCATTTACCTAATTCAAAGCTTTAATTTGACACTCAATATTGATAATATTGAATATAGTATCACTAAGTATTAACAACAGCGTCTGTGTAAAGGAAACAAGCGATTTTATTATTGTCTCAATATATTTCACTTAATAACGTTATGATTCTATTATAAGTTTGTTACTATACATTCTCCGAGAACTATCAAAAGGAATGCAGATTGTGACGTTAAAGTTATAACTATGACATCATTTTGTATGAAGTACAGACATTAGTGACTTTATACACAATGCCGTGAAAGCAATTGAGAAGCCTTAACATACCCACATACTCTTTCTCTCTCTCTCTCTCTCTCTCTCTCTCTCTCTCTCTCTCTCTCTCTCTCTCTCTCTCTCTCTCTCTTGAGAACCGGTCAGAATATGGTGAATTCATTAAATATGAGTTTAGAAATAAATGTAGTCCCTCATAATTCTTTATAAAGCTAATCATCTACTCAATACATTATGCAGAAACAGTATTTCAAATTTTGGACAATATGTGGATTTCATGGCATTGATAATTAAACATACATGTACATACAACTGATGTTAAGCCAAGCTGTTCTGTGACTGGTTGAGCAATTAGATTGTGAATACAAATGTAGATAAATACAGTTACTTCATGAATCATTTAAGCTCATATCAAATGTATTTTTTTTTTATTTCAACGGGTTGTTTTCTTCTGTCAAATACTTAATTATACAATGTTTAGTTTGATTGCTCAAAATCATTCAATAAATTAATCATGTTATAAAAAAAGATGCAGTGTTTATTAAAATCCAACTTTGTACATTTTGCTAATAATTAAATTAAATGCATTAATGTGATTCAATTTTAAGAATAATTTAACAAAATGTCATGTTTATCATTTTACTCTGAAAAGCCCTTTTTTCCATTTATGCATTTTCCCTATCCACTTTATTATCAATCTATTTTTTCCTATCACATGCAATTCAAATTGTTTTAATATTTTGAAAAAAATCAATGTTGGGGCCAGATAGTGTACAAAAGATAACCACATTTTTAAATGAATTTAAAAAAAAAATTTACAGTTAAGATTGGCCAATTTAAGTTTTGATTTTTGATAATTTTAATTACCAAATCTTAGAGTTCTTTTAAAATTTACAAAAGTAGATGTCATAGCAAACAAAACTTGCAATTATGGGGTTATAATTAACATGCACTCAAATAAGGCTGATGTGATAAAAATTAACTAGTGCTTTAAGTATGATTTTTTAGCGCTTGAATGTTAGGGGAAAAAACAACATGAAAAATATGAAAACTTATAAAAGGTTGCATGCTGAGTAATTTAAAATTCCCTATTCAGTTTTTGTTTGTAATTGAAATGTTATATAGGTAACTGGTTGAGGAATGCTTTCAAAGTGTTTACATAAACCTGTTATACAAATTGAAATACTTTGAACCTCTCTGCTTCGAAGCTAACAAGAGAGAGAGAGAGAGAGAGAGAGAGAGAGAGAGAGAGAGAGAGAGAGAGAGAGAGAGATTGAGAGAGTAAGACTACATATTGCTTTACATATGTATAATGTTCTAATTAAAACTTTCTTGTAATCTATTTCTGGAAAATGACTTACCAGCTCAAGATAGGTATAGTCCATTGATACACAAAATGACATATTCGCTCCTGTCCAGACTCCTAATTTTTATTCTGCATTGAAGGCAGACCTCTTGAGTAAAACCTCATTAAAATCTCTATTCTTTGTCCAAATATGTGGGTAAGATCCATCTTTGGGCAAATATCACATACTAATCTGTTCAAGTACATAAATGGATGCATGTCAACATTGAAAATTCTTCTCTTAATTAATCAAATTCTAAAAAAAATTAACTGATTAAACATGTTAAAACAGATTTTTTTTTGTTCCTATATTTGAAACATATTTGAAATATTAACTTCAAAGTAAATGTGTATCAGTAAGTACTCATATTGAAGTATGGTTCAAAATGCCTTATCTTGTAGAATATGTGACACAGATTTTTGTAGAATTCTAAAAATGTAAAATGCAGGTAAAGGTAATAAATGATTTAATTATATTAGGGATGTCAATTTTACTCGGTTGGCTTTGTCGATTAATCGGAGCCTTAAGTCAAGCGATGGTCAAGTATTCATCGATTTATTTGAAACTGTGTGTCCTTTTCAAATCAAATAATGCTACTGTCATAGACACCATGTCATAAACTCAAAAACATTAAAAAACTTATCATAATACGCACCGGATGTATTTGATTTCAAATAAATTGAAAAGTTATTGTTATTTAAATATTTGTTAGCTAATGTCTTAGCTTTTAATTCCTTTTTCTAAATATGTTGCTTACACATGTTGCTCTGTCCATATCATCTTAGGCAAATCAAATGTGACCTGCTTCATGTTATGTCATTGTCCCGTGCCAACTAAAGATTAATTATTATAAAAACAAATGCCTTGAGATGACATATTTGCAAGCCAAGGATCTACGATCCACTCTGCTCCTCTTCACAAGCCAAGGGTTTACGATCCACTCTGCTAGGAGCAGAGTGGATCATAAACCCTTGGCTTGCGAAGATGTGAGATGATTAATTATACTGATATGATTAAATTTTTGAATAAACAAATATCTAATCCAATATATAACTGATTTGGAGTGATATTCTACTAGTACTGACTGATTTTATATAACTGGAAGAGGGCAGAGATTTGTTATAAATATTTCAAAAGTTATTTCTGTAAAGATATATTGTGAAAAGTATGATTTATTTATCAATTGTATGTAAAGATACATGAAATTATTTCATAAATGTTCTAAAAGGTAGAATATATCATAACTTATAGGATCAGGATGAAAAATACTCAGCAGTTATCTGCGACAGCTAGTGCTTGTTTTAATAATTAAAAAAAGATGCATCTTTCCACAGATAGGATTTAAACATCTGCATGTTTATACATCTGCATGCATAAACAAACTATCAAATTAAAGACTTTACATAGAATGATAGGGCCTAGCACGATTTCCATGTATAGTATCACGTTAATGAACATAACAAAAGGAGCATCTTGTCAACATGGTCAAGATTACATAAGAAATCCTTTTCACAACAAAGTGACAGCTTGTAGAGAAAATTCGAACAATTAACATAAAAATAACAGCCGTAAGCAATTTGTCAACTTGTTGCACATTTATACACGCGAACGATCATCATATATAGGAATAATGTACTCACCACTACAAAACAACTGTCTCAGACTCTTATTTGATATATAATCTCCTAACACATGACTACCTGCGAAAATATATAGGTTTTACGGTGTTTTGACCAGTGGCTGATTCGCCCTGGGTCATTTTGTCCTAACTATTTTGATGTACTTGTACATTCGCGCGGTGGTATCAATATTGTGATATGATTATTCATATACGCTCAGAATTTTGTTTTACATTTTAACTTAAACAGTTCAGTAGATAGATTCACAATTTGTAGTTTTCTAAGTGCATGGTAGAATTGTACATGTACACAGAGACATAGATATGTTATTTATGTCTCTGTTCAAAGCGATTATGATTATTATTCCACAAAATCAAACACTAAATGAGGAAAAATAGCTTCTGTTCTCGTACCGGTATTTTAATTTGCAATTTTAGTGCTCTTTAGTTGTAAAGTTGAGATAAAACTTGGTATATTGTTACACGACATTGCATTTTAAAATGTTTATATGTATACAGTGTGTATATCTATTTGAATTTTTTGTTCGTTTTTGTTTATATAAAAAAGGAAAGTCGTAGTCAAACAACAAGAAAGTAAAACTTGTGTGACATGTTCAGATGTAGTTAATTATATGTAAATCGGGCATGTATGTACATGTGTTAGTATATATCTCTATGAATAAACCTACACCACCCAAAGAGGTTACATATCAATTTGATCATGTTTTCTTTTAACTTTGTTCTAAAGCTTCTTTAAATTTATTTTGTTCATTTTTTTGAAATATTTAATTAATACATCGTCCGCCTTCTCCGAAAATATAATTAATGAAATGCTAAAATTTCTATTCTTATCTTAATATTCGTTTTAACACCCCCCCCCCCCCCCAATTTACTATTTACTACAGTATATGTACTACAATTATTCAAAGGTAAAGCTGATAAATTGTTATGAATGACGTGGTATTACATGTACAAATTTGGTGTTACTTGTATCCACAGCATGTATATGATTTTTAATCAGAGAGACTTAGAGTCAGAGTGAGTGGATCTACTCTTTCATAATGATTATGTTAAATAACAACCCCGTCCTGTTTGTATCTGTCTCATTTTTATATCATTGTTTATTTTTCATATTCTATAAATGTCTGATCTTTTAACACGTTTACCAAAACTTCTTTTGACCAATAAACAATCAAATTGCATTGTAAAAAAGTTAGAAGCAAATTCACGAGGGACGAAAGCACCCGTTACCTATTTTGAAAGTACTCTATCGATATCATTGTTTCGAAAAAATAGCTATATTGCTCATTTTCTTCAAGAACTAGAAAATTTAATATCTTCCTAATTTACTTTTTTCTCCTTACTTTCAGACAGTAGAAAGTTTCCATTGGAAACGGAAGAAGTTATCATATAAATATAAAGAAATGAGTCTAGATGTAGACAAGTCTTATTAACAAAAAGTTATATCTTTGTATTTTTTTTTCATCTTTCGCATTGGGCTTTAATTATCCACATATTTGTAATGCTTATATATATTTAATTGTAGATTTTAATTTTAAACATCGTCTAAATAAACAAACACAATATAATGAAAACACATTATCATTATTAGAATCTAAGTGAAATCGTTGTTTAAACCAAGTGGGAATAAATGATGAAGATTTGAGTACAAAAATTATCTATTATAAATGTTTTACAATGTAAATATTTTGTTAATATATGGAATCCAACCAGCTTGTAGTTGAGAAAAGGAAATACATTCGTGATTTGTTGTAAAAAAACAAAACAAAACAAAACAACAAAAAATCGGCATTAGAAGCGATCCAGATGTATCATTAATTGATTTCTTAAAACCAGCATTCAAAACTAAATCATAATTAAAAAAACTTACCTTTAAACATCACCATGACATCAATTATTCAAGGAACAGGTCACTTGTAAGTCACAACATTTTTTTCACTTCCGCCATTATAAACAACATCCGATATGACATTTGCGCATGCGCAGATTTTTCTGTGTAAAGGGGGAAAATGGAGCATAAAATTTTACACACACTGTGTAAAAAAAATTAGGAAATTTGTGTCAAAGAAACACCCATATTGTTTTTAATTTTTCTGATGAAATTTGATGAGAGGAATCAGAAAATGAGGTTATTTCAACTGAACACCTGGGTCGGGGTGTTCATTTGATTTCTAGGTGTTTAGTTGATTGGTGTGTAAACTTGGTATTTGGTTGCATTGGCAGGGTTTACAACACACACACACACACACACACACACACACACACACACACACACACACACACACACACACACAATATAAAATAAGAAAGAGAGCAAAAGTATGAGGTTTTCAAATTTCTGAATAAACTTATACTATATTTAATAACTACTGTATGATTTTACATTTAACATATATTTAAATCGGATTCCTTTAAAAAATACATGTAAACTTTTAACATGCTGTTTAACAAAACATTTTCCATTAAAAAAAAACAAGTAAAACTATCGCATTTGCTGTTTGTCAATATTTTGGTCGGATAATCCCCTCCCCCGCAAAACGTACATTGAAAGCAGCAGCTGCTGCAGCAGTAATTACAGGATTAACTCAGACTGATAACGCAGCCATATTGATTTACCGTTCGGAATAAACTACAGGGTATGTGACTTCAAGAATATAAACCCCATTATCAAAACGAGGTGAGTTTATCAAATGTTCATAGGCAGTTTTACCGTATCTTTTGGTTATTATCATGGTGAATAGATGTACAGGTAGTTATATGAAAATGGAAAGAAACAAAAAGGTAGCAAGGAAATTCGACTCACATGCATTTGAAACAAATACACTTTCGCACTTTATTTTTTGGGGAAAATGTTTTATCATAAGTTAGATTATGAGCCACACTCGTTTCAATTTTGAAAGGGGGGAGCTTTATGAATATTTAAGCTAATAGAAAACTTTGAATTAAATACATTGTATCTCACATGACTTATTGATAATAAATGATTTATTTTTAAAAAAAAAGATTAAGGCTAAAGTGGAATTTTATAACGGCGATATGTGTTTATTGGAGCGGCGGTGGTAACGGCGATCTACGTTCAATGGAGCGGCGAAGTGTGAACTCTTTTGTTTACACAAGCAAAAGTGGGGGTATATATACCTGTTTCTGGCGTGTGTTGAAAATTAACAAGGCACTATTAGATAGGTTCGGCATTAAAGAAACAAGGAATATATATTCTCTAGTTTTGATGATAAATAAAAAAAAATGTACGTTACAATCATCTATCAGAGAATATTACAATGTATGAACATTAAAATCGTTGTGCAAAGTACTGAAACTACATATAGTAAAAACATCTTTACTTAATACAACTATCACTTACGTATAATTTCTGGATTCCAATTTCAAAACTGGAGGGATTAACATGTATTAATCACATTGTATATTTCAAGTTTCAAAAGCGTTCTTTCGGCACGAAAATATATTTCAATCACTTCTGGTTTAAGTTCTATTCATAGTTAGTTATGGTACATGTACATTCAGATGTACTGACGTACCACAAAATCATAATTTTCTGTTACTGTACTGGCATATTGTAAATTTTGAATTTACTGGTGGCAGTAAACACAGGAGTATTTGTATTTACTGCCACCCGGCAAATTCAAAATTTAGTACCATCTTCTAATCAAAAAGAATTGTTTTTCAATGACACAAAAAAGGTTAAAAATTATCTAATCCTGCAAATTCACCGAGATGATGCAGCTGTTTTGAACCTTTCCACAAGCGAACTTATGTCAGCTCGGGATTAACGGATATCCAAATTTGGACATATTTGATGTGCAACAGAGACTGATAGCTTGAATCAAAATTGTTGCTTATACATGTATATAAACTTGAAGTTATCTAATTAAATATTTATGTTGTCAAACGTAAACAAACATTAGATACCATGATATTGCTTTGTTTCATATAGTACTATCAAATAAATGACTATAATACAAGATTAAATCATGAAAATTTGGACACATCGTAGAAAATCTTCATTTCATGCCCCCCGTTATCGATCAAATTCGCCGCCCCAATATGAAATACCTTCCGACGCCCCTGCATGTTAAAGAAGATAATATACAATTGATTAATTATTACATTAAGAAGTCTAAAGTTGTAATAGCAAATGATTGCTCGGTTATTATGCTAAAAACAAATATGAATTATCCTAACCAAATTTTTATCAACTTGCCTTTTTACTAGCATAAGCATAAATTTTAAAGGATATACAATATAATTGTATGTATTATATGTTATCATAAACTTCAATAGCTATATTCTTCAACAATTAAAAATGATAAGTTACACAATGTCATATGCGTGCTTTTTTAATGCTAAAAGCAATATTTTTATGACGTTGTCATCATGGATTGGTACATGTACTTCTTTAACAATACCAATATGTACATGTAACCATTTATATTTTCTAAATGATTTTTTTCTGTGCTAAAAAGCATGTATACTCTGGAGTTTTTTGCAGTTTATGTATCTAAAACCTAGGAGAATGAAGATCTGCCAAATGGTTTTGAATATGATGTTTTTCTTTTACAAAGAGGTAAACTTTCATTCTGTATTCGTTATCGCACTCCACATGTCTTGGGGGAAAATTCTTACAATTCAAGAAAACATGTTTAAAAATCTGATTTGACCAATGCTTTAAAAAACGATGCATTAAGTTTTCTGAGTTCGTCACATAACAGTTTTGTTCATTCAAATTAATTGTTTCTATACATGGACGAAGGTATAAATAAAACAAGAGAATGTAAATAAATACTATTATTAGTTATCCAGGTCCAATCAAGGGTGTACGGGTAGGTACCCCGGCCTTTATTTCATACACCATAAGGCCGAAGGCCGAAGGCCGAAGAATGTATGGGTAACAACCCGGGGTAAATCCCCGTACACCCTTGATTGGACCTGGGTAACGAATTTATTTTATATGTTATATAAATTTTAAAATTATATTGTTTTACCAGATTTTTGCAACTTGAAAATCTGGTCTAATATTACGAAGAATAGAAATTAACATTGATTGAAATAGTGCCGAAAATCATTTATTCATACCAAATACCAATAGAATATTAAGAAATAGGGATTTTGACAAACTATATTTATTTACTTATATTTACATTCTACTGTGTATTCCCATTAAACTGTGTGATCTTTAGATGCCTCTAAATGCAACAACCGAATCACTGCGTATGAATTTATATGTAATTTATATAAGTAGTTTCCAAACATTGATTTCTATGTTATCGGTTTAAAATTACATTTCAAACATGTTGTTAAAACACCACATTTTACAATTATTCAAGATTAGAGCTGATTCTATTGTTAAAAGCAAAATTTTAAGAGTTATTGTTAATGGATCATATTTTCATGCACATCTCAACAGTCTATGTGTAAACCAGTTTAAACTGGTTTTAGATAACAGTTTTTCTTGCCGTTACTAATTTACTCCCTTCGTGATCTGCAATTCATACCGATTTATCTAATAAAATAATTCATTTAATCAAAAATGAAATGTAAATATAAGCATTGAATGATTTATTTTTTACGTCAACGTGTCAATAACTGCCGTCAGTTGAGCAGACAAATTATCATAACGCGCTAACGCGCGTTATTCAATTTGTCCGCTCACCTGATGGCAGTTATTGACACGACGACGTCAAAAAAAAATAATTCAATGCTATACATCTAACGTTACATTATATTGCGCAAAGATCTATAGGTGCACTTGGTAACAAGAATGGCATTGTGACGTCACATTTTACTTACACCTGGCTTCAGCTTGCTAACCAATCAGATATCGCGTTATAAGCGACATAGGAAATAATGATATTTACCTCATTGCATTATCCAAGAATCACGCTAAAATTGGGCCACTCTTGCACGAATTAATTTGCTTGATCTGAAGGCTAAAATGATATATCAAAAAAAAATCATTGAGATTGAAGGCGTACTTAATGATTATAACAAAGTTTTACTTATCTAATGAGTGTTGTCTTTTTAATCATTTAATCCTAATTTGCTGATTTCCCCGATTTAGAGAAATGTTGTCTTTACATAAAAAAGTACCGTAGCTGTCTTTTATAACTAACTTAGATTTTTATGACATTTCTATATTTAAATCTTTACTTTTTTTACAGCAGCAAGTTGTTTAATATTCAATATACATTTATGTTTATTTGAGACTGCAAGAATTTTTTTTCTTAAACTACATTATGCAAATTATAATGAGTGTACATATTTTATAAATAGATAAACGAAAATAACACGGGATCAAATTAAATGATTGAGAATTAATTCTCTAATGGTATAATTGTTGTTTTTTTTTTTTTTTTTTTTGAGGTTTATATATTTAATGATCAAATGATATGAGGAAATTACAAAGTGAGACTTTTGTTTAGGTTTCAGCATTCACTGAATGTCAACCCTCCATAAGTACTCTGAGATATGTCAACTATTGTTCCACGGACGCTCTTTCTTGGCAAATCGCGGCAAGCAAAATGAATTGCGACTCAATACAGCAGGAATGTTCAAAGTCTTTGGGCTTAGATCCTCAGCGATACATTTTCCAGTACCACTGTCTGATAAATTCCTGGATGAATGCCACAGTAGAAGTGTGTGCACTGAACCGTTCTATTCTAGGTAAATGAAAAATTAATGTTCTGGAGTAAAGTTATTTTTTTCTATTTTTTTTTTTTATCAATATCGAAAATATAATTAAGAGGTTTCTTTAATAGTGATAGTATTACGTATGTTACAAATTGTTAAATACAATAAAATTTTAAATGTTTAATTAGGCTACTGTGCAGAGTTCAATACAGACGGAGCTTTGATACAGGAAAACTATAATGCTGATTGTAGGACATTTGATCGCCCATGTCCAAATATCTACAATTCAGCAGAGGCTTACAAATGTAAGTTGTATTTTTTACCTAGTTAATTTAAACATGTTTTATTGTATGCATAATAAAGAAATAGTTAAATTTCAATTTACAACTGAAAAAAATTTGCAAAGAATGCCAAATAGCGCATGCCTTTATTTTTCAATGCATGGAATTAAATTAAAAGATATAGTTACATTTTACTATGATTTTGTATAGAAATGCAGTGATCTATTATGACTTTTTGAACAACAGACAGAAATATTGATCATATAACCAAAGGACTTAGTTTAGATTTTCATCCTCGCTCCCTACTCTGATACATCCAGCTGTTTCTTCTTCATTTCGGTTGTAAAAGAAATATTATATATAAAAACATGTAAACAAAATCACCCTCAACATACAAAGCATCTCAGCGTGTAATGTGCGCAGTTATCTCGACAGAACAGAAAAACAAACTTAAGTGTTTTGACAGTTTCTTGTCATGGCTTTACTTATTTATCATCATATTGAAAATGAACAATATACAAAATTAATATACAATGGTTCAATGATACACAAAGATGAATGAACAACAATGAGACAACGGTCAATTTTAAAGGGTACCTGCAATGCCGGTCAATTCTTAATATTATGGAGATCTATGTGAAAAAACATCATCCTGAAATTTTTACTGCAATCGCATAAGTACTTTTCGAGATATTTGGGGAAAACCCGATTTTACACCTGAACGATTTTTGAATCAAGCCGATTTGGCGCGAGATGAACTGTGACGTCACGGGGTCAACGCCGCTGTAAGAGAGACAAGAGAATCGTCGGAAAACTGTTCGTTTTCTTGCATTGTTTTATCGATAAATGAATAATTGTTTCTGTATTTCTATTTTCTTATCAACCTGGATGACTATATATACTGTTGTTTGAGTTAAGCCGGTATTTTATCGTACAAAAATGTCGATTTCGGAAAATTGTTTGCTTCGTGAATTTAGTCAAATATTTAACAACTTTGCGTATGAATTCACAGCAAAATGATAATCAATGAAAACATTATACTTATAAGAATCTTATTTTCGTATATTTTTTTTTAATATTATCATTCATGATTTTCTCGAGAAATTAATATGTAAAAGGTTTCGGAGTCTAACATTGTTAATAACTGTTTCTCGTATGGGACATAACATCACAGTCCCATAAAATTACAACTATGTCGCCCGATTATTCATTAATATTGATTTGGGACCATAAACAATCAAAATAGCATGCATATGAAAACAAACACAGGATTCAAAACGGATCATAGCTCAAGTCAATGAACAGCTGATGAAGTCTGTCTCGTATTCTTTTAAAATGCACGTGGTTCTTGAAATACGATAATTGAATTTCATTTAACATTTATTTTCATCTTTAAAAATTTTCAAGTTTATTCATATTTTCATAATGATTCGGTGTTCGTACAACATGTAAAGATATTAGGATTAATGCTGACCATAGCGCTCAAAAGGAAGTTAAAATCACTTTATTTGACAAAACAATAAGACCAAATTAATGACCAATCAACGTAATTACTTCCGAAATTCATTTCTTGTTTAGATTAAAAAAATATTTAAATTGCTGAATTTTATATTTTTGTCATTTTCTAAGTGATTAAATGAGTGACGGCATTTTTTGAACATTAGTTACTTTTTGATAGTCTCAGGATCCATATTCTTCACTGATGGACGTACTATATACATGTATTAGGTTATGCACGCCTGCTGTTACACAGTTTAATTATTTTTTCTGTTTTATCTGAAGATAATTGAGTAGCTAATTAGAGGTGTGAAATCCCCCCTTTGTTCACCAGACACGTGTATGTAAATAAAAAAAAAATGAAGATGGACATAAATCTGGCCATGCAAGTGTTTTAGATATCGTAATCATCGGTAAAAAGGCGATGAGAATAGCAAATTTTTAAATCCTTTTAAAAGACCTCTGACTTAAATAAAATATTTACGGATACAATTTTTAAATCTACAATACTTAAAATATCTAGATACGTCAAAACAGCAGACCTATTTCAGTCATTTTGGCTGTAAAATCGAATTTATTTTGTATAGCCTTGTAAGGAAATTTCACTTCTGTTGACCTCGTGACGTCACTTCCGCTGAAGCCTCGTTATCGCCTAATTCTATTTTCTCTAGATTGGATTTCTTAAAGCAGGTAAAAATAGCCACCTTGAAGCGGCGTAACTCCGTTATTTTTGCATCAATTTCGATGCGTTTGTTTTGCATTAAATTCTAATAGAAAAATTCTATGACATAAGTTTCATACGGGCTGGGCTGCAGGTACCCTTTAACTCAAAATGATTAATTGATGTGTACACTGAAGATGATCAATAAAATGGATATATAGCATTGAATTATGTAACCTAATAAATGTTCAATGTGTGTAAATGATAAAAGCTTCAATGTCAATGGATCATGCACACAATGGTCTACGTCGACTTTTTCAACAGTATATGACGTAGAAAACAATGAAAAAGACAAAATGACGGAAGCTCATATTATCGGCCAGATACACTGGAAAGTAACAGAATCTGCGGCGGGGCTTCATGCAAAATTCGGCAAACGTCCGAGTGTGTCAAGACCATAGACAACTTAAAGGACATACGTAGGCTACTGCAACCCCATTTAAATCACATAAAGCCATGACGCAGGTTGGATGTGACAGGAATTGCGATGAATAACCATCATCTGGAATTACAAAAGAAAAACAGCAGCACACAAACGAAAGTTAATCAATATAAAAACATTTTAATAGCGTAAAAATAGGGGATATAATGGGAGGGGATTTACGTCTTCTCTGGTGCAGCGTAATTTGGAAAAGGACGCTGACTAATGCGCACGGTCCCTTGCGCACGATAAAGATGTTACAATAACCGATGACCACACAAATGAAAACTTGGTAAACAATTGAGAGTTGTCTCTCTTTGAACGACCGGGTTTATTTATTCGTCTCAATAACTGGACTTAACTCATATCGAGTTAAGTCGGATTATCTCGACAGAACAGAAAAACAAACAAGAGTTTTGGCAGTTTTTTGTCATGGCTTTACTTATTTATCATCATATTAAAAATGAACAATATACAAAATTAATATACAACGGTTCAATGATACACAAAGATGAATGAACAACAATGAGACAACGGTTAATTTTAACTCAAAATGATTAATTGATGTGTACACTGAAGATGATCAATAAAATGGATATATAGCATTGAATTATGTTACCTAATAAATGTTCGATGTGTGTAAATGATAAAAGCTTCAATGTCAATCAATGGATCATGCACACAATGGTCTACTTCGACTTTTCAGTATATGACGTAGAAAACAACGACAAAGACAAAATGACGGAAGCTCATATTATCGGCCAGAGACACTGGAAAGTAACAGAATCTGCGGCGGGGCTTCATGCAGAATTCGGCGATATGTCTGAAGGCAACAGGTTAAACTACCTGTTGTCAAAAGACATCCGCCACAAGCGGGCAAATTTTGCCCAAGCCATAACAAAACTGCGCTACATAGATAAAAGGGAAAACAACTGCACTAACTAGTTAACAGGGGAAAAGTCTTGATATTTTCACATAAAATTTTGAACAAGTCACCCTGAATGGCATTCAAAAATACTGTTTGGGCACAGTCGGTAAGATGAGAACTATCATCACGGTATAAAGTTTGAGAGCACCTTTGCAAGTCCGGGTAATTAATGTAACCCCCATTTCTAGCAACAATAAAGTTTGATAAGGAACTATTTATCCTAACTCGAGCGTTTTCCGCTGCTACATGTGAAAACATATGCCGGTAATATGTCCTTGGTAAAATCTGTGACCAAATTATTTTACAATTGGGTCGGACGGCAAGAATATTGGAAACTGTAAGTTTCATGAACTTTTGAAGACGATGCAAGGACATTGTACCAATGCTGTTACCCCCACAATGCAACATCAGAACATCCGGATAGCCGAACTGGAAGACCAGTTCATAAAACCAAGGCTCGACGTCTTCCCATACCATGCCTCTCTTTCCAAATCATCTCAGCTTGGTATACTGGGGTTCTAAGTGGAGATGCTGGTTTTTGTAGTTTAAGAATGTATGTTCATAGGCGTGGAATATCAATGAAGAGCCCATTATCCATACTGTAGTGTTGGTACCTGCAAACTTAGCATACTATTAGAACAAGTATTTGTGTTGCGAGGTACTTAATTAAATTCGAATGTATGTTTGGACTGCATTAGATTTCCAACGACCTTTAACCTTAATTTCTTCCTCAGTGAAACCTTGTAAAAACATATGTGTTGCCCCACCTATTCGAAATGAGTGAGATTTGAAAGTTGTAATGTCCAAGCCAATGAATTTTATAGTCTTGTGGAGAACAGAAGTAAATAGTATAGTAAAATTTGGATAGTGCGACGTCAGAATGTAAACAGGACGGTCTTCTTGGGGCTCCGATAAAAAGTATTTTCTATGAGTGATTTACGACAGATCTTCAAGAAAAAAACTGGTCAGTGAAAATATGTAAGTCAAAGAAACATATCGGGCACACAAATTAGTTATTTGAGTTGTTCTGTGAATATAATCTATTTGATACTACTTCGATCAAAGACACCAATGCCGCCATTGTGAACACCTACTCACTGCCCGTTTGTACATTTACACTATATTATTTTGTGCTCATTGAGTCTTCATTGTGTTATACATCGTATATATACTTCGTAATGGCCTCTGGCAATGCTGCTGATGTAAATCCACTAAAGAGACAAAGACAGAACAGTAGCTTTAACATGTCCTCTGATCTTAGTAAACTCAATGAACTGCTAGACTCAATTTCTTCAGATGAAAACGAATTCAAACAAGCCATTAGCCTTATTCTAAATAAGGAAAATTTCAAAAACGCTCTAGCTGGAGTTTTTGTTACAGAGGTAACACAATTACGCAATGAACTCAGTGATCTTTATTTACGAATTGACGAAATGGAACAATATTCTAGAAGAAACTGTCTCAAAATAACAGGCATACCTGAAGAAAAAAACGAAAACACTGACGCCCTTGCACTTAATGTATTCAACAATCTTGTTCTTAAAGAAAACACAGAGAAAATCTCAGTTAAGGATATCTCCAGGTCCCACAGGGTAGGGAAATATGACCCTCGCAGGAAAACACGCGACATCATAGTCAAATTCACCAGCTACAGAGATAGGGCCAAAGTGTACGGCAATAAAAAAAAACCTGAAATCATACAACAACAACCCTTCAAAGCAAACTGGCCGCATATTCATAAATGAAGCCCTCACTACCAGGCGTTCCGAACTCTATGGGAAAACTCGAGACCTTGTAAAGAAGAAGAAGATCGACAGTACCTGGACCTACGATGGACGCATTTACGTTAAACTCAGCGGTCCAAGAGGTAAGAAGGTCATCATTAACTCCTTGGAGGATCTGGAGTGCTTCCATGAGGATAACGCGGACAGCAACCACGAAGAGGGATAGATCTTAGCGTCAACATCCATGTCGTAAACTTACAAAAATCTTCGTTGTGATTATAAACACTCACACGTGCCCGAGTTTTACAGACGCTTGAATCGTGGTCGTTTCAACGTTTCCTTACTTTCGTTTTCGTTTAAAAACATCAGTACAGTGTTTCTACCAACTTTAAGGATGCCCCGTGTTTCACGCAAAGTATGTTCACGTTTAGTTTTATCTTCACATTACTGTTATTGTCACACCGTCTTCACGATCTACATATTATAGTTGGATGTTATTTTGTTCTTTCATGCATTGCATGCACTTTATACATCCAGATATGTGTATGTAAATATTACAACAGTTCTAGATACAGCGGTAGTTTACAACCCGCTTTCCATGCTATTTCTACAATTTATCTCCCAGTTCCACCATGTAAATTGTGGGAGTTAATGCACTTTTCTTTATATTTTTTATGCACTTTGTCTAGTGTAACTTATGTTTGTTTGTTTTTTTGCTCCTTTGAATTGACACACTTTGTATATTGCCAAATACTTGTAAAATCTTCATACCCTCTACGCTGGCGGTACAGATGTAAATTAAGCTATGAACTCTACTTAACTTACATATTAGACAATGGGTAACTCTCTTGAACAATACCGTGCCGCTGTGGGGGTTTTTTATACTCAATGTCATAATATACTCTCGAAGTCTGTTCTCAGATTTTCCAAATCTGTCAACATGTTAGACTTTCTGCTGTTTATATGTAATATCTTTAAACAACAATGCAAAATATTGTCTTCTTGGTCTCTTAGAATTAATTTTTTTGCACAGTTGTTCATGTTTTTTATTCTTCTACTATCTGGTGACATCGAGACAAACCCAGGTCCTTCTGTTGAAAAATCCCTTGATATATTACATCTTAATATTCGAAGCATTAGGAACAAGATTGACTCTCTAATGTATTTAGTGCATGATTTTGATATTTTATGTTTTACAGAAACTCATTTAGACTCAAATGTTTTAAATGAAAATCTGTTCATTGAGGGTTTTAATAATATGTTTAGAAAAGATCGCAACTGCTATGGTGGTGGAATAATGATTTTTGTTTCAAACTTTTTGAAGGCGAACCGTAGAGAAGATTTAGAACCTTCTGATACTGAAATTATTTGGATAGAAATACCACAAGCAAAAGGGATTCTTCTAGTATGCTGTATTTATCGTCCACCACACTCTAGTAGTGCTTTTTGGCAAAAATTGTCTTGGTCTTTTGAAAAGGCTACTGATATTTCTAATAATATTGTAATACTTGGTGATCTAAATATTGATTTTTTAAAGGTAAATAACTCACATGAGATACATACAATAATGAACAACTATAGACTGACAAATATTATACACGAACCCACAAGAAGTACACACAACACAAATACCCTCATAGATCCCATTATAATTAGTGAAAATATATGTGTACATGATTCTGGTACTTTAAGTGTATGTAATGCTCTCAGTGATCATCGGGCAACTTATATCTATATTCATCAGAAAACAAATACAAACATTGCATATAAACGCAAAATTTGGGATTACAAGCATGCAGATATGGAACTTTTAAACAAACTCATACTTGAATGTGATTGGTGTAGAATCATTGATGACACAGATAACATAGATAAGGCCACAACAAATTTTACTAACAAACTCCTTTCTTTTATTCATCACTGCATACCTGAAAAAACTGTAACTATAAGGCCGAATGATAAACCATGGATGGATTCTCTTCTTAGAAAAACCTTGCGAGTTCGTAATAGGTTAAGAAAAAAGGCACAAAAAACAAGAAGAGAATCTGATTGGGTTATTTTTCGGAGAATAAGGAACAAGGTTAATAACATGAAGAAACATGCAATTGCAAACTACTATGACAATATAGACTCTCATCTCAAGGATGCTAGCTTAAACAATCAAAAATTATACTGGAAATTATTGAAAGATTGTTTCCACACTAAACTAACACATGACATCCCACCTATAAGGTATACCATGGACAATGGCAAGGAGGGTTATGCATTTTCAGACACTGATAAGATTGAATTACTTAACAATTACTTTACATCTATTACTTTCTTAGATGACAGCAATCATGACCTTCCAACTATAGGAGGGTGTAGATTTAATAACTCTTTTTCAGAAATAAGAATACAAGAGCAAGAGATTACAGATATCATATCTATCATTCCAGTAAACAAGGCAATTGGTCCTGATTGCATCAGTCACAAAATGTTAAAATCATGTAAAGATACCATCTCAAAACCACTCTGCATATTATTTAACAAATCATTATCACTCAAAATTTTTCCAGAATGTTGGAAATTAGCACATGTTCTTCCATTATTTAAGAAGGATGACCCTTCTATCACTTCAAACTATAGGCCAGTTTCTCTTTTGTCTTGTATAAGCAAAATTTTTGAAAGAATTATTTTCAAACATGTATACAATCATTTACATTCGCAGAATCTCTTTTACAAATATCAAGCAGGTTTTTTACCAGGTCATTCTACAATGTATCAACTATTAGAAATATACCACTCGATTGTTAAAAGTATTGATGAAGGCAAATTTTGTTGTATGGTGTTTTGTGATCTTTCAAAAGCGTTTGATCGAGTATGGCACAAAGGTCTAATTTACAAATTAAATATGTATGGAATTAATGGAAACATGCTGGATTGGTTTGAGAGTTATTTAAGCAACAGAACACAAAAAGTTATGTATAGAAATATTTTTTCTTCCGTAGGCCATGTTAAAGCTGGTGTTCCTCAGGGCTCAGTACTTGGGCCATTATTATTTTTATTGTATGTAAATGATGTAGCTGAAAATATGATATCTGTATGTAGATTATATGCTGATGACAACTCTTTACAACAATGCTCAGATAATATTAATGTTATTGAACAAAATCTTAATCATGACCTCAGAATATTAGATGAATGGTCAAAAAAATGGTTGTTGAAATTCAATCCACAGAAAACCAAAGCTGTATTTTTCCATTTGAAAAATGTACATCATTTTCCTAAATTATTTTTTGAAAATTGTCAGTTGGAATATGTTACTGAACACAAACATCTTGGTATACAGTTATCTTCAAACTTAAGTTGGTCAGAACATATTGATAACATTGTTTGAGACACAACTGTATTTTAAATTCTGACTTATTCCGCTGTAACTTAATAGCCAGTGCAAACTGTTCGTGTGGCTTATCAGAAGATGCATACCATTTGTTTTTTGTCTGTAAGAAGTATACAAGAGCTCGGAATTCTCTAATGAATAAGCTATTGACATTAAGTTACGTACACATTATAGATGCACATTTATTATTATGGGGGGATGACTCGTTGACAAATATACAAAACACTGAAATTTTCAAGACAGTACAAATTTTTTTGAGTGAATGTGGTCGTTTTTCAAAAAATGTTTGAATTTATAAGGTGATATTATATATGCAGTAGATTGTTTATTCATGTATATTTATGTGTATTCAATATATTCAATATTTCAATATATTCAATGTATGGCAATATTTATAAAATTTCATTACTAGGAGAGGACTATCTAAGTTTTAGAACTTGTGTCTTATCCTTTTGATTTATTCAATAAAATATGTTCAATTCAATTCAACAGAAGTAAATTGATAAGATGTTAATGGCGTTCAGTTTAAATGACAGAAGAATGGCCCTGGTGAGTCAGGTCTTAATGTTAAATATTGATTCAAATGGGCAAATAATGTGGATGTTTGTGAATTTAAAGTAATTTGTATTGTTGAACCCTTGCCCAGTTGGTCAGTTTTTGATCTCTTGATAATAACTCGGAGATCTGTGGCCGATAGTTGAACATCTGACTTATGCAGTACCACTGTATTTTTGCTAGACGCTGTGAATTCACTTACTCTTAATAATGCAAAATATACTAGTTCAAAGGCAGTTGTAAATAGAGTATCTTCGTAAGAATTTGAACAAACTGAAGACAGTGCAGAAGTAAGTTGGCTTAGCATAGGGAAAGTTATTGGCGCTCTAATGTCTTTGGATGGGTTTAAACGGCGCATTCCTTCCAGCATTTTTCTAACAATAAATGATTTTGTGTAATCAACGTGATCATGCAATTTAGGCTGATAACTTATGCCACTTAGGTAACATTTTGCCGTTGAAAGTGATATTGAGTAGGCTCATGACGCGCTGGGATTTACTTGTTTGTGAATTTAGAATGTAAACCAAGGCCATGTTGTCTGTATTTATGATTAATTTTTTAGCTGCCAAGTTATCCTGCCATAACCAAATTCCTGCAACTATTGGTACTAGCTCAAGATATGTAATGTCTCTTATAACTTCAGAAGACCAGGAGGCCGGCCACTCAATTACCATCCAGTGGTTGTTATAAAATGCACCTCCACCACAGGAACCGCAACTGTCGGTGTAAAGGTTAAGAGCATCATTACTGGACCAGACCAAATCAGGAAATGGGGTTTTGTTGTTGTAATTTTCTAAAAATTGAATCCATATTTTAGCGTCTTCCCTAATAGAGTTGGTTACTTTAATCATAAAATGAGATTTCCTTATGCCAATAATTGCATTGTAAAAACGAAAGGCTGCCACCAGGAAGCGCCTTGGCGACAAAGTTGAGTGAGCCACAAAAATACTGCATTTATTTCAAGGAAACTTTCTTTGATTCAAGGAGAAGTGTTAGGCAAGATTTAAGCTCAAGGCGTTTATCGTCTGGAATAAAAATGGTTTGTAAAACAGTGTCTATGCCTAATCCCAGGAAGGTTAAACTAGTAGTGGGGCCCTGAGTTTTGTCTGCATTAATAGGTATGCCAAACTGATTACAAAGTGTCTGAAATGACTCTGCTAACTGTGCACATTGCGATGTGTTGCTACTACCGGCAAAAAGAAAATCATCTAGATAATGAATTATATTTGAATTGTTACAGTTTTTTGCTAATGCCCAGTGTACAAAGGAAGAGAACTTTTCAAATGTTGAGCAAGCTATGGAGCACCCAAACGGCATACACTTGTCAATATAAAATTTACCTTGTATACACATACCCAATAGACAGAAATCTGAAGGATGAATGGGCAGTAGACGAAAAGCGCTTGACAAGTCCATTTTGCATAACAATGTAGCTTTACCTAGAGAACTGATCATAGTTATTGCATCATCAAAGGACGCATAAGATACTGAACACAATGCAGGATCAATAAAATCATTAACACTGTTACCAATAGGGGCAGAAAAGTTTGTGATTAATCTCCAACCCCCATCTTTTTTTGGGCAGAACTCCTAAAGGATTACATCTAAGATTGAACATTGGTGGATTTTTGAACGGTCCTGCCATGCGACCAAGATGTATTTCCTTATTGAGTATTGCAAGTAATTCTGAGCTAAGAACATCTGCAAATTTCATGTTCTTGGGTAGTAAGGGAAGTCTTAAACCAGCGTAGTTTAAATAAAAAACCTGTACTAAAACCACTCAAAAGAAGCATTGCTGTGTCTCTGTCAGGGTACAGAGCTAAGTAATCTTGCAAAATGTTGATCTTAACTGGAGATGTGCCTAGGCCCCATAAATCTTTGTCTTGGGTATTGAAATGGTTGGCGTGGGCTTGAGGTTTGAAATGGTTGGCGTGGGCGGATGGTGTGATTGTGCAAGCTGGGACGAAAGGAAGCATTATTTGATTGGTTTGGTTGAGAGGGGTTATGCCTGGTATTGACTGATTGTGATGACTGCAATGACCAGCAATGCCTTCTTGGGTGGGTTTTGTGACAATACATGCATGAATGCAGGTAGAGACAATGCCGTCTACTACAAGAACCCTTAAAATTGTAGTCATAACATTTGAGGTTTGACTGATTTTGTTGAGTTAAGGATTGATCTGACATGTAAATTAACCACAGCTCTGCATCTACCGAGGCCCATGATATGGTTGAGTCAGCTGACATTTTTAAACGAAAATGCTTTTCATACTCGAGCCAACTTGCATTGGGATTTCTACTTGCCCCTAGTCTAATGGTTTGGATATATTTTAGGAGGTCACGGTCCAGTAGTCCGAAGGTTCATTAGACCGAAGGCCCACTTGTCTGAAGGTTCGAAGGTTCATAAGTCCGAAGGCCAACTAGTCCGAAGGTTTATTAGTTCGGTTGCATCACATGTGATTAGTTTGAGAAATATTTTCGGAATTATTTCCATGCAGCAATTTTTCACGTAAGAATTCGTCCTAATGCAAAAAGGTACCTAAATGATTTAATTTTAACCGGTTGATATTAAATTAATTATATTTTTAATACCAAAAATTTAAGAGTCTCAAAGTACATGCAGAACAACGTTTTAACTTCCTTTGGAATCTGTATTTTCTACTTTAAGATAAACAAACTCCCAGGTGAAAAATGATTATTCAAACCTGGTCCTTTTAGTTACTTTAACCTTCACAACATTTACTACATCGAGTTTCGGACTAATGAACCTTCGGACTAATGAACCTTCGAACTACTGGGCCTTCGGACTAATGAACCTTTGGGCTACTGGGCAGACCCCATTTTGGAATGCCTTGAATGTCTGCTGGATTTCTTGTTAATTAGATGCTAGCAAAGACAATGAATGCATCCGTCCAAGCTTCAAGAGATATGATTTTCTTTGGGTTAGTTTTGGGTGCCATAACTAACTGACCATCTAAAATGGCGAATTTGTGTTGGACTGTCTTGTCAGTGTCTGGGTCAGGCTGTATGAGCTTAGATAGGTCAATATAGTCCCTTGCCCAGATCTTTCCTTTCATTGGTTGTGAAACATGGATGCCTAAGCAATGTGAAACACTTATGAGGGGTGTAGGATTCTGACTAACAGAGGAGATGGGGACATATTATAACCAATAGTTGAGCATAGAGTGTGAGGTAATGGATATGATAATTCGATCCCGCTTGAAACAGTACCCGAGGTTAATGTACTAGGCATTGGAACTGAAGGTGGATTGTTGTTTTGGCGAATCGGGGGCAAGACGTTGCCTTGAGCCATTGCAAACGGGTCCCCTGGGGGCAGTGCAGGTTGATGTTCAGCGACTGCACTTTGAGGTGGCAATATAGACGGTGCACCAGGTGTCCTTTTCCTTCCTAGTCTTGATGTGGCTGGACTCGAAGCCGCATATGGAGATGTTGACTTGCGCTTAGAATTTCTAGCCCTCAGCATTTTGGCTTGGATAACAAAAAAATGTAATGAGAGGAATTTTTTTGTAATATACGCTAATCACACATTCTTAATTACGCTGATATAATGATAAATAGATTATAAATAATATCAAAGAAATTAAAGATGAATACTTGTGTTTAAAAACAAATGCAAATGATGACAAACGCTTGACAAGTGACAATATTTAGTAAAAATATTACTAAAGAGACACAATTAAACGATAAAAATAATTGGAAGTATACACTTACCGATTAATTTCCTAAAATATAATATACAACCTGATATTAATTAGAAATGGATTGGTCGGGATCGTTGGATTTACGTCTTCTCTGGTGCAGCAAAATTTGGAAAAGGACGCTGGCTAATGCGCACGGTCCCGTGTGCACGATAAAGATGTTACAATAGCCGATGACCACCGAAATGATAACTTGGTAAACAATTGAGAGTTATCTCTCTTTGAACGGCCGGGTTTATCTATTCGTCTCGATAACTTGACTTAACTCATATCGAGTTAAGTCGGATTATCATCGATTTCTTACAGACATACAATATTATCTTGTTGGGAGGAAACATTTTTAATTGCTAGTTTGTGTACGGATGTTCACGCAGAATTTTGAATGTGGCTTCACTATTATACTAAATATGAGGAAAAAACAGCAATGGTAAGCATGCAGTTCACATGGATTTGAACTTGGTTTGTTTCGTGATAATAGCATGTCTTAAAAGATTTGATAACGTATCTACCGAGTTCTTATACAGAGAACTCTTAACATTGTACTTATCACCTATAATAAGATTCGATAAAGACAAAAAATAAGAATGATGATTTTAACTGTTATATGTTTCTAATAATGCGCTTAAAGATTACTGTGACGTCAAAAAATAACATCTTGACTCGTCGAAAAGTTTACACTGAAACTGATTTGTTCTTCTGTAGATGGTTTGCTTGATGATAATCTGTGGGTATAAAGAAATAAAATAAAGAAATTCATTAAAAAGAATTCGAATATTAAAAAACAATCCACGATATTTGATCACAATTGCACATGTACAATGTATATTCTTATTTTTATGATTATTTTTTTGGTTATAAAATACACTCCATTGGCAGGTTTAAGGTGCTTTTAACATTATTATTGAACGGTTCTGTGCCTTTCGCAAGGGTATGCCCTACGTATGAACAGTTTCTAAAAATAGGCAAGCTACCAGACAAACAAGATGATAAAACAAGATTATCAACAGTGTCGATTGAAGTCACCATTTTGTAAGTTCTATGGTCGATACAATTGTCAGCAAATACATCTGTCCACTTGGTCTAGTGCTGATTGACTTTTTTCATACTTATTGTTAGGCTATTATTAATCACCGAATTGTCTACAGATTTTTTCATTTCCCCGATTGCGATAAAGAGCACAAGGCAGGTGTGACCGGTCAGCAGAGGATGCTTACTCCTCCATAGCATCTGATCCTACCTCTAATGTTTGCATAGGTCCTTGTTTGCTCTGCTCTTGTTTTGTATTTTCCTTTAGACGTTTGATTTTGAACACTGTTCATTATCACCATATTTCATTTTTATACTAGTTTTTATAAACGTTTAACACTGTATTTGTAATATTTTTGGTTATCTACAGATCAATCCTGCTACGATTTGGTGTTCAATAGGCGATTAAATTCACCCAATTCGTCCCAAAAAAGGTATACTGTAATTGTACACTAAGTTTAATGTTACAACACAATAATCTGTATTTTTCCATATTGTAAATTCCTTAATTTACGCGAATACTTACAGTGTAAAATGTATTTCTGCGATCCTGCTATTTTGTATAAATCGCGAGCATCATTTTTTTGGTTATAATTTCGTCTAGTTCAAAACTGTCTGGAAATTAGAAACGAGAAACCCGCGAGTGTTGTTCACGCGATTTTACGCGGATATCAATTCCTCGCGTATTATTAACGAGGAATCTACAGTATATGTATAGATGTATGATGACAGCGGAAGAAAATAACATTACTTGTTTTATTTCTTCTTTCAGATTGTTGAGAAAATACCTGCTCGTGCTTTGTTTGGTTTTGCTTAGACATGTCTCACTGGGATAGAACTGTTTATTCAAATTTACCAAATATGAGTATGCATCGGATTTATGATGTATGAAATAATGCACTATCAGAAAGATTAAGCTGATCACGATTGTGTGTTTTTAAGGCGTCGAGCTAATGCTCGGCAGCCTTCTAGCGATCGTCTGGATTGGCAATCGTCCAAAATTCACGCGCTGCACCGCCTTTTAAATGCGCATTATTAAGAAATAAGTTCCTAAAAGTATTAAACGTATTACAAGATTTTTTTCCATTTATTCAACTAAATTGTGTACAAAAACCCCAACTTTGCCTCCCTGGTGATTGACAACTCATTGCATAAGAATAAATTTGCTTAATCAAGAAATGGCGGATGAATACAATCAGGCCTAAGTGTAAAGATTCACTAGATATTATTTTAGTTTATCGCTTACATTTTAATTGGAGACAGTGCCCGATAGAAATAACATTTTAGATGTAAATTTATTTGTTATCGGGCACGGTCTCCAAAATAAATGTAAGCGATAAACGTATCTAGTAATTTCGTTGCAAAAAATAAACTCGATAATGCAGTTAGTTTGGTCGAGCATTTTAGATAGCACGTGTTGTGGATTTGTTTGTAAACAACCATACCATAGGAAATCTTGTTTCAAACGGGAATTGAAATAAATAAATGTATGTTTTATTATTATAATTAGGGACACACTGTTAATGTATTCAAATTATGAACCTGTGAAAGTTGTTCAAAGAGTGTTTGAAGCAGAAAGAAACAAATTATTTTTGAACTTTGGAATTTCTTCGATTTTTGCAATTATGATGAGTTATTGTATTAAAAAAGCACCACTACCTATTTTATAAGAAAATATACTGATTTTTGTTTTTAAAGCAGCAGAAAACATAATTCATATACTTTCTATTCTAAGTCTAATATCATTTGATATGACTATTAGTACAGAAATTCAAATTATTGGTATCATTCTATATAAAAGAAAAACATGTCAGCTCGACGCCTTTGTGGCCGTTCCGGCCTTTGATTTTTTGCGGTAGTCTGTGTGAGTATATATTTTTTTGTAAAGAAAATACTTATGGACCACTGATGACTACAGTTACATGCATTCCTTTTCACTTGTCTCTTAGAACAAGAAAATCTGAAGAGTAGTTTATGATTGCTGACAAATGAATTGATGACCTCTGCTTAAACTTTATTAGTCTGAAATTGAATGCGTTCTGTAAAAATATCATTTAGAACGTGTATAATCTGTGCAAAATAGTTGAGCAAGGCAATTATTGAGACAAAAGAATAATGTTCAAGTCTTGGTATCAAATGTTACATGTCCATATCTAATAATATATACATTTTAATTTTCTCTTTAAAGGTTAATGCAGTTAAGTTGCCTTAAATTTTCCAGGTTGTGCGAATATTATTTGCATCAAAGTCATGATTGAATTTATATGATATTTCACTTTTAACGATCTTTGGAATAATTCATAAATTGTTGGCTCTAACGCCATGTTTGACACATTAAGTTGTTTTAAAATCTTAGAGTTAAATAGTCTAAAAGGAATGGATATATATATATGTGTGTGTGTGTGTGTGTGTGTGTGTGTGTGTGTGTGTGTGTGTGTGTGTGTGTGTGTGTGTGTGTGTGTGTGTGTGTGTGTGTGTGTGTGTGTGTGTGTGTGTGTGTGTGTGAGGGTGTGTGTGTGTGAGGGTGTGTGTGTGTGTGTGTTGATTTGAAATACACTTTTAATAGTCCAGACAATATAATTGATTACTCAAGTTACCCTGCAAAAATCAATAAAAGCTATAATTATTTCATTCGTATCTTACTAATTGCTCATAATTTCCAATGATCGCTTCCCCTATAGACGAAGTGGGTTGTCGAGGCTCGACTATGTAACCCCAACAGGTTTTCTAATTATGATTTTAAGTGCATCGATCGCAGGCTATGAAATAGAATACAGTCGAGATATTGTTGTAACTATTTATCATATATTCTCCTACAGTTATTGCCGAGATCAAAGACATGCCGCGGACATTATTCTCCAATATACCACAAACGTCTACAATAAATTAGCACATACCAAACACGAGTCGATCATGAATTTATAACTTAAAAACTTGCTCTTTATTAAAAAAAAAACATTGGTAACACGGGTTAGTTTCCTTTAGAGCGATGTGTATTCCCTTTAATGTTTATTTCAAAGAGCTAATCGCGGCTGTTCCAAGACCCTCCCCAACACATTTTCACTGCTTGTTCGTCCAAATAAAAAAAACAAATTAAGACGTTAATTATCGAATTCATTAATCTAAATTACGAAAAAATAATTAACAAATAATTTAAGTGTGTATTTCATTCATCGAAAAGTATATCGTCTGCATTCGATTCCGATCGATAGTCTGCGATCGATGTACTTGTAAACAAACATATACTAACAAAACCTTTGGGGTTACGCGGAACAGCCGTCTCAACCAATCAGATTCATCTCGCTTGAAAATATGACATACTTCCTCTCTCTATAGATAAACCGATCAGCTGATAGTCGGAGCTGTTAGTAGAATAGAAATAAAGTTCTTATTATCGTGAATGTTGCAGAATAACCTCCTCGGTCTCGAAATGTTGTTAAGAAATATAAAAGCCTCGGCTTTTATATTTCTATACAACATTTCTCGACCTCGGAGGTTATTCTGCAACATTCACGAAAACTCGTACTTTATTTCTTAATTTGTTTCAATTTTGGTTTATGAAGTAAAAAAAAAAAATAGATATTTGTTTTCCATTTCATATTTTTTCAAGTGTAAAACACGCAGTGCAATTGCATAAAGGAGGCTTTCTAAACAGATGCAGTGATCAAAGAATTAATTGTTAAAAAAAAAAATACACAACGTCGTGTATGGTTTCAAGCCGTGGTATATGCAAATACACAGTCTAGATAAAAATCACATTCTTAAGTTGCATGTATATACTCATTCGCAATAATTTACCGATGAAATTTAAATAGCTATATATTACATGTACGAATATCAACAATATTATTGTATGTTAGGCAGGTCTGGTCAATAAGAGAAAAATCACTTCTATTGCATGGATATGATCGTAGGGGGTACAGCCTTGGCTTAAATGGAGTTTGAACAGAAACGGCAGAATTTTTGTTTCGGTAATCAATATTATTACAATACAAAACATGGTTGTTGTTTTGTTTGTTTGTTTTTTTTTGCAATAATTTTAACATTCTCCAATTCATTAAAAATATTGAACTCTGCGTAAATAAAAATTGCAGATAATCATTGAATCATTGTAATATTTGAAAACATATTAAATACATATAAGGGCCTTACAAGTATATCCATATGCAAATACGTCTTACTTCTCCATTTAAAAAAAACAAAAACAAAAATATCCCTTATGTAAAGTTTTGCTAGAAAAGTTATAATAAAATTAATTGGCAATGATATATGAGAATATTACGAAATATAAATTTATTGTATCTGCAATAAAAATGAGGACGGATGAAAGCCATTTGTCATTGGCGATAATTTGTTTTGCTCTATATGGGGGGGGGGGGGGGAACAGATAGTGACAAACTTAAATGCACCAATATTCAAGAATAGGTAATACAATACATACACACACCCTTGTTTTGTTTCAAAGGAGGTGTACTCACATGGGAGTTTCCTTATATCTGTATATACATGCAAAGTCATACATGTTTAGGAAAAAATAATCAAATAACAAAATTTGACAACGAGTATACTCGATCGTTTGTATATTCAGTTTGTTAATTCAAATCCGAGTATATTGTTTCTCCAGTTAGGGAAATTATACTTTTTCCGTATACATTTTACATCATTATTCACATCGAGTATATTCCAAGTATATATGCTGTGATATAGATGTAGCTAACTGTGTTGCTTCAAATATCAACTAATTTTAATGTTACCAATACATGTAAATATATATATCACCGAAAGTACATTTCATTTTCATCCACAGTATATGATGAGGCATTTTTTTATCGTTATCGTACTTAGTACAATGTAAATGTATTATGTATAACATCATTTAGAATGTAATGACAGCTCAACATCATATTTTAAGACTTAATTTAGAAAACATTCCTAGATCCACCGTTATCTAAATTTTCCAGGTTCTACATTTTGTAAGATATTTTTTATGTAAGTTTTTACAATTTCAATTCAGTTCAAACTCTCTTTCTCCAATTTCTATTGTAAAGGAATTGACTGGATTTCTGTTTGACTTGATGGTATATGAGGCAATATACAGTACAAACAGAACGATGCATACAACTCCCAGAATTAATATTGACACTTGGATTGGTGTTTTCTGGTCTTCTTTGTTCGGGTTTAACATCAGAGGCTGTGTTTTTGTGAAAGTTGATGCATCACTATTAAAGTATGAGTCACTGGACCGAATTATAGTCTTCGTTGCATTTTTTGATACTGATTGCGGTGTGTTCGATGCAGAGGTTTGGAAAAATCTCATCATATCTAATTAAAAGAAATAAAATTTATAAGTAATTCTCAAATGATATAAAGTCTCTTCTTTAAATGAATTACATGTAAATGTAAAGGTAAGGGTTTTATAGTCTTGCTCGCAAAGTGAATTTCCTCGTACGACTTTTACATATTATCCCCTGGCGAGACCTATACAATCTATAGCATCCTCAACTCCCTGGGAAGCATACAAGCAGAGCTGCTAAATGACGTAATATTTTTCATTCACATAACCAGCTCGTCTCCTATGCCAGGTATCTATTTTAACCCATGGGTGGAGAGAGTGCACAAGTAGAGTAAATTAACTTGCCCAAGTTACAATGTTACCACGATAGCGACAGACCAGACTCGAATCCGGGACTACCGTGTCCAAATCAGTCGGCGCTTTCAAATGGGCCAACACCTTTACAAATATTGCATCGTATGTCAGTATTTTCACCAACATGCATTTGAATGCATTAATCAACAAAATGAATTTCATTTTATTTGAACGTTAAAATCTTCTGTATAATGTATTTCAAAGAGAATGTAGCTCATCGAGGGAAAGTCCTGTGATAAAAATCAACCAGGAGGTCATATCATAATGGCAACGTTACAATGTACCTAAGAAGGGCCTTAATATATTTTGGAAAAGGTAAATGTTTCTCCCAAATCTAGCTTTTGAAAAAAAGAAACATAGACATTGAATATTCATTTGATTTAATGTTTAAGTATATAATGCATACGATGCATTTTATCTAAATTAATTTAAATAAACAAACTACTTGTATATAATAACTGAGCAAACTACACACAGTTTAATCCTTACCAGTACTTGTTTCTGATGAGCATCCTTTTATGTTATCGCACTGATGTATTTCGCATGTACAGTGGAGGCGACAAGAAACCCCATAGGAAGGATATGGACATGATTCATTGCAGTGAGGACCATGATATCCACTACGACACTCTTGCATTTAGAAAAAAAAATAATGTCTCATTGAATCATCACTGACAGTATCTTTATTCTACATATTATTTCAAGACTGTGCTTTGATCTTGATTTACTAAGTTATTCTATGTGCTTACCAACACATCTGTTTTGGGCTTTGCTGAACATGTAGCCAGAGCAGCATCCCGATCTGGAAGGAAAGAAGTGAACAAATCACGTTTTTGAGATAAATAATTTACTTGAAAATAAGATTTTTCATTTCATGCAATATAAAAAAAATACCTTTTATTGCCGCATTTTAAACATGTGATCCATTCATTTTGCAGACATTCATAAAGGACCATCAACAAAAAAATCATATAATGCATACTGGGAACTGCAGTCTTTACGACTTAGGTCATATACTGATGTTTTTCCGTTTAAATAAAGGGTTTTGTATTTTTAATTACAACGAGGAAGTAGTTCAATGATTGGAATTAAATAGCATCTATTGCTATTTTAACCTTGTTTGATTATTTTATATGCTGTTCATCCGAAAATACTTAATATCTAGGTGAAACGGAAATTCCCCCTGCTGTGTACTTTTGATAATATGATCTACAAATTCTGCATTTAAATTATTTGAACAAATAGGAAAATCAAACACGTTTCCAGCTGTGAATTTACTGTTGTTTTTACACACAAACAGTTATTTTTATATTTATTAAATTGTTTCCAGCTGTTTGAACGGGAAGTAAATGTTATACAAGTAAGAGCAAATTTGATCACATAATTCTTATTCCATAAATCAATATTTAAATATGTTCAAGTGGTTGACATTAGCATTTTTTCGTTTAAATTCAATGGTTTTATACATTTCATTGATGTCATATTAAAATTCATCATTGTATATTTTGTATTTAGTTTCGTATTTTAATGTAACCACATATCCTGTGGTAAGCATGTAGTCAATTTAAATAGCTGCTTGCTGACTCTGGGGTGAACTTGGTCCCAGCTTTTCTGAGGTGAGGTTTATTAATTGACAATTGTGTTTTCATTTCGTTCGTTAGTGTTCTAAAACCCAGCCATGGTATTCTAATCGTCTTTGTGCTTATCTGTTACGTTTGAATTTAAATGTCTATCTTTAGATACACCTGTTTGAATCTTTTATAAGTATGGCGGCATGCCTATTATGGTCATATCCTTTTGTAGTAATGAGTAGTTTATTTAAGTAATTATGTGTTAGTATTTTGTGAGTGTAAAAGGTAAAATGCTTTATAATAAGTCTTCTTTAAGACTATTAATCAGTATTTTATGTGTAATAAGCGTCTATGCTAATGTGTCATTCATGACCGTATAGCGTGTAAGTACAGTATGGTGTGTATTGGTGTAAAAGCTACAGCTGCTTTTGTCATGTACTTAATGTGTTTGTGTACTATGTTGGCGCAGGTCCCTTTTCCAGCCAGTGTGTGAAACACTCTCATCGGTGGTGGTACACATTATCGGACGTTGGTGTGGACTTGTGTGAGAACATTACCATTAGAGGACCATTAGAGGACCTTTTCAGTCCATTTTTGTGTAGGCCAAGTGGCCAGTGGAGAACATTACCGTTGGATCACCTTACCAGTCGACGTATTAGGACAATGACCAAAAAGAACATTTGTATACTGTGTATCTGATTCAAACTGTATTAAATATGTAAAAACACTGTAAAATTATCTTTAAATTATTTCCCCTAAAGTAAATATATATTTTCAACAAATATATTAGTATTCCGCTCGAAAATCTGTGACAAATGAGCAATTCAATCTGGCAAATGAAAAAGATTTCATTTTTTTAAAAATAATTTTTAATGTTTTGACGACAAAATGCAAGAATGACGTCAAAAAAATTATCGTATTTTGAATAATTAAGGACGGCGTTAAATATCCCCCCCCACACACACACACTTTGAGCAATAAAGACGAACGATTTTCAATTTCAGTTAAAATATAAATTGTTGGCTTGTAAGCATTGTAAAATAGTATAAATGTATGGTGTGAGACAAACATATGCCTTCATTCTGTAAACACGACAGGTATGGATTTCCAAATTAAGCTGCAGAGCGTTTTTATGCCAAAATCTTGATCATTTACTGTTCTAAATTGCAAATATTAGGTATGAATGGGTCTTGTATCCATCATAAAAGTACTTTTATTTAAAGGATAAGTTTTTATTCTTTTTTATTAATGATTTATTAAGATTGAGTCTAGACCCACACTGGGTCAACATTTGTGGTTTTCACCAAGAACATTTCACTTTTATTCAATTATTAATGCATGTAATTGTCAAACAAAGTTATTCACCGTTTTTGTAGTGTATCAACTTAGCTCAGTGAGATAGGCAGAGGCTTGTTGACTATCTTTATCGGATGAGAGGGTGTTCGAATCTTAGCCGACGTTTTATTTTAAATTAAGTAAATATTTTTTTTTTAATTATTCAGATTTTTTAAAACAAATATTTAATACTCTTTAGATAACGATCAAAATTATGTAATGATCATGTTCTGTACACATAATGTCACATACAAATAGCGCTAGCACAGATATGAGATCATGATGTTAATGTTTAGAAAATAAACTTATAGAACAAACGAGATAAGTACAAAGTATAAATGTATATTTGTTAATTTGTCAGAGAATACTGTTTTATATTATACATGTACTGATGTACACTTTCAAATGTAAATTTCTTTTTATATGTACGTATGCCATTTCAACATTCTGGTGAGGGGATTTGTCGAGCATTGTACGCTCTTGTCCTTTTATACGAGTTAGAGTTACTAAAGATATATCCAAATCAATCAAACATAACACGAAAATCGAATTAGATTTCTAGTAGGGACCATTACAAAAATGTTGTGTATTGCTTTTATTTTTCAATTGAACATAATGGGGAAAAGCGTTCTTGTAAGAGAAAAAATTAATTTAAAAAAATTATGCAATAGATTTTCTAACCAAATTAAATTATGATATTTATATGATGATTTTGAATTAATAGCATTAAAATGAGAATGTCATCGAATTTGTTTTTACGAGGGCTCATGTCAAAGTGCGATGTGACATTATTTTTCTTCAATTATTCATGAAAAATACTGCGCGAACTCTAAAAGAACCTGTGTACATCATTTCGAAGTTGATTTATGAAAGCAAAGAACTATTAGAGTTTACTAGACATTTTTTGAAATAAAATACTTCAAACTTTAGCAGAGTTATACTTTTTTTTTCGATACGAGTATTGATGCGGATCGGAATGTAAAAGATTTGTTCACTGGCTCAAAATCTGTTAAATAATCTATGTAGATGCTTAACAATATCGTGACCTAATATGAAACTCACTACAGAACTTCGACATCCCCTAACAAAATTTGTGCATTTTAATAATGTTGAAACGCACATTTCAGCATGTTAAATAATAGCAAGGTCGCCCACTACATGCAACATTAAAGTGTGTATTGATGACGTTGAACAGCTATCTATTGCGTCATAAGCGATTTTTCATTGAGTTTAAGTGATTGTGACGTATTATTGAGCATTTGATGTTCGTTTGATGTCTCCTATTTAGGTGCGCGATATATCTGTGCAAAGCGAATTAGGTCCGTCGTCTTTAATGTTTTGAATAAAACCATGGTGGTTTTCCGACTGTTTTTGACTGGGAAACATCAAGCACTTGTTTGCACAAGTATACCATTTTAATTTTGAAATGTATAATTTTGTTTTCCCTCGGACTGAAATTTCACACTCTTATTGGCACATGACAGCTGGATATATCTCTATGTCCCTCTGGTGAGGATTATTATTCGGAAATATAGCTGACGCTTCGCCAGCTCATTTTTACATTTCGATTTTGTTACTGTAACAGAAACCGCGTTCCGTAAGTTCTTAAAGTATTTGGAGTAGTTGTCCTTTTGATTTACATTTAAATTAGAGTAGTTGTCCTTTGAATTGACGTCACATTGTTGTATCCGGAGAAGAATACAATGGCAGTGTCGAGATATGCTCATACCTCTGCAGAGAAAAGGGAAAATGCGTTTAAAATTAAATAGGAACAAACCATTGTAAGTAAACAAGGGTGCAGCGACTATTTGAAAGGTAAGAATGAAATTTCAAAAGTTTGATTGTGTTAATATTGACTGCAAGATTACGGGGATAAACTCGTTTTAGTGACGTCCCAGATAAACAGCTATTGGATTATAATGACTAATATCAAGAATAATATGATAGTCATCCTTTGTATAATGTTTTTTGTTTTAATATTTGATTCTGATATAATCCTATTTAAAATTGGTTAAAACTGACTGGAGGCAGATATTTGACCATATCAAATGATTTATAAAAGTCATAGAAAATAAGATTACTTATAAAAGAATTAAAATTACGAGTAATGTTCTCCTACTAACATATAACAATGAGTAATGAGGTTTTAAATTATTTCAGTAACAAATGATATATATATATATATATATATATATATATATATATATATATATATATATATATATATATATATATATATATACACGTAATTCAATGACAAAAACGTGATACTTGGTCCATCTATGAATTTATGAAAAATGTACACCAAAGATTACAAATTATATCTTATATTGTAACCCGTGTTTACAATGGAATAATTGTATTTAGTCAGGAACGCTTCTTGGAAAGCTGTTACTTGCGCATATTGTACGATTTACAACTGGTTTTATTTTAACAAGATATTGTTTACCGATAATGTCCTTAAAAAAGCTAGAAGGAACGAATAGGTTTATAAAACATATTTTCAAGCACTGCACGTTTCACTATCAAATTATTAAATAATATATAAAGTATATCTCAAGTTATTGCTTCCCTCACTTTTTGATGATTTGCAAGTAAAATGAATATATCTGTCAATGAAGTTCAATTGAAATCGATCAAAGGTAAAATATCCAAGATTTCTTCATTGATACATCATCTGTTTATACCAGGAAAATTTCACGTGAACAAAAACAAACATCGAACGGAGATTCAAACTGGGAACTGTTTACATCTTTTCTCCATTCGGAAGTACTCGGGGCACCTTGCAATTTCTTTAACGTTATCATCTGGGGTGCTTAATACTTTTTGCAATGCAAAATCACCGGAGACTTTCTATTTTTGGTTGTGTATTGAAACCTAAAGCTATAGAGGAGACGTTTTAGAATAGATCAACTGGACTTTTTCGATTCTAGAGAATGGATGTAGTTTGGGAACTAAGCTATTTATAATTATCAAGATATTGAGCAAAAAGTGGTGGAAGCAGAAACTTGGGAAAAAGTATAAAATGAACAGGTTACTTTAGTTTTCATCAACGAACTAATATGTCAATTTTGTTTTTCTGAAAGCCACAACTAATGTCTGTCTAAACGGACGGTTCATACCGTTGGGATTCATTATACCTTATTGTTTTTTTTTCTTTATATTTTTGCTTAATGTATTTCTGAATTTTTATAATGAGTAATTAGAACTACATATGTAATAAATGCATGTAACCACGAATAACTCTCACGATTAAACATTTCTTTTTTGTAATTCATAAAGTCTGAGCTATATAAGTTAATAACCACGTGCATGGTGACCTAGAAAAAACAACAACCCACAATTGGTTTTCTCTCCCGTTGAATATATGATCTGTTTACCTTCTCGTAATTGGAATATCCTTCTATATGTTTATGTATTGTTTAACTAAGCAATCTATAAGATAATTTATAAAACACTTTCATTCATTCATTCATTCATTTATTTTCTTTAAGCTTTAATTGCAGCTCTTCAGAGTATACAAATTGCAACTAATGAACATAGTAAAGTACAGAAATGGGTGTTTTACAGGAGACCCTAGTACATCTATACTTATAAATTAAGACATTTTTAAAATAAACTACAAGATGCCTGCATCAGAATTTTAACTGATAAGAAAATTTTTTGTGAAATTGATCAAAAGCACTTACTTTTATTTTCGATAAACAAGCTCGAAATAGCAAAAATGAGAGTAAGGTGCTGGACACGCTTTGGCGGATCGAAGTCAGAGGTAGTTTGTATCAAAATATATACTTGCGATGAAATAATATTGAATGATTACGTAGAGAACAAATATATTTTTAGGTAACTTATTTAGAGTATACATAAAAGTTAGGATTTGATAAATGTTGAACATATGAAATGAGCCAATTCGTTTTTTGAATGTTCAATTTTAGTTTTGATGGATAGAACGCTTGCGATGCACGACCTCTGGTGAGAGAATGGGATAGAACTTTCCAGAACGGGGTAACCAATAACGCAGGGTGACTCATGGCAAACAGTGTAGGACGAGTTTGTCATGCATCGCGGACAGATACCTTAAGCTTTGGTCGGACATCTCCAGTTAATAAAAAAAAGTTATGAAATAAAATGAATTTAAAGCGATTTTACTTTTGATGGAAAAAAAACTTTTCACCACGGGCTGCCCCAGGAACGCGGGCTGACTAATTAACGTCATAGCGGAAATTGCAGGGTGAGTTTACCATCGGGTACATACTTTAATTAGATCAGACGACTTTGGTTTAAAATATGCAAATAAATATGCATACATTAGAGGGTTTTTTTTTAATTTCATACACTTTTATACCACGACAGATTGTTAATAAACCCAAGACAATAATTTTTAATCAATGAACAAACTGTTTTGTGTATAAAAGTGACCTCCCCCCCCCACCCCCACTATTTAAAAAAAATCTTATATCTGAAGTTCTTATTCGATACAGTGATATAACTTGTAATGTAATTTAACCTTTAGAACACAATTTAGAGATACGACAGACTAAATACCTACTCACTGGTTTGAAATACAATTTAAAAAAGGGTTTTTTCTTCAATCCTGCATTTGATTTGTTTAAAAAATTAATGTTTCTTCTTAAATAGTTTGATAACTTTTCATTTTAAGAAAGGAAATACACAATAAAACACACTGACGGACGATTTCGGCATTGTAATGTAATTTGTTTCTGCTTGTCTCGTTTCACTAATACAATATCTGTAGGTCAAAGAGAAGATAACTCTCTGGGGTTATGCAATACAGACGTTGGAATGAAAACAAAGGAGAGAGAGAGAGAGAGAGAGAGAGAGAGAGAGAGAGAGAGAGAGAGAGAGAGAGAGAGAGAGAGAGAGAAATTGGAAATGTCGAAATATATTATGAATTATTGATTTTCTGTTATAAAAGTAGCAGGAAAAAAATTGCATGACTAAACGTATGTAATTTTTATTTAATGACTGATTATGAGCATAATTTAATCAAAGACTTCCTTGAATAATTAGCCTACAAATATTTCATGTAAACAAATAAATGAGGCTTGAACGACAATTCGCAGCCAATACAAAAGGTGATTGAGTTGTGCGAGATTATGAGCAATGAATACCAGATTTCAATTATACCAGAGTTCAATTATAAAGTCAATTTTGTCAATGAAAAAGGAGTAATTACCTGATGTTTAGCCTCTTTTTCATACAATCCAGACTAGGATTTGAACCTAGATATCCAATAAAAAATTATGGTTGCTTTTCATTAAGCTACCTGGATTTGAAATTAGAAGGAACTTCACTATCAGAGAAATTTAAAGCAAATCGCGACTATGTCAATATAAAAAAAATAAAACACTTCATTTACATCTAATGTTTATTGTACGTTCCTAAAAACATCAGTTCAAATATCTATCCTAATCGTTATAAATTTAGTCGGCATTCCCTAATTCTGATTGTCTGTGTTTTTCATATGTTTAATGACATCTGGGTTTTTTCCGTTATCAGTAACACAGCCACTGAGAGAAGATCAATTGGCCTTGGCTGTAAAATGAAAACAAAGCTCTTTAAGAAAATGATCAAGAAATCAATCACGGACTGTACCTGTACTGATATTAATTAGATGAAACAACCTAGTTTGTATTAAACTCTGTATCTTGATAAACTATGTTGTGCCAATGCACGAGATATTTTAATAAACCTAACTACATTTATTATATTAATACGTCTTTTATATAAAAGGATATAGACATACGTAGTATTATAACAACGATTTTGATTATTTTGTATTTATCTCTCAGATTTAAGAATGTACATGGGGTGAGATAATCTTTTAAGAGAATTAAACCAAAAAATCAAACAGAGATAAGAGGTGGTACAGTTGTACTATTCACATCTTTTGTGTTTTAAAACAAGCTTGGTTCGATTTGATCAGATATTGCGGAGTAGTTTTAAAATATTCTAGGCATCGACATTTTCTGTCTGTTAATTTTTTTCATATTGACAAACAATTAATAAGCAAGTTTACTTACTACATAGTCACACACGACTTTTTCGTTTAGTCCAACACAGAATCTAAATCTTCAAATACATAATCCGTTAATCTAAAATACAGATCACTTGTATTCAATTTCTTCACTGACACATCTTTATAACATGCCGTAATCGTGTACAGATCGGTATAACCATACTTAACCGAACATTTCGATCGCAATTTCTTTTCCTTCTCGTTAACATCATTGGGTCAAGCATGCGTAGAAGCTCAAAATCATATACAAAAACAACACAGCTGAAAATGAGCACTCAAATTTCTATCAACAGCGATATCTTTTTAAAATTAGATACATATCCAAAGCGCAGTACCGCAAAAAAAATAAGTCATTATATTAGGAATTTTCTCTGAGCTTTTTGTTGACATATGTATCACATTTTAAAAAGAAATCTTCAAAAAACCGACGTCTGCACGTAAATGACATCTCAGACGGAATCGCTCGGCTGGATATATATACTTCCTGAATGGGTACCCTCAAAAACTTTACTGTCTTTAAGTTATTATGTATCAAATAATTTTTTCAAAACTTAAATTAAACGTCTGAAAGAACTCTCTTATCATGATTAAAATTTACCTGGTGTCAGTTTGCGATTCGCCGAGTTAGAGCGATTTAACAAACTCAATCGGACATAGGTGCAAACCGCTTTTTCGCCTCAAATCCCGTTGGCACCTAAATGACACGTCAGACGGTTTCGTTTGCACCTATGGGACAACATTTGGTTATATGTATATATAAATATATATATATATATATATATATATATATATATATATATATATATATATATATATATATATATATATATAGTAACTCTTGCTCAAGTAATTGTTTATGAAAATCACTTTAAATTTGTAGAAATGAGATGGGTCCGCCGTCCTTTAAAAATCACCTTGCACAAGTTATTTCATATTATATTGCATTAACCGGTTCATTGTTATTAAAAATAGTTGATTAAACTAATTTGATGACAAAGTTTGTATACGTATTATGATTGAAATGCATTATTGTGTATGAACATATAATTTGCATGTGCTGATCATTATTTATTTGTAGAATCTCCCAGCTTCAAATTGTAACTCCATAAAAAAAGAGCATTGGGCATTAATTTTACTCGGTCACATTAAACAAGTAAAAAATCGTTACAATAATATTAAGACCATCTATACGCCAAACAATCATGTTTTTTCTAAGCTTTTAAAAAGTCATTCTTAATAAAGGTGTATGTATAACTTTATCTGTTTCATTTAAAGTATGTTATATGCAATTATATAATCGGATTTGTTTTGAACTTTAAATGTAAGATTGATAAAAAAGAATCGAGTTTACTTACTAAGGTTCGGGAAATGACTGTTCCGCATGTTGACATTCAAACGATTATATACTATTGATGAGTAAGTGGTCGGTGATGTTAAATCATCGTATATGAGAGTTGTTTGGTAAAATGTATTGAGAATATATATATATATATATATATATATATATATATATATATATATATATATATATATATATATATATATATTCGTGTATATAGACAATCGTATGATGTATCTATTGGGTTTTTTGAAATCTATTGTAATAGCCTTCAACTTTCGGTTCATTCATGTAAGACTGCACCTGGAGTCAGGGAAATCTAAGAGCGAAACGTTTTTACTTTTATATAAGTTATAAACTTTCATTTAGCAATTGTTTTCAATTTTCTGCTTATCAGCATATCTGTTGTTTGGAAAGATAGGCCTTCCAACGCCTGCTCTTTGTTTAAAAAAGACGGGAAGTTTTATTTTCTTTAAAGTAGACGACTTTCTTATTCCTATAAATGAATGTTTGACTTAACTTCAATATTCCTGTACAAGTTTTAATTAGATAAAAAAAACATGTACAAGAATTTTGAAGTTAAGTCAAACATTAGTATGAATGGCTTATCCTCAGATTTTTTTTAGCTGTGATATGTTGGAGTACGTCAAGGTGAAAATGTGTCGCCGTTTTTATTTTCGTTTTATATTAATGAGTTAGAAAATTTCCTGATTGATAAAAACATAATTGGGTTGCATAGCGTAACTAAACCTATAGATGATGAACTGTTTTTGAATTTTCAACTATGTAATCTTTTTTATCCTGACGATACTGTTATTCCTGCTGATACGCCTGATGATTTACAAAATGCTCTTAATGAATTATATTTACACTGTGAGCAATGGAAGTTAACAGTTCATATAAATAAAACAAAAATATTGGTATTTTGTAAAGGTCGAATGATAAAAGGGAATTTTACTTTAAAGACTTTGAAATTTTGTGAATTAATGTCTATTTTAAAACTTCAAAAACTCAAAAACTATGTTTATTTATGCATGACATTTTTGAATCAGTCTGTCCTCCTTGAACATTTGTACTTTTTTTTCTCATTTTGTTCTCTCAAATTTATATGGTACATGTACCTTTGACACTATATCTACATGTAAAAATATTTATATTTATATTTGTTTTCCCTCGGACTGAAATGTCACACTTTCATTTGTTTAAACATAGCACGTGACTGCCTCATACATATCAGAATTATTATTGGGCAATATGGTCGTCATTGACCGCCGCTTCGCCTACTCATCTCAATATTTCATATTATCAAACACAGAAACCGTGTTCCGTAAGTTCTTAAAATATTTAGAGTAGTTGTCCTTTGGAATTCTTTTTAAATTAGAGTAGTTGCCCTTTGAATTGATGTTACATTGTTGTGTCTGGAGCAGAACAAAATGGCAGCGTCGAGATTTGCTCAAATATCTGCAGACGGAAGGGGGAAAACGTTTAAAATTGAATAGCAACGAAATGTTGTAAGTGAACATGGGAAGCGACGATTTTCAAAGAGTATTTGAAAAGTGAGATTGATAATTTTGAAGAGTTTAAATGAGTTTAATTGGACAAGATGTTAGGCAACTTGCACATTGGTTTGCGTAGATCGTCACTTGATAGTCCTCGGGAAAACAAAACTCTTTTTATGTTTGTTACTGATTCACTTCAGGTATATATCGGGTTGATCATAAATACAATGCCTGTTTCATGTACCTAATGTACTATTCAAAAGGCTAGTGAATAAGTTATTGTTAGCTAGATTGAAGAATGAAGCTCATTGTAATTTTGTTTTGAACTAATAGATTGTGAGTAAATAGTAAATAACTTTGCTGCTCATACATCTGTTGCGTAAGAATATAATTACTCTATACTACATAGGCGTTGGAACCACGGGAGGCTAGGGGGATAGACATAAAGAAAAATTAATCATAATCCCTTTTTTTGGTCAAAATTTCAGATACCCCCTCCCAAATTTAAGTTTGCATCCGACGCCACCAAATTAAATCCATGTCATATCTTATGTTTATATTTAAAAAAGCACACACACACACACACACACACACACACATATATATATATATATATATATATATATATATATATATATATATATATAAACGTTATTGACAAAAAAACTGATGTTGTATATGGGGTGTATACAACCTGTTGTAAAACAAATTTGATTTGTGTATTGAAATTCATATTTGAATTGTGGGATCATTTTGTAATTGATTTTAGAAAAATGTAAATTGTATATATTTTTCCACTAAACTGATTGTAAATATGTTTGTGTTTACGTTTATTTATGTTTATTGTTATTTAGTTTCATTTTAAACAACATAATACTTTCCGATAATTTGGAGGAAATAAAGAATAGCTTATCTTATCTTATCTTACGTTATATTACACTTGGAATGAAACATATTCAAGTATTTATTTACACTGTATATTTGAAAAAAAAATTACGGGTTTTATAAACAAAACAATTCAAAAAATGTAAAGGAAATCTACTACAAAAAAAGCACGAACTTAATACCTCTTGCGTTACCCATTCGCACTAACAACAGCTCCTCTTAGAGATCCCACAATTGAATAAAAACCCTTTGTGAAAGGTTATTCCCTTTGTGTATGTGATCTACTGCTAAATTCTGATGCTGAGGAACTGTCTCACTTTTGGGTTTATCGTTCCACACATTCGCAGGACAGTTAAGGCAACATTTTGCTTTCAAACTGCAGTAAAAGGAGGTCGTTTTGATTTTGCCTATTTTTTCTGCATGGTAAATTTTTCAAAAATATTTTTGGTGTTTTTTGTAAAGATATGTGTCACCTTAACATGACATGTCTAAATTTGACGGTCACGTGACTTTTCAATGTCACATGGGGGTCATTTTGACAAAAAAAGTCAATGCTAAATTGAGACAAAAAGTTCAAGGACAAGACAAACAAAGTTTGAAGTATGTAATATGCCAACTTAATCAACATGATCTATACATCATAGAAAGTAATGCTCATTCAGTTGTAAAGTTTGCTTATAATGTAAATTTCTGAAGAAATCTGGTTACTTGTTCCAAAAATAACGCATCTTTGTATATTTTGATTAAAATTACGAATTAATCCTTTATCTCTCAACAAATGAGCACCAGTTTTCATCAAGTACACGTAAAAAGGAAGAAAATCATACTATATTCAATAATATCTAAAGCCGTCTTGCCCTTGAACTTTTGCATTTAATTTGTCGATCGGGAAGGACCTCAAATCAATTACACATTTCAAATGCACAAGTGATCCCAAAAGGGGAGATAACTCTTTAAGAGAATACTCTTCTGAAATAGGCGCAAAGTTCCCACGAACCGAGAAAATTTTGGCTACCCACGAATATTGACCCCCACGAATAAAAATGATTCCACAGTAACACAAGCACCTGATGTTATAAATATTTCTCATGATATAAAAAATAACCCTTTCCTTATTGTGTTATGTATTATTAAGTGGGGTGGGTGTATCTTTTCATTACGGGAATGTTTGACGCATACCTGTGCCTTATGATTGTATATTCTATAACACTGTGTAGATCTAAAAATATGTTCGGGGGGGGGGGGGGGGGGGGGCAAGGGATAACTATTTCCTGGGTGCCAGGGACCGAGCCATTTTACTACATGTATGTGGATTGTCAATTCAATGAATTAGAATTTTCCAAGGGAACTATAAATCTGCACATGTATAAGACATTTCCCCCTCCCCCATAATTAAAGAATCCAACATCATGCGCCTTTACACAACATTTTTATTTTTAGCACTCATTAAAATTAAAATTTATTTTTATTCCACACTTGCACATGCAAAATGATTAAGGGGTTACCCATTATTTATTTAAGGATGCGATCGAAAACCATTTTTGACCTTACATCATGTATGCTTGAAACAGCATACAACAATCTAATACTTAATAGCTGACTTAAGTAAACGTCCCTTTCCTAACAAAATTGTGAATATAAAAGCATTTGTTTTATGCATTTAAGAAGATAAAAGGGCTTTCTGAAAGATTCAAAATGATAAAATTGTCTGTTACAAAATTCACACTTGACATATGTTTGCACACTCAACAATTTCAAAAAAATATGTATAATATGATGGCATTGTGTTTATTGTTTGACTTCTTAGTTCTACTCCTCTTCTCTCTTCAAAAACACAGTCTTCCTGTTCTTAAAGTCCAGTTTTGTATTTTAATCATTTATATCTTTTATATTCTCAGGATAAGTGTGTGGGTAAATTCTCACCAATAAGAACATCATTTATTTAAATCCCAAATCAAAGCAGGTACCAGCTGAAATGAAAATGGATTGATCATTGAGTTTAGCATGATTGTAATCAATTGATTGAAGAATTAAAATGGAAGAATTTTTTTGTTAAACTTGACAAACATTGAAATTTACTAATTTTAATATACATTTTGCTCAGTTTAGATTTGCATTTAGGTTCCGTACAAGTTCAAATACAGCTTTGAAACAGTGTTTTGTTTTGGATTGAAATGATTAACATCCTCATCCCTGATATGTTAAAGTGTAAAAGATTACTTGGACCCCTTTATTTTACTCGACCTGACCTTAAAAGTGCTCTCTCTCTCTCTCTCTCTCTCTCTCTCTCTCTCTCTCTCATTACTGATTAACTCTCATTTTTTTTTATTTATGTACACTGTAGTTATACAATATTATTATAATTTCAGTGCAGTTACAGTAAATTTTTACCATGTTGATGAGCAATGTATAGTACATGTAGTATTTAAAAGTGTTGGTTAATAATTCACATATTTTTTGTTTAATCATTTTAAAACATAAAACCATTCATACATGAAGATGTTTTTTTTTCTAATTGAATTGTCTAATAGAAAACAACCATAAGTATAATCAGATTTATCATTATTTCAATAAACTTATAATATGTTATTTACAGTACTCACATTTTCTTCAAGCATCTTTTTTTTCAAATCAGAGTGCCACTTTTCAAATCACTCTGCAAATAACAAAAAAATAATTATGGGAAGCTATACAACTTTACAGTTTACATGCATACATGCATAGGCCTCATGTATAAACAGTAATTAATTTGAACATTTTGTGAAAGGTAGATCTATTTTGCACAATTATTGCATGGATGGGTAAAATGACCAACACTTTAAGTATTATGTGAAAGTTACACATGCACTTTCCAAACAAACATACCATGTCCATATAGATTCCTCATTTAGAGTAAATCAGGTTAAGTAGCATATATTTATTTGTTTATTTGGCTTTTTATTATCAATAGTACACAAGCATAAATATGAATCAAGGTAACCAGATTTCAATCAGTGTTATAATACTTAAGTTCTTAGTGATATAAAAAGTTAGTAATAAGAATTAATGTGCATGAGCATCTTATATCAATTACACCCTAACACTGTTTTGATTAAAATACGCGGGTAGGTTAAGGCAACTCCGAGTTTAATGATCGTCGATATTATTGTCATTTTAAAAAATGTGCATTTTCATGAAAACAATGCTGAATATTAATATCAAGTGAATGTATTCAGCAAGATATTATATTTCTACTTTGCAATCGAGTCGATCTTTGAAGCTGCCGTGCCATGGCATCACGTGACAGTTTAAAATAGATAATCTTTTTAACCTTAACAAAAAATCAAAAAGTGTAACACTACCCCGAAGGTTATTTCTATGTATGATACAATAATTCGATCGGTAATTACATGTAGTTCATGTTTATAAGTATTACTGCTAGAATCCTACTGTTCATCGCATGAAACAAATATTGTTCTTATTAATCGGAAACCCCTTCAACTTCTTCAATTTCATTGACAATACTACGTATTTTTCATTAACAACAACAAAGCAAAGGATTCTAGCAGCACTTTTCAAGTATTTAAGGTCATACCCTTTTGATATTTGCCAAATTCATCTTTCATAATATTTGGGGTAGTGTTACACTTTTTGTCTTTTTTGTACACACTGACAGAGGAAAGGTCGGTCAAGCAACATAATTGTGTCTATCTGCTCACCTTATAACACTCGCTGATAAAACAAAATATCCATGCCTGCATTATCCTGATTATGTCTTAACTGACACTCATCGAAATCTTGGATATATATATTAAATAAGTCTTATTTTGGCATTGTTTACACTGCATTCCGATTATTTGTCTCCCGAAATTGATTGTCTCTATTAAACATGCTTGTGACGTCATCAATGTTAATGATACGTAATACAGAGAAATCGAAGATATATTCAGTTGGAAGAGTTTCTTGTGACATTTTACACCTGTAGTTTTTATGATGTGGACCAGAGATATAGTTAAAATTGACAGGTTTCTTGAGTAAAATATGACATCATGCTACTTATTGTGACGTCATATCGATCAGAGGAATTTTTACTCAATCGATCGCCGAGGGTTGCCTTATATCCCCGCGTGTGGCTGAATTTTACCATACAGTACTCGTGTAAAAATAAGCTGTCGTAGAAGAATTTTCAACACAGCAGAAATATGTTATTGATCAGCTGTTCATCAACAGGTCAACTGATTTTCAAAAAAATTAATAAATTGTATATAATCCTTTAGACTGTACACATACTGTACTGATTTTCGGAAAATCAAATCAGCTGTTTTCACAGCCTTACTCTGTTTTTAATTACAAATTGAAAAAATACCCACACCAAACAACTGTTGTGTAAAGCTTAGTATTGTCAGTATAAATGCTATTAAATGAATCGATCGTGTCGATTGGTTCCAGATGAAAATGATCAACAATTTATCGGGCAGACAATAAATTAAACCTACATGTATATATTGTATAAATGTAAACTATGCAGTCTCTTTTCAAGTTTTGAACGAAACAACACAATAAGTTGATCAGAAATTTATCCACTGCATAAAAACTCAATAAAAAAGTTATTTGGTTCATTACAAATATACACTATACACCTATTCTACATACCTGATAAATCATCAAAAGACCGCTATCATCGGGAACACCAGCTACACGTGCGCGTGTTTACATTAGATACAGCGTCTGACGAGCGCTTTTAGGACGCAGATTCACACCCATACGACAGATGTGTCATGGAAATTCTTCGTACATTCGTGTTGTAGATACACATATGAGTGATTCCTAGTTACATTTTTTCTCATGAAGTATTAAATCAACCGTATTTTTGCTAAAACTGTTGTTTTTTGATATATTTTCCATATATGGAAATACAGAGGCGAGGCATATTTTTTGGCGTCATATCTCATTATCCCTTCATTAGCATATCAAAGCGATGGTTACCCTTATCTATACTGCGTATGGGCAATTGATATGTTTCAAAAGTGTACCGTGCAGTTGCTTTTCTTGTCTATCATAAAGGTGAATTTCCCTAGTGAAAAGGTCATGTTGATGGGTCGTTGCATGACGTTTTGGCCATTATGGTAGGCCTTAAACACTTCCAGTTGCGTTGAATTTCCGGGCGGGCCTTAGAATGATATTGTGGTCTCTGTAAAAAAAAACTCTAGCAATCTATAATAATATTATAATTGAATTTAGAATAGCTGTTTTATTGTTGAAGACACCATTTTAAAGGTTATAAGTAAATAAAGTAAATATTGTGAAAGGAAACAAACCTATCGTGAACCGCGCTCTGCTTAAATCACGCCAACTGATATTTGAGGTTCTTGGGTAGACGTGCAGCACATTTTACTCAATTAATTTTATTTTTTCATAAGCAGCTAAAGGCAGGAAACTACGAAAGACAGATAGGGCCACGTATAAAAATATTGTGTTATCTCGTTATTACTAGAAAAGATCTCGTTATTACGGGTTAATTATCTCGCTAAAGGCAGGAAACTACGAAAGACAGATAGGGCCACGTATAAAAATATTGTGTTATCTCGTTATTACTAGAAAAGATCTCGTTATTACGGGTTAATTATCTCGTTATTACGAGAAAATATATCGAAATAACGAAAAACAATCTCGTTATTACGAGTTAATTATCTCGTTATTACGAGAAAAAATCTCGAAATAACGAGAAAAGATCTTATTTTTACGAGAAAAGATCTCGTAATTACGAGTTAATTATCTGATTATTACGAATTAAGTATATCATAATTACGAGATAAAATCTCGTTATCATAAATTAATTATCTCATAAGTACGAGATAATATCTCGTTATAATAAAGTACATAGGAGTTGTTGTTTGATTTATTATTGTGAAAAAATACATATATAAAAAGTGTTCCTCGTTCATCAGATCTAAACCTCCAAGTCGATTGGTACACACTTTGAGTGTACTTTTTTCCTTTCCAGAAACGTTAATTGAATTTTGATTGTTCTTAAATAACAACGGTCATTATTAATTGATTTCTACATAAAATAATCGGATTTGACATTTTATCTTATATGATTAAGTGGAAAGAACGTCATGTAATTTTACTTTTCAACGTATATTACAATCCCATTCCGAAGTAAATACCAGGTAGTCCTAGTCATAAAATCACAATTCCATTAGTTACAGAAAACTATGTAGTTTCAACGATGGATATACGGGATTAACCACGGATAGTGTTTAAAATATTCATATACAACCTATATTGAAAATAATTGTTTTTGTATTACATGTATAATATTTTTGAGTTTGAAAACAAATTATCATTCATATTTATAAATTGGTCAATTAATTTATTAATCAATCTGCTTTGTTCTTTCTTCTGAATTTTTTAAAAACTAATTTAATGAATTTCTTAATGTATGTTCATCCATTTCACATAAAAAGACTCAGAGAGAACATGTAGATCTATGAAACGCACCATTTTACATAGGTCTTTTCTCGTAATACACAGGCAATTGTGCCTCACGTGAATTTCACGTTAATTTCACGTGAAATTCACATGAAAATTTTCACGTGAAATTCGTGTGAAAAGAGCACTCACACGAATTTCACGTGAAATTTTTCACATGAATTTCACGTGAGGTTAACGTGAATTTTACGTGAAATTAACGTGAATTTCACGTGAAGTCTAATAGCTTTCTTTAGCCTTTTCATTAGGTTTTTACACTTAAATGATGGTAAATACACCTCATTAGTTGTTTTGTCATTAATTTTCAAAGCATGTGCACTTGTACATATAATTGTACCTCTACAAAATAAGGACATTTAAATATTCAAAATCTGAGTTCTTAATCAAGCTTTGTTAAACATGTATTGATCATTTGCATTAATATATTCAATTTGTCAATTGATTTCGATATCAATGCCTCCATTGGATCCAAACATACGAATCATTCATATCACAAACCCTGGCAGTTACCTCTTAATAAACAGTAAAACTTTGATATACAATTCTTTAAGCTTTATTTTTCTCTGTATTACAAAAAGATGTAAGATACTCTTTGGTGCTTCAATCTGAAAGAGAAATTTTTTTTTCAATTTAGTAATTTTTTTACACAATGCTTCTAAAGCTCTTTCATAATAATATGAAATAAAACCTATGATGTGATAACGTTTTTGCTTATAATTCTTTGTATACTCAGGCGTACTGTTTTTATTTATTGGAATTCAAAACATAAGGTCGATAGGTAAAATAAACAATGAAGAAAATGCAAAACGAGAGAGAGAGAGAGAGAGAGAGAGAGAGAGAGAGAGAGAGAGAGAGAGAGAGAGAGAGAGAGAGAGAGAGAGAGAAAGAGAGAGAGAGAAAGAGAGAGAGAGAGAACAAATTCAATCATTAGCATTTCGCTTTTTCCTGTAGGGTTTTACAACATTAACTTTTCAACTTTTACCTCATCTTAGTTGTCTTCTGTCTACCACCTCCACGTTCTCCTTTGTCAGTGTTTTATTCTGTAAAGGCATATTGGGATAATTTCTGAAATGTTTATAATTATAATCAGTGATAAGATAGATTGGGTTAGAGTTTTTAAACATTATTTATAAAATTGACAAGCAAGATTAAAAAGTACTGAAAAATTTATTCTTGAGGAAATTCAGTACTATCCTCATTTAACCTCATGTAATATAATTCTAAAATATTAATATCCTTGTTTATTCTTGGATCTTTAAACTGCTATTAGAATTCAAAATGGTATTTTATTCTTCATACAAACAATCCAGCTAAAAAAAACTTTTCAAATATTACCTTGGATCATTGTCCCCATCATATCAGCTGCAGTGCGGAGATTATAACCTTTGAATTTAAGAGGAATGGTTTAATCTTCTGGTTATGTTCAACCACATCTTAGAAACCTACAAAAATGTACGTCTGTCATTTACTATACAAGTATATCAAAAGTTGTACATTTACAAATTGGCATTTGGTGCAATTATATAATTTTTAAAAAATACATTAATAGTAAACAACAATATTTACATACTGTATCAATGTAAGAAATATTACCATACATATACATTTTTTTTCTTGGTATGAATATATAGATCTTGTAACTTTAATACTTTAAAAAATGCTACAAAATGCTTTATAGCTAAATGTTCTTGAATACTCACAATTATAGTATAATATTCTAAATAGACACAATGTATTTCTATGATAGACTCTGTGTAAGACTGCATATGAAAACAATGCCTTCCAAACATCATGTAATTCCCTGAAAAATAAAAAAAAATAATTAGATGGTAGATAAAATAACAAAGAAATTATGTTCATGATTACAAAGTGATAAATATTTTTTTAAACCTACTTTTCTTTAAAAAAAAAAAGAAGAAGACAGGTGTACATTAATTGTTGAAAAAGAGGGAAACTACAAACAATCGCCGATTACGTTAAACAATTAGGCCTAGATAAGTCACTCACCGAAACCAGAATTTGATCATCCGTAATGAAGCTGATCTATCCTGTTTTCAACTATCGTTGTTGGCGAAGTCAAGTCTCCCCTTCCACTTTCAATTTTCTTCCGAAGCCACTGTATCTAGCTGCCTTCAATAAATACATATGTATGAAACACAATGCTTTTTTTTTCTTCATAAAACTTTATTGTTTTTTTTTTTATTTATTTATCAAACCCGCACAGCTTTAGTAATATTTAAGATCTTTCCGAGAAAATTCGGATTGACAGACCTACCGATCTCAATTAATTTGATTATCAACATTATTTCACAGTGACCTTTAGTTAACTGTTATTAAATTATTTTATTTGCATAGTTTATTGAAATATCCTCATCAGCATCACGCTATATATGTATAATATAATTGTAGGCATATCAAGTGTCGATCGCGTCTTCGAGACGGTCAATGTTCAAAGTGAAACAGAATTTTCACGGATAGAGATATATATAAAGCGTTGCAACAAGATCTACGCGGTCACTACTCTTTTCATTTTAAAAATATACAGCTTACCTTACAAATTTGGCATCCAAGTTACACCAGTCCACAGCATAACATACACAGTGCAGTCCATCTTCTGCTTCAACCTGTGACGTAAAATGTGACGTCGGCACGAGCACGACTAATTCAAAGCCGATTCAGACTTCAATCCGGAATTCATTTAATTAATAGCATTGAAATATTATTTTACGAGTTGAAATTATTAGCATGTATGTTGATGGTCTTTTATTGATATGCTTATACATTTTTTCTTTTATTTATATTTGTTAAGATAATGTTAAATTGCTAAAGGGTTTTTGTTGTTATATGCATTCCTGTTATCTGGTTATATCACTTTGGTGTAATCGAAAGTATTATAAATTGAGTTAAACAACTCTCAGCCAGTACTGAAGTAAAATACACATCTTGAAAAAAAATAATCAGGGTTGTTTAAGAATTGTTTGAAATTTCACGTGAAATTAACATGAATCAATTCACATGAATTTCACGTGAAACGGATTTCACGTTAAAAATGTGTGAAAATCATGTGAACTTTCACATGAATTTCACGTGAAGATGTTTCACGTGAAATTCACATGAAAAAATTTACGTGAATTTCACTTCACGTGAATCTTAACGTGAAATTCACGTGAAGCTCTCCTCACGTGAATTTCACGTGCGGCACAATTGGCTGTGTGACGAATTCTTTTTTCGTAATTACGAGATAATTAACTTGTAATAACGAGATCTTTTCTCGTAATAACGAGATAATTGACTCGTTATAGCGAGGTCCTTTACTGTTTATTATCACCACAATTCTTTTTTATACTAGTTTTTGTAAAAATTAACACTGTATTTTTAATATTTTTGGTTATCTACAGATCAATCCTGCTACGATTTGGTGTTCAATAGGCGATTAAAATCACCCAATTCGTCTTAAGAAAGGTATACCGTAATTGTACATTAAGTTTAATGTTACAACTCAATAATCTGTATTTTTCCATATTGTAAATTCCTTAATTTACGCAGTTACTTACAGTGTACAACATATTTCTGCGATCACGCTATTTTGTATAAAATCGCAAGCATCATTTTTTGTTTATAATTTCGTCTAGTTCAAAACTGTCTGGAAATTAAAAACGATATTTTAAAACCCGCAAGTGTTGTACATGCGATTTTACGCGGATATCAATTCTTCGCGTATTATTAACGAGGAATCTTCAGTATATGTATAAATGTATGATGACAGCGGAAAATAACAGTACTTGTTTTATTTCTTCTTTCAGATTGTTGAGAAAATACCTGCTTGTGCTTTGTTTGGTTTTGCTTAGATATGTCTCACTGGGATAAAACTGTTTATTCAAATTTACCAAATATGAGTATGCATCGGATTTATGATGTATGAAATAATGCACTCAGAAAGATTAATCTGATCACGATTATGTGTTCTTGCAGTAGTCTGTGTGAGTATATATTTTTTCGTAAAGAAAATACCTATGGACCACTGATGACTACAGTTACATGCATTCCTTTTCACTTGTCTCTTAGAACAAGAAAATCTGAAGAGTAGTTTATGATTGCTGACAAATGAATTGATGACCCCTGCTTCAACTTTATTAGTCTGGAAATTGAATAAGTTGTGTAAAAAGATCATTTTGAACGTGTATATACTGTGCAAACCAGTAGAGCAAGGCAATTATTGAGACAGAAGAATAATTTTCAAGTCTTGGTATCAAATGTTACTTTAAAGGTTAATGCAGTTAGGTTGCCTTAAATTTTATATAATTCTATATTATAAAATTATATATATATATATATATATATATATATATATATATATATATATATATATATATATATATATATATATATATATATATATATGTCTGTCTGTCTGTCTGTCCGTCTGTCTGTCTGTCTGTCTGTCTGTCCGTCCGTCTGTCTGTTTGTCCGTCCGTCCGTCCGTCCGGGTGGGTGGGTGGGTGGGTGGATGGGTGTTTGTGTGTGTGTGTGTGTGTGTGTGTTGATTTGAAATACACTTTTTAATAGTCCAGACTATATAATTGATTACTCAAGTCACCCTGCAAAAATCAATAAAAGCTATCATTATTTAATTTCTATATTACTAATTGCTCATCATTTCCAATGATCGCTTCCCCTATAAACGAAGTGGGCTGTCGAGACGGCTCTTCTGTGTAACCCCAGCAGGTTTTTGAATTATGATTTTTAGTGCATCGATCGCAGGCTATGAAATAGAATACAGTCGACATATTGTTGTAACTATTTATCATATATTTGTTTCAATTTTGGTTTATGAAATAAAAAAAATAGATTTTGTTCTCCATTTCATATTTTTTTCAAGTGTAAAGCACGCAGTGCAAATGCATAAAAGAGGCTTTCTAAAAAAGATGCAGTGATCAAAGAATTAATTGTTAAAAAAATACACAATGTCGTATATGGTTTCAAGCCGTGGTATATGCAAATACAAAGTCCAGATATAATCACATTCTTAAGTTGCATGTATATACTGATTAGCAGTAATTTACCGATGAAATTTCAATAGCTACATATTACATGTACGAATATCAACAATATTATTGTATGTTAGGCAGGTCTGGTCCACAAGAGAAAAATAACTTCCACTGCATGGATATGATCGTAGAGTGAGGAGTGGGTACAGCCTTGGCTTAAATGGAGTTTGAACAGAAAAGGCACAGTTTTTGCTTCGGTAATCAATTTTATTACAATACAAAACACGGTTGTTGTTTTTTTTTGTTTTTTTTTTTGGGGGGGGGGTTGCAATAATCTTAACATTCTCAAATTCATTTGAAAAATTGCACTTTGCGTAAATAAAAACTGCAGATAATTATTGTAATGTTTAAAAACATATCAAATACATATAAGGGCCTTACATAGCATATCCATATACAAAGACGTTTTACTTCTCCTTTAAAAAAAGCCAAAATTATCCCATATCTAAAGTTTTGCTAGAGAAGTTATCATAAAATTAATTGGCAATGATATATGAGGATATTACTAGATATAAATTTATTGTCTCTGCAATAAAAATGGTGACGGATGAAAGCCTATTTGTCATTGGCGATAATTTTTTTTGCTCTATGGGGGGGGGGGGGAAGCAAACAGATAGTGACACACTTAAATGCACCATGACAAGGTAATACAATACATACAAACACCCTTGTTTTGTTTCAAAGGAGGTGTACTCACGTGGGAGTTTCCTCATTTCTGTATATACCTGCAAAATCTTACACGTTTATGAAAAAATAATCAAATGACAAAATTTGACAACGAGTATACTCGATCGTTTGTATATTCAGTTTGTTAATTTTGGATTCTTCCTCTTGACCTATTTATAATGTATTCAAATCCGAGTATATTGTTTCTCCAGTAAGGGAAATTATACTTTTTCGTATACATTTTAGATCATTATTCATATTGAGTATATTTCAAGTATATATGCTGTGATTTAGATGTAGTTAACTGTGTTGCTTCAAATATCAACTCATTTCAATGTGACCAATACATGTAAATCATCGAAAGTACATTTCATTTTCATCCACAGTATATGAGGAGGCATTTTGTTATCGTACTTAGTACAATGTAAATGTATTATGTATAACATCATTTATTATGTAATGACAGCTTTTATTTTAAGACTTAATTTAGAAAAGATTCATAGGTCCACCGTTATCTAAATTTTCCAGGTTCTACATTTTGTAAGTTTGAAATAAAATGGCACTGATATTTTTTTCTGTAAGTTTTTACAATTTCAATTCAGTTCAAACTCTCTTTCTTCAATTTATATTGTAAATGAATTGACTGGATTTCTGTTTGACTTGATGGTATATGAGGCAATATACAGTACAAACAGAACGATGCATACAACTCCCAGAATTAATATTGACACTTGGATTGGTGTTTTCTGGTCTTCTTTGTTCGGGTTTAACATCAGAGGCTGTGTTTTTGTGAAAGTTGATTCATCACTATTAAAGTATAAGTCACTGGACCGAATAATACATACACAGCAAAATGTGCCACATATGTTTCACATACGTTAAACATGTGTGATACGTATGTGACGTCACGTACGTTTAACGTGATTTAAGTACCACATATGTTTAACGTACGTTAATGAACATGTGTGAAACGTATGTTACACGTGTGTTATACATACATGATACATGCCATACGTTTAACATATGTGGGCCCAACATACGTTTTTCATATGTATTACATACGTATCACATTTATATTTCTTAACATTAAATTACTTGAATATTTTTTTCAATTTTTCAGTTCATTTTTGATACACTTCATCTTGCTGCTTGAATCACTTCACTTGATTACTCAGTAACTTGAGTGTATATTTGGAAACATTCCATTCATTTTGCAATTCCAGCTACTTGTTAATCTAAAATAAGAGTTAAAGAAAAAAGACAGTTTTGAGATTAAAAATGAATTTAAATCCTTCGAATGATTACAGTTAGATTTATATTGTTGTCATTCTTCTTCTTCTTTCTGTCAATCACAAGACAGTATTAATTTTTAAAAAAAATTTACCTCTAGTATATTCATCCTGATTTCTGTCCAACTCTAACTTCTTACTTTTTAATGTTTTCCAATGACAATGCTTGTTTAAACTTCTGTCTAAAATGTTAAAACAAACTTCTTAATAAATGTTTTTTAAGACAGTGTGTCTGGTTTTATAGAAAATTTATATTGTTTTATCTTCTCCCAGCCTATGCGTGAAATTTTACCATGGTAACCCAATTTTTATGTCATGCATGATATCTTGACATCAATACAATCGTTTTCATATATGATACATATATCATTAGATGTTCATTTCTCATTCAGAAAACCAAAACCTTGTTTCAGCCCTACAATTTGTTTCAAAATGTCCAAATGTTAAAGGGTTAAGTATATACAATAATCAGAGTTTTTAAATACAACATGATACAAAAACATAATTCATACATGTAAGCGGAAAACAATGTATACAGGTAAATATTTTCTTGATACCAATAAGCTTGAATCATCTAAATTGAAATACCTTAATCTGTCACTAAATTAGCAACCACATTGCATTTTACTGTCTTTGAACTCGAGAAGAATTTTTGGATCATGGATCATTCATTACAAAATATTTGGGCTACATCAAAACTGATCTTTGAATTTTTTTTAAACCTCTGTATGATAACCATCTGCTACAAAATATAATACATTCAATAGATAAATAGTTAGATATATCAAAATGAGTTGCATTTTCAGTACATTTGTATGATATATTATAACATAAATCAAATTAAATGATGACATTCATGCATACAAATATGAATACGAAAATTTTTGAACTTATTTTACACTTACTTACTAAGAAATACAAATATTCTTATGTATATATGTCATGCAACAGTTTAATGATCCTGAACACCCCATGACTTCTACTTTTTACGACAGTACGTCACAACATGGCAATTTTAACTCATTATGAAACAGTATATACATGTATTGCCAAAAAAGTTGTATATATCTTTAGCACAACGGTTGTTGCTTTAATGATAATCTACTGACCCACAGGTCCTGATTTCGAATATTTCAGGGTATTTTGTTTTCATGAATAATAATAAAATTTTAAAAGTTTTTTTTTCTCCAAATATTTAAGTATTTTAAGTTAAACACATGCTAGAAATCCATACCTTTAAGTAATTTATTAATTCGGGTTTGTGTGGAAAAGTTTTTCCAGAGGTGTTGATGACCTTTAAAAAATGTTTAAATTGTGAAATGTCATGGTATGTGTACTTACATTATGATTTGATCAATTCAAAGAGACATCTATCATTGACTGTGTTAGCTATAGTTGATGTCCCCTCCAAGGGATATGTCAGGCAGCCAACGCATGCCTGTATAAATGTCACAGGTGCTTGAGGACAGGACCCAGTGGCCACCCCCCCCCCCCTCCCGGATTTAAACCCCAGGGGTATAGTTGACTTTTTTTATAGAATTTTTTATAAAGTCATGTACACAACATGTTTCATTTTAAATATCTAAAAATTAATGGAAAATAAACGATTAATGTAAAAACACCCCCCCCCCCTTGCATTATAACCCCTTCGTCATTTTGGGACTATAAAACATGTCTCCGCTTTATATATCCAACAAGCACGGGATGATATTATTGCAGTAAATATATCTCTTCCTCACTATGCTTTTAAAATGAATGTACGTTTTTCTGTAAACCTACTATATCATGTTAAACGAGTTTTTTAAGACAAGCTAGGTAACTGTGACGGAAGTCAACATCTTTCAGTGACATAATGAACACTCATGATGGATAAAATCTGAGGAATTTTTTGCGCGCCAATAGGATTAAATCGATTTTCTCGGATGTTATCGTACCAAAGTGACCGATAGTTGTTTACTTCCGTCACAGTTACCTAGCGGAGTGGCATACCTTTCCACTTTTTATATGCAGGTTGGGATTGTTTTAAATAAATCGTTTATTTTCAATTAATTTTCAGAAAATTGATATGGAACAGTCATGCTCTATAATGACTTTAAAGGAATTTCTATTTAAAAAAAAAGCGTCAACTACTCCGGGGGTCTAATTCGGGGGGGGGGGGGGGGCTGTCCTCAAGCACCTGTGAAAAATGTTTTCAGTTACCAAGCAATAAGAATTAAAATTAATATAGGCAACTCTGTAATCATTTCACTTAGGTGCAATGGGAGACCTATTCGTTACTTTGCATAGGCTTTGCTCTAGTTTTTCGCTACTTTCAATTTTTTAGTTTTCAAATGCGTCTTATCCAAGATCGACATATATTTTATGGGTTTCCATAAGTATTGATTCTTCTAAATTAACTAAACCAAATAGCTGCTGAGTTGTAGCTCTCTGGGGAAACATCATTTTTATCGTCATTAATTCAACCCGAATTTTCCCGGAGAACACAGTTACAGCTCCGTACTACATGTTTACTCTTTTGCCATCGGTAATTGTACGATATAATTTTCAAAATCAAGTAAATGAAAACGAATGCTTGATAATCCTTACCTCTGCTAAATTCATCTTGCAGTTCGATCTTCTGCCTCCGTGACGTAAAAATGTGACGTATATTTGGTTATCAACTAAACTAAAGCCGATTCTGTCTTAAATCCGGATTCGTTATTAAATTAATTTTAAGAAGACGATGAAGAAGTTGTTAATAAAACAACTTAATTTATTCATGACTACATATAAAATTAAGTTTAAACCAATAAACATGCACATTAGCAAGGCCTTTCTTCAAACATGTATCACATGTGTTAAATAACGTACTTATAACATACGGTTGTTAGAAATTATGTTAACCGTGTGTTTATTAACATATGTGTTAAATGTGGTTGAGATCTACATATGTAAAACATATGGTTCACATACGTTTAACATATGTAAAATCTAACGTACGTTAAACGTATGTGATGTTGAACGTATGTTATCACACGTATGTTAACCATGCATTTCTCAACGTATGTGTAACGTACGGTTTGACTTCACGTGTGTGTAACATATGTTTAACGTATGTTGTACATGTGTTAAGTTTTAACATATGTGAGACGTACGTGGCACAATTAGCTGTGTAGTCTTCGTTGCATTCTTTGAAACTGATTGCGGTGTGTTCGATGCAGAGGTTTGAAAAAATCTCATGATATCTAATTAAAAGAAATGAAATTTATATGTAATTCTCAAATGATATAAAGTCTCTTCTTTAAATGAATTACATGTAAATGTAAATGTAAGGGTTTTATAGTCTTGCTCGCAAAGTGAATTTCCTCGTACGACTTTTACATATTACCCCCTATACATATATATTCTATATGTGAGACCTATACAATCCATAGCATCCTCAACTCCCTGGGAAGCATACAAGCAGAGCTGCTTAATGACGGCGCTAATATTTTTCATTCACATAGCCAGCTCGTCTCCTATGCCAGGTAATACTTTAAATATATAAAGTAGAGTAAAGTAACTTGCCCAAGTTACAATATTACAACGATAGCGACAGACCAGACTCGAACCCGGAACTACCGTGTCCAAATCAGTCGAACGCTTTCAAATGTGCCATCCCCTTTACAAATATTGCATCGTATGTCAGTATTTTCACCAACATGCATTTGAATGCATTAATCAACAAAATGAATTTCATTTTATTTGAAAGTTAAAATTTTCTGTATACTTTATTTCAAAGAGAATTTAACTCATCCAGGGAAAGTCCTGTGATAAAAATCAACCAGGAGGTCATATCATAATGGCAACGTTACAATGTACCTAAGAAGGGCCTTAGCATATATTTGAAAAGTATTTTTTTCTCCCAAAGCTGGCTTTTGAAAAAGAAAGAAACATAGACATTGAATATTCATTTGATTTAATGTGTAAGTATATAATGCATACGATGCATTTTATCTAAATTAATTCAAATAAACAAACTACTTGTATATAATAACTGAGCAAATTACACACATTTTAATCCTTACCAGTACTTGTTTCTGATGAGCATCCTTTTATGTTATCGCACTGATGTATTTCGCATGTACAGTGGAGGCGACAAGCAACCCCATAGGAAGGATATGGACATGATTCATTGCAGTGACGACCATGATATCCACTACGACACTCTTGCATTTAGAAAAAAAAATAATGTCTCATTGAATCATCACTGACAGTATCTTTATTCTACATATTATTTCAAGACTGTGCTTTGATCTTCATTTACTAAGTTATTCTATGTGCTTACCAACACATCTGTTTTTGACTTTGCTGAACATGTAGCCAGAGCAGCATCCCGATCTGGAAGGAAAGAAGTGAACAAATCACGTTTTTGAGATAAATAATTTACTTGAAAATAAGATTTTTCATTTCATGCAATATAAAAAAAATACCTTTTATTGCTGCATTTTAAACATGTGATCCATTCATTTTGCAGACATTCATAAAGGACCATCAACAAAAAAATCATATAATGCATACTGGGAACTGCAGTCTTTACGACTTATGTCATATACTGATGTTTTTCCGTTTAAATAAAGGGTTTTGTATTTTTTTAATTACAACGAGGAAGTAGTTCAATGATTGGAATTAAATAGGATCTATTGCTATTTTAACCTTATTTGATTATTTTATATGCTGTTCATCCGAAAATACTTAATATCTAGGTGAAACAGAAATTCCCCCTGCTGTGTACTTTTGATAAAATGATCTACAACTTCTACATTTAAATTATTTGAACAAATAGGCAAAGAGGGAAATCAAACACGTTTCCAGCTGTGAATTTACTGTTGTTTTTACTCACACACAGTTATTTTTGTATTAATTAAATTGTTGTCAGCTGTTTGAACGGGAAGTAAATGTTATACAAGTAAGAACAAATTTGATCACATAATTCATAGTCCATAAATCAATATTTAAATATGTTCACGTGGTTGACATTAGCATTTTTTGTTTAAATTCAATGGTTTTACATTTCATTTATGTCATATTAAAATTCATCATTGTATATTTTGTATTTAGTTTCGTATTTTAATGTAACCACATATCCTGTGGTAAGCATGTAGTCAATCTAAATAGCTGCTTGCTGACTCTGGGGTGAACTTGGTCCCAGCTTTTCTGAGGTGAGGTTTATTAATTGACAATTGTGTCTTCATTTCGTTCGTTAGTGTTCTAAAACCCAGTCATGGTATTCTAATCGTCTTTGTGCTTATCTGTTACGTTTGAATTTAAATGTCTATCTTTAGATACACCTGTTTGAATCTTTTATAAGTATGGCGGCGTGCCTATTATGGTCATATCCTTTTGTAGTAATGAGTAGTTTATTTAAGTAATTATGTGTTAGTATTTTGTGAGTGTAAAAGGTAAAATGCTTTATAATAAGTCTTCTTTAAGACTGTTTATCAGTATTTTGTGTGTAATAAGCGTCTATGCTAATGTGTTATTCATGACCGTATAGCGTGTAAGTACAGTATGGTGTGTATTGGTGTAAAAACCACAGCTGCTTTTGTCATGTACTTAATGTGTTTGTGTACTATGTTGGCGCAGGTCCCTTTTCCAGCCAGTGTGTGAAACACTTTCATCGGTGGTGGTACACATTATCGGACGTTGGTGTGGACTTGTGTGAGAACATTACCATTAGAGGACCATTAGAGGACCTTTTCAGTCCATTTTTGTGTAGACCAAGTGGCCAGTGGAGAACATTACCGTTGGAGGACCTTACCAGTCGACGTATTAGGACAATGACCAAAAAGAACATTTGTATACTGTGTATCTGATTCAAACTGTATTAAATATGTAAAAACATTGTAAAATTATCTTTAAATTATTTCCTCTAAAGTAAATATATATTTTCAACAAATATATTAGTATTCCGCTCGAAAATCTGTGACAAATGAGCAATTCAATCTGGTCAAATAAAAAAGATCTCATTTTTTTTGATAATTTTTAATGTTTTGTACATGTTCTATAAAAACTTTTTAAAAAAGGGTTGAATATAGATAATATCATATTGAAAATAGATATGTAAAAGGTTTTCGCCACAATGACGACAAAATGCAAGAATGACGTCATTAAAATTATCGTATTTTGAATAATTAAGGACGGCTTTAAATATCCCCCCCCCCCCCCCCCCCCACACACACACACTTTGAGCAATAAAGACGAACGATTTTCAATTTCAGTTAAAATATAAATTGTTGGTTTGTAAGCATTGTAAAATAGTATAAATGTATGGTGTGAGACAAACATATGCCTTCATTCTGTAAACACGACAGATATGGATTTCCAAATTAAGCTGCAGAGCGTTTTTATGCCAAAATCTTGATCATTTACTGTTCTAAATTGCAAATGTTAGGTATGAATGGGTCTTGTATCCATCATAAAAGTACTTTTATTGAAAGGATAAGTTTTTATTCTTTCTTATTAATGATTTATTAAGATTGAGTCTAGACCCATACTGGGTCAACATTTGTGGTTTTCACCAAGAACATTTCACTTTTATTCAATTATTAATGCATGTAATTGTCAAACAAAGTTATTCACCGTTTTTGTAGTGTATCAACTTAGCTCAGTGAGATAGGCAGAGGCTTGTAGACTATCTTTATCGGATGAGAGGGTGTTCGAATCTCAGCCGACGTTTTATTTTAAATTAAGTAAATATATTTTTTTTTTTAATTATTCAGATTTTTTAAAACAAATATTTAACACTCTTTAGATAACGATCAAAATTATGTAATGATCATGTTCTGTACACACAATGTCACATACAAATAGCACTAGCACAGATATGAGATCATGATGTTAATGTTTAGAAAATAAACTTATAAAACAAACGAGATAAGTACAAAGTATAAATGTATATTTGTTAATTTGTCAGAGAATACTGTTTTATATTATACATGTACTGATGTACACTTTCAAATGTAAATTTCTTTTTATATGTACGTATGCCATTTCAACATTCTGGTGAGGGGATTTTTCGAGCATTGTACGCTCTTGTCCTTTTATACGAGTTAGAGCTACTAAAGATATATCCAAATCAATCAAACATAGCACGAAAATCGAATTAGATTTCTAGTAGGGACCATTACAAAAATGTTGTGTATTGCTTTTATTTTTCAATTGAACATGATGGGGAAAAGCATTCTTGTAAGAGAAAAAATAATTTAAAAAAATGATGCAATAGATTTTCTAACCAAATTAAATTATGATATTTATATGATGATTTTGAATTAATAGCATTAAAATGAGAATGTCATCGAATTTGTTTTTACGAGGGCTCATGTCAAAGTGCGATGTGACATTATTTTTCTTCAATTATTCATGAAAAGTACTGCGCGAACTCTAAAATAACCTGTGTACATCATTTCGAAGTTGATTTATGAAAGCAAAGAACTATTAGAGTTTACTAGACATTTTTTGAAATAAAATACTTCAAACTTTAGCAGAGGAACGGTTATACTATTTTTTTCGATACGAGTATTGATGCGGATCGGAATGTAAAAGATTTGTTCACTGGCTCAAAATCTGTTAAATAATCTATGTAGATGCTTAAAAATATCGTGAGCTAATATAAAACTCACTACAGAACTTCGACATCCCCTAACAAAATTTGTGCATTTTAATAATGTTGAAACGCACATTTCAGCATGTTAAATAATAGCAAGGTCGCCCACTACATGCAATATTAAAGTGTGTATTGATGACGTTGAACAGCTATATATTGCGTCATAAGCGATTTTTCCTTGAGTTTAAGTGATTGTGACGTATTATTGAGCATTTGATGTTCGTTTGATGTCTCCTTTTTAGGTGCGCGATATATCTGTGCAAAGCGAATTAGGTCCGTCGTCTTTAATGTTTTGAATCAAACCATGGTGGTTTTCCGACTTTTTTTGACTGGAAAACATCAAGCACTTGTTTGCACAAGTATACCATTTTAATTTTGAAATGTATAATTTTGTTTTCCCTCGGACTGAAATTTCACACTCTTATTGGCACATGACAGCTGGATATATCTTTATGTCCGTCTGGTGAGGATTATTATTCGGAAATATAGCTGACGCTTCGCCAGCTCATTTTTACATTTCGATTTTGTTACTGTAACAGAAACCGCGTTCCGTAAGTTCTTAAAGTATTTGGAGTAGTTGTCCTTTTGATTTACATTTAAATTAGAGTAGTTGTCCTTTGAATTGACGTCACATTGTTGTATCCGGAGAAGAATACAATGGCAGTGTCGAGATATTCTCATACCTCTGCAGAGAAAAGGGAAAATGCGTTTAAAATTAAATAGGAACAAACCATTGTAAGTAAACAAGGGTGCAGCGACTATTTGAAAGGTGAGAATGAAATTTCAAAAGTTCGATTGTGTTAATATTGACTGCAAGATTACGGGGATAAACTCGTTTTAGTGACGTCCCAGATAAACAGCTATTGGATTATAATGACTAATATCAAGAATAATATGATAGTCATCCTTTGTATAATGTTTTTTGTTTTAATATTTGATTCTGATATAATCCTATTTAAAATTGGTTAAAACTGACTGGAGGCAGATATTTGACCATATCAAATAATTTATAAAAGTCATAGAAAATAAGATTACTTATAAAAGAATTCAAATTACGAGTAATGTTCTCCTTCTAACATATAACAATGAGTAATGAGGTTTTAAATTATTTCAGTAACAAATTATATATATATATATATATATATATATATATATATATATATATATATATATATATATATATATATATATATATTTACGAGTAATTCAATGACAAAAACGTGATACTTGGTCCATCTATGAATTTATGAAAAATGTACACCAAAGATTACACATTATATCTTATATTGTAACCCGTGTTTACAATGGAATAATTGTATTTAGTCAGGAACGCTTCTTGGAAAGCTGCTACTTGCGCATATTGTTCGATTTACAACTGGTTTTATTTTAACAAGATATTGTTTACCGATAATGTCCTTAAAAAAGCTAGAAGGAACGAATAGGTTCATAAAACATATTTTCAAGCACTGCACGTTTCCCTAACAAATTATTAAATAATATATAAAGTATATCTCAAGTCATTGCTTCCCTCACTTTTTGATGATTTGCAAGTAAAATGAATATATCTGTCAATGAAGTTCAATTGAAATCGATCAAAGGTAAAATATCCAAGATTTCTTCATTGATACATCATCTGTTTATACCAGGAAAATTTCACGTGAACGAAAACAAACATCGTACGGAGATTAAAACTGGGAACTGTTTACATCTTTTCTCCATTCCATTCGGAAGTACTCGGGGCACCTTGCAATTTCTTTAACGTTATCATCCGGGGTGCTTCATACTTTTTGCAATGCAAAATCACCGGAGACTTTCTATTTTTGGTTGTGTATTGAAACCTAAAGCTATAGAGGAGACGTTTTAGAATAGATCAACTGGACTTTTTCCATTCTAGAGAATGGATGTAGTTTGGGAACTAAGCTATTTATAATTATCGGGATATTAAGCAAAAAGTGGTGGAAGCAGAAACTTGGGAAAAAGTATTAAATGAACAGGTTACTTTAGTTTTCATCAACGAACTAATATGTCAATTTTGTTTTTCTGAAAGCCACAACTAATGTCTGTCTAAACGGACGGTTCATACCGTTGGGATTCATTATACCATAATTGTTTTTTTTTTCTTTATATTTTTGCTTAATGTATTTTTGAATTTTTATCATGAGTAATTAGAACTACATATGTAATAAATGCATGTAACCACGAATAACTCTCATGATTAAACATTTCTTTTTTGTAATTCATAAAGTCTGAGCTATATTAGTTAATAACCACGTGCATGGTGACCTAAAAAAACCCCAAAAAACCACAGTTGGTTTTCTCTCCCGTTGAATATATGATCTGTTTACCTTCTCATGATTGGAATATCCTTCTATATGTTTATGTATTGTTTAACTAAGCAATCTATAAGATAATATGTAAAACACTTTCATTCATTCATTCATTAATTTTCTTTAAGCTTTAATTGCAGCTCATCAGAGTATACAAATAAGGTGCTGGTCACACTTTGGCGGATCGAAGTCAGAGGTAGTTTGTATCAAAATATATACTTGCGATGAAATAATATTGAATGATTACGTAGAGAACAAATATATTTTTAGGTAACTTATTTAGAGTATACATAAAAGTTAAGATTTGATAAATGTTGAACATATGAAATGAGCCAATTCATTTTTTGAATGTTCGATTTTAGTTTTGATGGATAGAACGCTTGCGAAGCACGACCTCTGGTGAGAGAATGGGATAAAACTTTCCAGAACGGGGTAACCAATAACGCAGGGTGACTCATGGCAAAAAGTATAGGACGAGTTTGTCATGCATCGCGGACAGATACCTTAAGCTTTGGTCGGACATCTCCAGTTAATAAAAAAAAGTTATGAAATAAAATGAATTTAAAGCGATTTTACTTTTGATGGACAAAACTTTTCACCACGGGCTGCCCCAGGAACGCGGGCTGCCTAATTAACGTCATAGCGGAAATTGCAGGGTGAGTTTACCATCGGGTAGATACTTTAAATCAGACGACTTTGGGTTAAAATATGGAAATAAATATGCATACATTAGAGGTTATTTTTTTTATTTCATACACTTTTGTACCACGACAGATTGTTAATAAACCCTAGACAATAATTTTTAAGCAATGAACAAACTGTTTTATGAATAAAAGTGACCCCCCCCCCACTATTTAAAAAAAAAATCTTATATCTGAAGTTCTTATTCGATACAGTGATAGAACTTGTAATGTAATTTAACCTTTAGAACACAATTTAGAGATACGACCGACTAAATACCTACTCACTGGTTTGAAATAAAATTTTTAAAAAGGGTTTTTTCTTCAATCCTGCAACATAAAGAATTAAGGCCACGTACATGTATATAACATCAATTTCAATATATATTTTTCACCCTTGTCCGCTTCTTTAAATATCCAGCCATGCAGATAGTTTTAATTTTAATTTAAAGAATAGGTTAAGAAAGCAATTAAGAAAAAATCGGGCACAGTATGTAACTATGAACATAAATATGGTTCAACATATTAACATTATATCATATTAATGTGTTAAGTGTTAATTCCATCACTTGCGCGGAATGTCATCTAGAACATACATAAAAAAATCAAAAGAACAACAAACGTGAAATACAGGTATTGGTTCTCAATTTCATACTAATGTAAACATATTAGTCGAGGTTACATCTTTAAAATGTTCATCATTAAACAATTGCAGCAGCTTGAACATCGATGGTTTCTAATAGAAATACTTGTTAATATATTGTTTACGGTATTCACTATATACTGGGCGCACTAAGACAAATTGTAATTTATCTTCAACATAGGTTTTACATGAAAAAACAGTTCCTTTCGACACTGTCTGTATTATTGTACCTTCCTGTTTCGATGGCTAGACGATGGGAAGACAATCTTAGTTTCGATATACATTGTTGCAATTTTACAGGAACTGACTTTCCAAGGTGACATTGAAAATAAAATTCATCAACTAAATATTCATAGAAATGACATTTCTGCAAATCTTCTATTTTACCAAAAATATCTTGTTTAGCAAGGTCAGCGATTCGTTGATTTATGCCTTTAAGAGTAACATTATGAATTTGGTGTTTATACCAAACTTCATTGAACCCTATCTCAATTTAAATTTTCTTTATATCAGACGTCCAGTTTTATGTTCATGTAATTCGCAATAAATGTACATTGTCTATTAACACTTTTGGATCATACAATTATTATTATATAACACTTTTTTGCAAAATTTTAGAATTGAAAAAGCCTTCTTGTAATTATGGTCAATTTTCCTAACTTTGCATACACAGCAGCATTAAATGTAGATTTTTTTTATCCCATAGGGCTTGTTTACACAAATCAAGATGCAGCTTTTCAACACTACCTTTATGAGTACCCCAAATTTATGTAAAACCAGTATAACAATCAAAAAGCGATTGTCATGAATCATATATCCTGAACTGATATAATGTTCAGACGAGTTCTTTGGAATTGCCCGATGTCTGTATCAGAAACAACCAAAACACAAACTTAACAAACAAATATTCAATAAATATTTATTAAGAAAAAATATATACAAAAGAAAAAAAAATGAAAAAAGAATAAACCAGATTACTCTAAAAGAGAGTACCGACTCTAATTTCAACAACAAGTCATTAAATTGACTTCTGAACAAGTATAATTGTCAAACCTTAAACACTTAAGTTGATCCAAATGTATTTAGACTTTCAAATAATTTCCTTAAACTCGTTCATCAATTTGCAAATTAATTTCAATAAATATCACTACAGTTCAATTAGAATTAAATATTCAAAACAATAACAGTGAAATTTCAATTAATTTTGTCACTTTTCTGTTGTTCTGGCTCCTCAGTGTATTTCCGGCGACTTTACACCCGACTCCCGAACATTACAGACACACACAAACATAGACAGATACACGGACAGATGACACACCCGTTGTTCCGGTACGTAACCAGAACGCCACAACACAATATACAATATACATATACACACGCCTCTAGCGAAGACCGCTTCCGACCACCATACATCAACACCACGTGACCCCGAAATTTATGAAAAATGACGGGTATGGCCCTCCGTAGTCGTCCCCGACTTTTGTTGTTAAAACTCTGCATACAAAATGGTATAAACCGACATTCCCTTTTACATAATGACTTTTCAAATAGAATGGAATAAACTTTAAACAATTTATCGTTAGTGTTCAATACTGAAATGACAATTTTCCAATCGAACACGTGCTTTGAAAGTTAAGCTTTCTTACATAACAAACAAACAATTAAACACATATAACATTAAAAAATAAAACAAACACCTTGAAATTGGTGACAAACACACAGAAAACTACAAAGTTGGGAGAAGTTTCCCAATCTTGGAGACTACTGCGTGCTTCTAAACAGACACACATCCATTCTGCTGGACTGCACGGACTGGAGTAAAGTATTTAAAATTAGCAGTGTACACGTCACTCCAGTAACAGGTTTAGAGAGTAAAAAGAAAAGCGGGAAATTTAAAGCATATATATACAACTATATCAATATACGTTACAGCGATAATGGTATTTAATGAGTAAGAAGCGGGCCTCTTATATTTTTCCTTTAAGCAAACATTGCCTTTCTGCCCAGGTCAGATAACTGTTTTTCAGCCCCTGTAAATTTAGTATTATTGAAATATAATTCCCAAATAGTAAATTGTTCAACGATTTCTAATACATCAATGCCAATAAATCATTTTTCGTTTGATTTTGATTTTGCCCTCCTTTCTAAAAACCACAAGTCTTTTTTTCACTTTTCAACATATTACAGCATTATTATTAAATAATAGCATTTATGTAATCATTGTGTGTTTTCTGCTGCAATTGCATATATAAATATATCTCGTCTGTTTGTACGAATTATATAGCATTTATATTTTTTACGTTGGGGTTATTAGTGTTACCTAATAATGCTATCTTTGATTATGACGTCATCAATAACGGTATTTGTATCACGTGCAGTATATACGTCACTTACAAATTTTTGTTTGTAAACAGGTGGGGAGAACTAGTGGGGTTAGATTCTGCTATGCCTATAATCAAGGAAACAAATGTAAAACAATCCGTGTCAGTTCACACACTTATGCCAATCCTGTAGGGGACAACACCCAAAAACCAAATGCAAATCTCTTGAAAAATCTGAACGTGACAGAAACCCCATTCCCAGTAAATTCGGTCAAGCTAAATGAACAAGTATAAGGATATGTTGATGATCTAAGGAAATACTTAGTAAAAGGTTTAAGTTTTGGATTTCCATTGGGTTGCATATCTACCCCTACTGTCCCTTTTCCCAAAAATCATGGTTCAGTACTAAACCAACCAGATATTATACATGGTCATATAGAAAAGAGCCTTGAGCTTGGTCGTATAGCAAGCCCCTTCCCCCCTCGCCCATTCAATCCATTTTTGTCATCTCAATTGGGTGTTGTACCAAAATCAGAGACTGGTAAATTTCGGATAATTCATGACCTTTCATACACAGAATCTAATTCAGTCAACACATATATTCCAAAAGAGAACTCAGTAGTTCAGTATGACTCTATTGATTGGATGATAAATTTGGTTCAAAATCATGGAACTCACTGTTTGATGGCAAAAACTGATATAGAAGATGCCCTTCGAATCATTCCAATCTGTCCCTTTGATTATCATTTATAGGATTTTCTTGGCAAGGCCATTTCTCCTTTGACAAATGTTTACCAATGGGTGCCAGCAGTTCTTGTCTGATTTTTGAACAATTTAGCGTGGCATTACAGTAGATCATGCAATCAAAATACGGAGCTGGGGGTATGTCACATATACTTGATGACTTATTTTTATTGGTCTTGTAAATTCTGTGAGTTGTAAAAACGACTTGACAAATTTTCTTTTTGCAAAACTATTGGAGTTCCAATCAAAATGGCAAATACTCAGACCCCTACCACCAAAATAAAAATCTATGGTATAGAAATTGACTCACACCTTATGGAATCTCGTTTACCCTCAGATAAAGTAGATAAGATCAATGGACACCTTTTACATATGCTTAATAGATATCACACTACAACTTCAATCTCTAATAGGTCTGCTTAATTTCGCTTGTTCAGTGGTGGCCCTGGCCGTGCTTGTTATTGTTAGCTTCCATATAAGTTGTGATGAGCTTGTTAAGCCTAAGTCCATATATATATATATATATATATATATATATATATATATATGTGTGTGTGTGTGTGTGTGTGTGTGTGTGTGTGTGTGTTGTATTATTTTAAAGTTGTTGGCAATTTCGCCAAGAACTCCAACAATTTTTGTGGCATATTGTATTATATGTATTACAGTATGTTCTCTTGTATGTTCTCTTCTTGATTAGTTTACAATGATATAATTATTATCCGGGGAGATCATTATACTCCTGTATTGTAATAAAATAAAATATGATTTTTGTGATCTCCCCTTTTTGCACTATTGATATATGTTTATACATATATAATGTACAAATTTATATATGTATAACCTTTCTATGTCATTTTCATAAATGACAATTCACACAACTGATGTGTTTTTGCTGTTTGACGTTATGCAGTGGAGTGATTAGGCTATTCTATATAAATATTCGGAAAATCAATTTTCATGTTAAAATGTATGACATAAACACAATAATGTGACAGTTCATTTAGAAGTAACTGTAGACCTTCAACGGATTCAGAGAAAAGTACCATGTTATCTGCATACACTACTAGGAACAAATCTAAAGATAATTTATTCATTCGCTATACATTTGTACATCCACATCTTAGAAAGTTTATTTCGAAATCATTAACATATAGATCAAAATTTGAGATATAACTTCACCTTGATTAAAACCGACATTGTTACAAAAATAATCAGATAAGCTCCTATTCACGACAATACAAAATTTAACGTCATTATATAAACAATTACAATTTACCCTTGATGCCCACTTTAGATAATTTAAACCGTTGTTTAGATATATCAATAAATAAATCGATAAATTCACAATACAATCGTTTACGTTTGCCCAAAGAATTTGTTATTATAAAATGAAGAGCAGATATTGCATCTCGTGTGCATGTACCACATAAGGTTTGAATCCAAACTGGGCATTTTTAATGACATTGTTTGTTTCCGACCAATCTAACAGTCTGTTATTTTAATTTAGAAGTAAATGATTTAGCCATATTACTCACCAGACGTATACATCTTTAATTTTCTGGATTCGTAGAATCACCCTTTTTATAAACAGGTACAATAATGGAAGATGACAAACGTTTCGGGAAAAAAAACCTGTATCTAGTATACGATTGAAAAGATTGTATAAGAAAGGCAGCAAATGCTCCTGGAATTCACTAAAATATTCATTCAAAATGCCATCTTCCTCGTGAGATTATTATATAATTCATAAATACATTTACGCTTAGATATATGTAAAACACGTTTTTGGTGAAAATACCATATTATAGTTAATTACAAATCAATTAACAGACACTAACAACACTGGCAATCATTTTATTGGTGCTGTATGCTACCATGTTTGTACGGAAGCGTATCGGGGCCTACACTTGTTGTGTTTCAACTTATAAAATGCCATTTTTTATTGTATTGTTCAACATATAAAGCATTGTGACCTCTTATTTATGCAATTGTGTTGAATTTTATCTTGTGATTTCTATATAATTCAATTCACCTTATTGAATTTTACAAGTTTATTGCTATCTGCGTTATCGACTTCACAAAATATGGAGTTTGAAATGTTGATTTAAGAATGTGATTTAATTATATTGAGATAGAAATTTAGACAAAGAACAATGAATAAATGCGTTATAGTCATGTCGATATCAATATGCTTTCATTTCTGGGGAACCTATTGCGAAAATGTTACTATTGAATGAACTTCGCGGGCGCGGGAGTTCTGATGGTACATGTACATGTACGTCACCTCGCTTTGAATCTAGCTGTAGAAAGCACATGTAGACTGACATTGACAGTTTGATATAAATCCAAAGCAAAGAACAGTAATTACTTTATATTAATTGCAATTCATATTAGTATTTGATATTGTAGTTATGATCTTCTATGTTTGGGTCTCTCTCAATCAAACATGTGATATGAGTTTAGAAAACATGATAGAACATTTAAAGTACGTGAACCCATTTACTTACACGTATTATATTACCCCCCCCCCACCCCTTAAAAATGTTTCATTTACCAAAGCGTCAAAAAAATTATAAAATTACTGTATTTGCTTTCAAATAACAGTATACATGAACTGATCGCATGAGCGCTGCATTTTTCTCACTAACATGATTTGATGCGAGTCTTTTCACCACGCGAATAAAGAAAAGACTCACATCAGATCATGGTAATGAGAAAAAGCAACGCTTATACAGTCAGTTCATGCATAATAGCAGTTGATATCGTAGTTAGATTTCATTGTACAGTCAGTTCAAGCATATCTTTTACAACATACACCATAGAATAGCATAGCATTGAAATCTCATAGCATAGCATTGGAATCTCATACCATAGCATTGGAATCTCATACGATAGCATACAATCTCATAGAATCATATTCGTCATAGCATACCATAGCATACCATAGCATAGCATACAACATGACTTTAACTCGGTTTTAAATGTTTTTATTTGAAATAAATAAATGTTCACACTGCAGATTAGTTGTAAACTTTGGCTTTTTATCATTTTACTTCGAAATATTAGGAACTCTTCTTTGTATGGAGGCGTGTTTGTTCAAATCTCATAGCAAACCATAGCATAGCATAGCATACCATATCATTAAACCCTTCATTTCAATTTCACATAGCATAGCATACAAATCTCATAGCATTGCATTGAAATCTCAAAGCATATCATTAAAATCGCATACCATAGCATAGCATGAAATTGTAAAAGATATGCATGAAACGACTGTAGTTAAGAGGGTGGGTTATCATCCAAACAAATTGCTTCAAGACAGATGGGTGAAACAAGACTCTTCGATGAAGACCGTTGTAAAAACATGATTATTGAAACATGATCATCATTTTGGGGGTACATATGTAGGACTGCTCACATCTACAGCCCCTAACTACGATAACAAATGCAGATATTTTGTTAATTGCTTGACAATAAAAGAAGTATCTGATTTTTAGAGTTTAAATTGATTTACTTTATTTTGGATTGAATTTCGTGGAGCCACTATTTATAGATTACTATTTTTTTCATAGGTTTGTGGGTACTATATTTCTTTGAATAATTTGTATGATAACCTCATCAATACTATTACTTATAATTCGTTGTGGATTTAAAATCATTGATGAAAGGATAATCGAAATCCATGAAAATTGACCATACGAATTCCAATGAGTCCACAAATGTCAGACTACATGTGTCTCTCAGAGCTAAGTCAGATGGAGTGTCGAAGCATCAGAACTCCCGCCCCCGCGAAATTCATACGATAGCAATATTTTCGCAACATTGCCCAAAGAAATGAAACATATTTATGTCGATATACCTATAATGTATACAATTGCATTGTTCTATGTCAACATTTCGTTCTCGATATGACTAAATCTCATTTTTAAATTATTATTTATAACCCCATATTTTGTTTAGTCGATATAGCAGATTGCAAGAAAACCGACCAATCATAATAAGGTGATTTAAATTATGTAAACTTATCTCAATACAATGCAAAATATCTGCATTAAAAATACGACATAATAGATTATAATTATGTCAATAGGACGATAAAAAATTATGACAATGTATAAGTTATAACACAACAAGTGTAGGCCCCGATACGCTTCCGTATGTTTGCCATTGTACATGTAAACAGCATTTGACATATATTGCTTTGTTAACTGGCCTATCTCAATGATACATTTAGTATGGTGGCATAGTTCTGCCATCACTTATCAGATAATTATGTCGACTTGTCAGATCATGATGTCGACTTGTCAGATAATTATGTTGACTTTTCTGTTCTTTTTGTCGACTTGTCAATTATTCACGTGTTTAAAAATACAAACTAAACTAAACACTAAAACGGTTCCACGCCCAATTTGTGCCATCCAGTAGACATAATATTTTTTCACAAGTTGATATAAAGATCTGACAAGTCGACAAAATCATCTTTTAAGTCGACATTATTTGACAAGTTAACATAATTATCTGACAAGTAGACATAATTATTTGAAAAAACGACATAACATCTGACAAGTCAACATTATTATCAGACAAGGCGACTTATAATATGAATGATAAATTTCTTCAAACTAATGGCCATTTAGGTTTTTTTTCTGTCGGATGATTGTTAACTTGTCCGATCTTTATGTCGACTTGTCAGATGTTATGATGACAAGTAAATGGCAATTAGTGGCACTTACACGCATTGGCAACAGAATATTGAGTTTTAAGTCAATATGATTATTTCCTTACAAATCAACATAAAGATCCGACAGGTCAGCATAAATATCTGACAAGTCGACATAATCATCTGACAAGTGGTGGCAGATCTATGCCACCATAATTTAGCACTTATTGATGTTTAAATGATGGCTAATTGTGAAATTTTAAAACATTAATGTATACTATCAATTGTTCTAATTTTAAAAATAAAGGCACGCTATAGTTATTAAAGTAAACAGTTAAAAAACAAAAACAACTTATATTGATCTTTTAGAATCGAGAATGAAGGTTTAGTACTTATCAGGAGTTGTCAGTACTCTGCTGAACCTTTACAGTTTTGTCGGTTTAAATGCCATCAAATGTCTAAGTTTATTTGTAATGTTCAGTACAATGTCAGTATATGTCAGTTTATCGTCAAAAAATGGATTTTTTTTATGCTTTTTAGTCAATTATTAATTTACGTATCAGTACTTTTACAAATAAAACAATTTGTTCAGTGAATTGCGCCATAATGTAAACACAGCCATTTTATTGAAAATACTGGCAAGAGCTTGGTATGATATGTAAGTAAGTAAACCAACACTGCACTAATCTCTTCAGATAACAAATGAGAGGAGAAATGATTTTTTTTAACTATTATGTAATGTGGGTAAATAATTTAAAATGATAAATAACACCGTATGAAATTATACTAGATCGCACATTAGTTTTTCTATGATATCAAAAGGTTGTTATGATTCCGTTTTCCCTCAATTCAACAGCCTTTGTCTCGATTCACGTCAAAAAAGTATCATTTCTTAAAAACAAGATGTGTTCGAAACACCATATATTTAAAACTACTGCTATTAACTAAAAAAACATTTAAGCGTTTCAAAAGATACTCTAATATTTATACTTGCAATTGTTTTCCCTTATATAACGCTGTTTGTGCAATCTGCTATTATTCCCGCATAACACCAGCTTGGGTCAAGAGGTCAAAGTAGCGCATGGATAATCTGGGTCACTGCTTTTTTCTATAAACACAAACAAACCGACTTATGCTAAAACACACATACTATCATAATAAAAACATAATTTATGCATAAAGAAAAAAACCTTGTCTGTATTTTGGCATACGAAATTTTATTCATTCATTTTTTGTACAATATAAAACATTAATTAAGGGGATAAATGATAATGGCTTAAGATTCCCGTAAGATCAATGACATATGTTTATTGATCGATATCGTAGCAAAGCTTTCTTTAAAATTACACTAGCTTTTGTCAAAGTACGCATACATAAAATCAGTTATAATTTATTTCTGACTTTTATACAACTCTCGATCAAAATCGCAAATGCTCAGCTTTCAATCGCGTTGTTTTCAAATTTCTAATCGCTCTGAGATTTCAACGGAAGTGGTACTGTTCCGCCAAGCTTCAATCGTATTTTTTCATTTTTTAATATTTTTTTTTTTTAGTTTAACAATTGATTTTTTTTACTATTTCATTTTATTATACTAAAACAGTGTTGTCTTGTCAAAAGTAGTGTCATATTTATTTATTATGATAATCAAATACTTGCAGCATTGTTGAACTAATTTTTGTTACGTCATGTTAATCGAAGCGAGGTCATCACAAAAGATAAAGTATGGAGCAAAACTATTGTTATAACCTGCAACAAATGTAAATATAAGAAATAAGGTATCATTTTTGGATGTATATCGGGATATAAATATGGGTTGGTACGTGATCAAATCTTTATGAAGTCGCATATAAAGCATTTAGCAAGGTATTTTGTTGTGACTGCTCAGTGGTTAGAGCACCAGACAGTAGGTAAAATTATAGAACTAGGGTTTTTAGGTTGTTGGCTCGATATCACCAAAACTTTAAAATGAAATTAGAAATTGTATTTTACGACTAAACCAAATGGGCATTTGCGGTATTTTGTTCCCTCATCTTCTTTTTATACTTTTATATTTCATTTGCCAACTTAGAAATGATAATAGTGACTCTAAAATATATTTATTTTATTAAGACGAGTCGAAAACTGCCATGTGTTATACATAAAATATAGGGGAATAAGCCGAGACAAATGTTTCTACAACAACAAACAAATTTAAAAAAAAAAATAGCTCATAAGCGGCAAGCCTCTGTCATGCTTTCTTACCCCCGCTCAAATACAGCTTATATTTCAAGACAGTAACCATGTATATATATATATCTATATATATATCTATATCTATATCTATATATCTATCTATCTATCTATCTATCTATCTATCTATCTATCTATCTATCTATATAATATTATATTTCTCATAATTCTCTTATTGTCATAAAGTACGGGAAAAACAAATATCAAATCAATAATGACGGCATTATGGTTGTAGCAATCGAAGGACACTATGGAATCATTTACTAGAATAAGATCGTCACCTTAAGAATACTGGATACACAAACATATTTATGATGGATCAATGACAATGACAATAACAAACTGTCAACCATCTCAAAAATCCATAAAACGATATACAAATTCAAGGCAGAGCGACACGAACCTCTAAAAAATAGAGGTAGGTTCAAGTGCCTACGAGGAGTGAGCATCCTCTGCTGAACGGTCACACCCACCGTCTGCTCTTTATCGAATCGGGAAAAAAACGGAAAAGTCCATAGACAATGAGGTGATTAATAATGGTCTAACAATTAGTATGAAAAACGTCAGTCAGCATGCGTCACAGTGGAAGATTGTATTTGCTGACAAGGTCGTTGTATCGACCATAGAACTTACGAAAAGATGACTTCACACGAGACTGTTGATAGTCCTGTGTTATCAAATTGTTTGTCAGTAGCTTGCCTCGCCTTAGAAACTGTTCATACGAAGAGCATGCCCTTGCGTATCAAATTAACAGAGAGACAAAAACACCATATGCAGATGATGAAGGTATATTGCTACATAAGTAAGGAAAGTTAACTATAAAAAAATTGAAGTCATTACGTTTATCATAAAGTTTTGTTGTTAAGTAACCATCAATGTTAATTTCCAGCAAAATATCCAAATATGAAATAGATGACGCAGACTATGTGGTATCTTTTATTTCAAGTTCACTGGGATATATCGAGTCGACGTAAGTATGGAAATAACAATTGTTAATTGATAATACGTCGTCGATATACCTGAATGTTGAGTTGAAGGCCACAGCGAGTGATTTATTGTTTTCACGTACAAGTTTTTGAAAAAATTCTGCTTCATAAGAATACAAAAATAGGTCTGCTAACAATAGGATACAATTGGTACCCATGGGAATTACAACAGATTGTTGGAAGACTTGATTTCCCAAAAAAATCTACAACATAGATGTTATCTATCGGAAACTCAAGCATCTTTTTAATGTCAACTTCAGAGTTCTTGTGTGTGCAATCAGAATGGTTTTTAACAAAATATCTTTTTTTAGATTTCCAATGACAAGGTAAGCATTTTTACGAGTTCCATTTTTATTAAAGAAACAATGGTCGATGATATCAAAAAGCCTAGATTTGTTTATTTTTCAGGGGGAATGCTTGCATAAAGCGTTGAAAAATCGTACGTTTTGATGTTATTGATTTTAGTAAGATTTTGTGAACTATGAAACTATTAACAAATATCACTTTCATACATCTGTTGCATGGAATACATTGTTACCGATCACGCAATGCACCATGGAGAAAAACATAAAATAATCAATTGAACAGATGCATTATAAATTATGCAGCAAACGGGCCTGTAAAAAAAAAACCAATACGTGAGTTTATTGATGATATAACCAGCCACGGGAAATCAGACAGATATGTAGATTATGGATTACTCCAAAGGTTTTGAAAAAAGTAAGTTATAGTAACTGACTTATTGTGAGTAGATGCACCAAACTAAATGGCAATTTAAACATTCAAACAGTTTGAGTCATCAAATCCTTCATGTTTGTCGGTTGTTTTATTTTTTGGTTGGTTGGTAATCTTGGTGTTTTATTTCATTATCTTATATTCTTTTTTTTCATTTTTATGTGTCTTTTTGTGCTGGATGTGTGCGCTTCGATGTGTGGAGAGGTTGTAATGTTGCTAAGGTGTCAATCACAACTTCTCGGGCATTTCCGGCAGAAGTTAGAAAAACAAAACGGATGTTTGAATTTTATTGAAAATCGAGTCGCTTCGACTTCATCATGGGTTCAAAAACCTGTCTGTTTCTTCTTGCAGTGGTTCTAAAAAACTACAAAGCATTTTTCATTTTCATTCACAATGTTTATGAATATTCCAGTCCGAATTTCCTTTATAGTATAACACCTAAAATATGTTATCATTGTTGAGCCTTTTATAAATGCATTGCAGTTGATGTTATATCATCTTGTCGGACTCCAAAAAAATGTTCTGTTTTTTATATTAATAATCTCCCATTTTGGTTGTTTTCCTTAATCCAAGAAGGGGAGTGTGTTAATATAGTTCAATATCATAAGATGTACATGTACACATTGAATTTATATGTTAAGTCTTTACGTTGTTGTTTTTTTTTTTAAACTCGTGATACAAACAATTACTTTCGCAAACGTTGGTCATTGATTTAACTCGAGAAAAAATTCTCTTTGTATCTCATTTGCAGATATATGGTGAAGAGCACTCGAAAGATATGAAACACATTCATGTATTACTGAACCTAATAGTGTTTTACAATGAGGTAATCTCTTTCTCTCTAGTACATGTACCAGAGACATATATTACATATATAAATGTTATATATGTCTCTGCTAGTACCTACACCTACAAAAAAGTATCGTTTAACTACCTCGTCAATATTGCTATACACTATTGAATTAAATAACATTAGAAACCCATTTAAATGAGATATTAATTAAAATATAATATAATTAGGCGCGCTTTCCAAAGCTATTTTCTGTTAACGTAACCCGTGCGCGCAGGTTTAGGATAAATTTTGGGGTTTTAAACCTATTTTGGTTTGAGTTTTTCTAGTTTGATTTTACTAAAATGCTGTATCTGTAGAAATTCAAAATATATAGAGGAAATTATAGATATATATCAGATACTATATGGGATTGTAAGAAAAGGTGGTCATTAAAGAGGTAGTCTTCATGCAACTTGAGTACTCAATCTTTTTTACTGATGTACATGAATAAAAAATACATTTGTTTGAGAAAAAAATGTTTTGTACATTTCAGATATAGATGTATGCCCTAATTAGCAAACCATCAAAGCGATTTTTATTTTAAGTATCATTAAATCTATCCATCATGTCAAGTTATTGGGAGACTGTCAACACACAATAGTTAACAGAGATGGGTGATGCCCCTCCTTTTTGACACACGTACGCTCAAGATCGGTGCGGATCTTTTTGTGTCTCTATTTAAAGAGAATATATATACATGTACATGGTTTACAATGTGTTACCGAAGGACAGTCACATCCATTAATAGCATTGCTGGATTGCACAGTCCATGGAAACGCTTTTGTCTAAGTTAACATACATACATTTTAAAGTCAAACAAAATACACAAGATCTATGAAAATCAAGATAAAAAGGCCCATGGGGCCACATCGCTCACCTGAGCAACAATGGGTTGTTACATGTATGGACGTTCAAAGGATATCGTGCCATATGGCCCTTGGTAGAATAACAATAAATAAATACCATAAAGTATCCGAATTTTACACTTATTTTTGCATACACTTAATCTATGACATTGTACCTTTATGAAAAACCATTTTTACCGCAAGAAGATCCTATGCAAGATATTAAACTAAATATCTGGTAGGGGTACGCTGTTAATTTCCAATTCCCTTTATTTAAGTTCTGCCCCCCACCCCACCCACACACACACACACACGTTATAAAGTGATCAAAATATGTGAGCATATTGGTACATTTTCTTCTTCAACTATTTACTATTTATTGTATTTTATTTTAAAAAATCCTATATGTGAAAGAAGAAAATTGTACCTCAATGCGCTCAAATTAAAAACATTCAAAAATTTAATTGGTCTTCCCCATTAATAAACGATTGTTGTTTACCTGGCGTGAACTTATGTGACGTTTTATAACCTTAATCACTTGATCGATGAATACACTCGAATGAAAATCTTGTCACGTGATATGTTAAAGAGCCATTATAATCAATGTATTGACAGGCATATCACTCTATTTTACTAAGGCCCACCCATTATTTTCATCTTTATTCAAAAACAACAAATGGCTACAAAACAAGATGATTTTCCCCTGTAATATTTTCTTAAGAATAGTGATAATGCATTTATCCCAACAACAGTAATGTGTCAGAACTATGGAAACTGTTTTAAAGACGTCGGTTTTATTTACTTGTGTCTGAAAAACTATCAAACTTGGTGTAGATTCCATATAATTAATCGGATAAGGAGGGGGCCCCAGCATATCATCCTTTTAGCAAGACATTTCTATTGATCAACCAAAATTTCAGTGTCAATAGTAGAATTATAGACAAGATACAAAGCTTGGTTTGAGTCATGTTTTTGTTCACATGAGTTCATTACATTCAACTTTAGATTTTTAAACTTGGTATTTCCTTTCCAGCATAGCTGCATTTAAAATATAAACAAACTAAAGCATGACCTCAGCTCTGTGTACAAACATAGAATAGTGCGCAAAGCTCTGTATTTTGCTTATAACTCGAAGCTTGACTCTCAGATACGGTTAGTAAATATAAAATTGAAAAGAATTAAAACAAAAGAAAAATGCAATAAAACAAAGAAAAAACACAATTTATTTTTCATCATATATATTTCTAGCAGCGAAAATAATCTCCGTTTAGACTGAAAATGATGAGCATTTTAACAAAACATGTTGCATTAATCAACCATTACGTAGAGATCGTACCGAATTAAATGTACCAATAGTAGTGCATCAGATTTTGCTCATTTTACGCAGGTACATGTAAACAATTAGCTCTCTGATTTACCGAAGTCTTTATTTGATTCGATAGATAAAAATTCCAAAATACAGGCGATAGTTCCCCTCAAGTAAAAAAGAAACGAAACGAAAATTAAAACAAAACCATCTTCAGAAGTGAAAATGTCAACACATTGAAATATTTAACCTCAATTTACTTCACAAAAACGGCACAAATATATTTTGGATGTTTCAAATATTCCCTTCGCACGTAAACTGTTGCACAACAAGCAAATTCATCTTTGTCAGTTTGACCTGTTTATCACGCGTCCAACATGGCTGCTTCTAACAAACTAGACTGGTCCGCTGTCTTTAACCTGGTTTTCGATATATGAAATATCGAGACCGAAGTTAAACTGATTGACCTTTATTCTCTCTGTCTTATTATCATTTTTGTAAATTACTCAAATTTGAAACAGAATTAGTCCATAATTTTTGCAATTTATATTTTCCTTTCCATAAGGATTATTTATGCTAAATTACGATGAATTGGACTCAGTAGTTCTTGAGAAGAAGATTTTTAAAAATGCACCTCCATTTTTCTACAGTTTCGAGATTTTTCTCCGCTTTGAATAAAGGTCGGTCTTTCATTTTTGCAGTTTATATTTATCTTACCATAAAGAAGCTTTGTGCCAAATTTGGTTGAAATTGGCCTGGTGGTTTTAGAGAAGAAGTTCAAAATGTAAAAGTTTACAGGCGGACGGTCGGACGGACAGACGGACGCCGGACAAAATGTGATCAGAAAAGCTCACTTGAGCTTTCAGCTCAGGTGAGCTAAAAGGATACCTTTCGTTCAAACTTTGTTTATTGCATAAATAAGTTATCATACAAAAGTTTATTCTTAAGAACTGGTATAATTTTCAGATATAATAGTTCATAGTGTTTTCTCTATTGTCTTTAAACTGATTGTCTCTATGTGATAATATAAATATTTATGTCTTTGTTAAAACTTAACAATGTTGCTCAAATTACATATATTTGAAAACAGAAGTTGCACTAGCTTCTGAAAAAGATCATTAGAACTCAGAAACGTTCAAAACTAATCCCCGAAAATTACACTACTAAGTCATAAAAGTACTGACATACCCATTTTTTACTGATAACCTTAGACATTCACTGACAATGTTCTGACATTACTGATAAACTTAGAAAAGTACTGATGTTTTTACTGACGGTACTGAAAAGTACTGACAAGTACTGATAAGTACTGACACCATTGTTCTTACTCCCGCTAGAGCTTAAAAGGTGTGAAATTGTATTAAATAATGTATTTTTAATTATAATAAAGAATTAAACGATTATTAAACTCATTAATAACATTTTCCTTGCCTGAAAATGTCAATTTGATTAGTAATTTTCATAAGTGAGGGAGAAATTGAGCCTTGTTTTTTGTTTTTTTTTCAAAGAAATTGGCGGATTTTATAATATTTATGTTGTGAGCATGAGTTTTGATAATTATTTCAAAACGAAAAGTAAGTAAAAGAATCGACACTCTTGAGCTAAACATCAATAAACTTGATCACCCAAGTTAACATTCAATCTACCCGTATTACCCATGCGCGCGGATTTAGAGGGAGTCGAGGGATCTGGACACCCCCGCCCCCTTGCACAATCCAAAAATCTAATTTCTTAAATTTCCATAAATATGGCTTAGACCCCCCCCCCCACCCCGGGAAAATATAAACATCATTCCTACTCTTTTGAAATGTTTTTGGGGTCCGCCCATTTTACATAGTAAATTAATGCGCTGTGTTTCCTCACACTTATGATCGTGGTACGCTTGAAGCGCTTAGGATAGAGGCCGAATGTGTTTATCAGTAAATATCAGTTATTTTGTCTTTGTGAAATAATATAAATCTAGAAATGAACCCTATCCATCTATATTGAAGCTTGAAAAGACTAGATATTATCAAACATGCACGCGTACGTGTGAAACAACGAGACGAAAAAATGCGATAAATTACTTTCTCCTGACACTACTGGTTCTGAAAACCCCTGTCCGTATGACCCGTCTTTCCCTGTCATCCACTGTGCTTTCCCTTCATCCCCTGTGCACCCGCTGTCAGCCCCTTTACGCATTCCCTGTACACCCTGCGATCCCCTGTCATACATGTATATAGTTTAAATTATCAGTTTGTGATACATAACGAAATAAAAAGCAAGAAAAGTATTAAATTGTTTAGACGGTGCATGTTTTTCTTTATATTTCATAAAGGGCAATATTATTAAAAACGAGACTAATTCTGAATTAACATTGACACAAATCAAGTTAGACATGTATACCAATAAACCGCTTATATTTATTATTACATGTATTTAAACAAATGATCGTGTTTTGTGATTTGTAAAATCCAAAATAAATGGAGGACGAGTGCGGGAAATCTACAATGTTCTGTGCCATGTAACCTGTCTGAGTTAAAGCGCATAATAACACAACATGATTAGCACGTGCAGATAATCACACACCGATCGAGATGATCACCTATATTTTGACTGTTTTGCCTGGTGTAATGATACATAGAATAACATAGTCTCAATGAAATGACTGTTAATTCTATTTAGCAGGAAGTAGATTAGTTAATATCTAAATAATGCAAATCGCAATTGATGATTATAATTGCTGATTGTTTTTTCCTGATAAATAATGAGAGAGAGAGAGAGAGAGAGAGAGAGAGAGAGAGAGAGAGAGAGAGAAAGAGAGAGAGTTGAATTTTTCGGAAGGGGGGATTAGTCCGGTCTTTTGATACTTTTAACCTTTATCAGTGTGCATTGTCCAGTTTAGTAATTCATATGCATTATTGTATAGAATTACCCTCATACATATAAAGCAATGATATAGTTCATAAATGATTAAATGCATGTATACAAATGCCGGTAACGGGTAACGTAATTACACACATGCATGATTTTAAAACAATTTTTCATGTTTAAGATTAGAAAAAATATCATACATTTATTTAAATTTGATATGAAAAATGAAAAATATAAGAAAGCAATAAAGTTTGAATTCATTCACTAAAAATGATGTTCCGAATTTAAAACTCGTCCTTTTCATGTTTGAAATTCTTAGAACTGATAAATCAAAATTTTTAATTTCTGATTTCCTTACTTGACAGACTTAGGGGTGTTAAAACAACATATTGCATTATTGTTTGGCGATATTGAGTATTCAGATCTTAGGACGTGTGTGTATATACAAGTACACGTGTGTCTGTCACCTCATTGTTCCCAACCTCGCTACCGTGCACTGCATATTGTCAAGAATGGGCTGTGAACAGTAGCTATTATATAATCACTTACTGACCATTCAGATCTTAAGAAGTGTGTGTATATATAGAAGTACACGTGTGTCTATCATCTCGTATTCCCTATATCGCTACCGTGCACTGCAAATTGTCAAGAAGGGTTGTGTACTGTAGCTATTATATAACCACTGACCGAGTGAAAAAAAATGTCAACATCCTCTCCTTTGAAAACTGTAACTTCAATCAACCAGTTGTTAAACATGTGTTTTCAAGTTCTTTGATCAATTGATCTGATGTAAAATAGAACATTGATGGATGAAAGATTAATTTGACTGCTCTCAGTTAATCTAAATAATTATGTTATGAAAATTAATTAAATTAAACTAGGATTGAATGTTAACTTATTCAGAAATCAATTTTTCTCCCTTTCCTATTTGTACAACACAGTTCTATGTATAATAAAAAAAAAGCCCCATATTACACTTTTTTTTAATTATGACAAATTTTCTAATCATAATTTTTTGTTAACATTAAACAAATTAAATATAGCAGACCCAGTTAATACTTCAAAATTAAGATCAGTCTATATAAACTTTACACTGTACACAGGTAGCTAAATTAACTAATGGTGAAAAATGACATAAAAGATATAAGATCAGGTAAAATTTCATTCAGTAAGAGTAAGAACAATGGGGTCAGTATTTATCAGTACTTGTCAGTATTTCTCTAAGTTTTTCAGTACCGTCAGTAAAAAGTGTCAGTACTTTTCTAAGTTTATCAGTACTGTCTAGGTTTGTCAGTACTTTTCTAAGTTTATCAGTACCGTCAGTAAAAACGTCAGTACTTTTCTAAGTTTATCAGTATCAGCACATTGTTAGTAAATGTCTAAGTTTATCAGTAAAAAATGGGAATGTCAGTACTTTTATGACTTAGTAGTGTTACCGACACAGTGGGAGCCTAAACTTAAACGTATTGGCTACCTTATCAGATCTACATATGTTGAAAATTGTGCATCAATTGAACAGTTTGATTTAAATAAGTGACATGACAGGTAATGTGTTTTCCGAGTTGGGGCAAGATCGTTCACCTATATTAGACTGAGATAAAAAAATGTTTCGGCAGTTTATTTATTTAGTAATAAAGTGATTTTTGGTAAAATTTGTTATTAATCATAGGGACAAAGTATACAACGGCTAAAACTAGGGACATTTGTTTACAAGTATACAATATAGATACCCCTTTAAAAGATTATAAACAACAAAATGTATACAATAAGCTCTAATCCATTAATAGTCATTTGCTGTAATCAATGTGCAGGTTTTAGCGTTTACAGAATGTCAGAAAGCACTCCTTACTGTAAGGTATGGAAATCCTTGTCCCAAAGATGCTGCGTCCTGGCAGGTGGCGGCAAGCAAAATGAATTGCGACTCAATACAACAGGAGTGTTCAAAGTCGCTGGGCTTAGATTCTCAGCGCTACACTTTCCAGTACCACTGTCTGATGAATTCCTGGATGAATGCCACGGTAGAAGTGTGTGCACTGAACTGTTCTATTCTAGGTAAAATATACATTATTTGATTTTCATTATTTCTAATAAACAAAAATATCAAGCCAAACGAAATGTGTAACAATAATATCAAATTAATATACATGTACATTTAACTCATTGCTTGTAAATCATTGATTTCAAATTTGCTAAGGTTACTGTGCTGAGTTTAACACCGATGGGGCCTTAATACAGGAGAACTATAATGCAGACTGTAGAAAATATGATCCACCATGTCCAAAAATCTATAACTCAGCAGAGGCTTACAAATGTGATTTATTTTCTGAACCTTTTCTTACATTTGAAATATAATTTTCTACAACCTTCTCTTCATTTATTTTTCAAATGATAATGGTTAATCTCTGAATGACAGATACATTTAATATATGGCTTCTATTCTATTTTTAGCATCACATTATTTTCAAAACCATTTTGCTGACGCCATTAAAAAATTGAACTTGTATATTTAAGAGGAGCGGTAACTTATATGCACATTGAAAACTTTAATGCATGCAATGCATATAAATCTACCAACAATTATATCTCATAATACTCACTATGAAGCGTTTTTGCACTTCTATTTCTTATTGATTTCTTAAAAGAATCAATAGCTTTAAAACGTTTACGAATACCACAGATGATTTGTTGATATACGTTTTCTAAAACAATAAATTTTATTGTGCTCTGTAAGTATACGTCATATGCAATTAACATACATGAAAAAAGGAAGAAATGTTGAAGAAATTACATCCAAATTGTTATAAAAATGTTGCACTTAATCTGGACACCATTATGTAAGAGATATGTAAGAGATAAAGTACTACATGTATAATATGTTTTTATATGATATATGATTTAAATAACCAAAATATATCATATAAGAAATGATATCTATTTATAATATTTAAAAATAAATATAGCTGTTTGAAATATCCCTAAAAAAGGTTGTTTGAATGGAACAAAAACCCACATTATTACTTGATTAATGAAATAGGAACGCCTATTTCGTAATAATTGTATAACCACATTGCTTATTATAGTCATTTAATATAAAGTATATGAATGTTATTGAATATTTTTGTTTAGATCAATCATGTTACGATTCAGCTCACAATCATCAACAGAAACCATCATTTGTTCCTCAAGAAAAATCTATTTCCTCTCATGCACGGTAATTGTAAAGTTTGATGAGACAAAAACTTAAACATAAAGATTCTATTATCATAGATACCTATGCTGTAGGTACATGTACATGCAATTATGACAACAATATAAGCTGAGCATTAAACTATGCCAATAATTGTATTTATTTCTTTTATTTTTCAGTTATTCGAGCATTTATCTACCTACGTTCCTTCTATTACATCTTATACATCATATTGATAAATAAACCTTCAAATATTAATCCTGGTCTTTGTGTCATCAAAAGATGGGTATTGTGCCAGGAGGTCTACGTTAATAAGAACTCTCTATCGTGTCTGCTGTCAAGGAAACGGAAGCAGGTTTTTTTTTAAAACCGAATAAAATGGTTGGATGAATTTGAATTGTGTGTACACGAGTAAAACATTTGTAATAACTATATATGAATCTTTTTCATATACATTAAAATGATTTATATATAGCCAACTCAGGAGAAAAATTAGAAACAAGTAAGAGTGACAAATTAAAAGTTGGCTAAAAATCAACACAAATCAACGACAACATTATCATCAGCGAAAATATACCATTAAAGTGTTAAATTCATTAAGTGCAGTGAAGCTTTAGAAAGTATATTCTTATCTTTTAAACATGTTTTGCTAATTCTGTGAATAAAAAAGATTAAAATTGTATCAAAAGTAAATACATTTGTATCATAAACTGCATTTTACAAAATACAGCTTATATATGTATAAATGAAACTTATCATTCAAAGCTACGAAAGTTTATTTTGATGTCGTTTCCATGTCGGAAATTGGACAAAATATTTTAATTACGATGCATTATATCATAGAGTTAAAAGACGTTTTACATACATGTACATCGGTGATTGCTTTTTAACAAGCACTTTTTAGATATTTAAAGTGTCATAAAACAGCATATCCATGACATTTTAAATAGAAATACACAAAAGCCAAAATCAATTGATTCGCAATGAAACAAAATATCAAAACCGAAACCAGCAACAATAAGTATATTAAAAAGATACAACCTTTTTTACTCTTAATCAAAGGAAGACCATTCGTAAGTTATTATTTTGTTATTTGTTACATTTCAGACCACTTGATTCAGGTGTTAATATTAGCTTTTCTGATCAAAATATGTCCGTTATATATACAAAATATCATCCAAAAAGTTTCAATTCGATTCTGAGATTACAGTAAGTATATTAATTTTCATTTTGATAGTTCTTACTGTGATTTCTACAAAGCTCGAGAATTTTCCTATGGCATGCTTATTTATAAAACTTATTGAGTCATAATAATAACTTGAACATTATTGTATCTATTATTTTTTATTGTTTTTAAATCAACGGCCTATCTATTATAAATTCAAGTCGAAAAGGTTGATTAATAGTTACAAGATCATATACAAGGATTAAAGTGGCGTGATCATGGTTTGGGCTGCTGATTTGAAAAAAAAAACTTTGGAACAACAGTTGTACTAATAGTATTTTCGATGAACGTAAACATAACGTTGCAGAAACATCATCACAAAACCATCATACATGAATGATTGTGAGCCCTGTTTCATTTTTTAACAAAAATATGAAGCTTGTATAATTATTGTCATAGATAGGACATTTTTAAAGTTGATAATTTAAGATTTCACATAGTTTTACTTTAAGTTCTTATATAAATTAAACTGCATATCTTCTTCCTCTGAATTTTTAGATTTTGAAAGGAGGTCATACATGTTTATAAGTGAAATAATTATTTATAAATAGACAAAAATTTACATTCACTAAGTATGATTCCCTTTATTTCTTACCGAAATTCTACACGATCCAGTTCTAAACACGCCATCGATTGATCAAAACCATCAGCAACTTAGGAAAATTCACGGACTGCACGAAATAATCATAATGAAGTCAGACTGCAATTATCATTTAAGACGACCTGGATACTAGTATTCCTTTTATCTAACGTACCGAAGTACATTAATTTACCAATAATTTAGGTAGTTTTACTTACTCTATACGATCAATTTATTAATTAGTTAAAAGAAAGCTGTAAACATAATCAATAAAGAAGTTTTCTTTAATGATTCATGGGGGTTATGAAGGTAGCAATCATTGCAGATAAAGAAGTATTTCTTTTTTCTGAAATGTCACTCGCTACCTTTATATTCCACAGGAATTACCAAAGAAATTAATTTATTGTTTAAATATATACTAACATAAAAACAGACAACAAGTGATGGAAAGACGACGGACCAAATATCATCAGAAGTGTTTTAAGGTAATATTGAAAGCATGTAAACAGCGAGGACACTGAACTATATATAACTTTCGAATTTCCATAGGTTATAATTAGGCCTTGCTCAGAAAGGAAGAATGCAAGCTAGTAACACCTGTGAAGGCAACACTCACTTGGTGTCCCTGGCGGAGCTGGAATTCAGAAGAGTTGCATCTACCTGTATGTTTCATCTTACTTCTAAACTAATGAAAACAAAAAACAGGACACGCAATTTACTTCCCCAAAATATGTAGCCTACCAACATAATGTGGGCGTTTCGCTTCGATACACGACGATAGACGATTCGTAACTATTCGTTTTCGGCCGGAGTAACACACTGAAACACTTTTTCACTCGGATGAATGTTGATATAATAAATATCTTCCTATTGAGGCTTTGTTTCTGATAAATCTAATTAATTGACGATACAATTTTTCCTAATGAAAAAATGACAATAACAAACCGCCAACCGTCCCAAAAATTCATAAAACGAAATACAAAATCAAAGCAGAGCATCACGGACCTCCAAAAATATAAAGGTAAGATCATGTGCCAAGGAGGAGTGGGCATCCTCTGCTGACCGGTCAAACCCGTCGTGTGCTCTTTGTCGTAATCAGGAAAAACGGAAAAGTCCGTAGACAATTAGGTAATAAATTATGGTCTAACAATTAGTATGAAAAAGTCAGTCAGCATGCGACCCAGTGAATGATTGTATTTGCTGACAAGGTCGTTGTATCGACCATAGAACTTACGAAAAGCTGACTTCAAATGAGCCTGTTGATACGGAAGTATATCAGGGCCTACACTTGTTGTGTTATAACTTATACATTGTCATAATTTTTTATCGTCCTGTTGACATATAATCTATTATGTCGTATTTTTAATGCAAATATTTTGCATTGTATTGAGGTAAGTTTACATAATTTAAATCACCTTATTATAATTGATCAGTTTTCCTGCAATCTGCTATATAGACTAAACAAAATATGGGGTTATAAATAATAACTTAAGAATGAGTTTTAGTCATATCAAGAAAGAAATGTTGACATAGAACAATGAAATTGTATACATTTTAGGTATAACGACATATATATATGTTTCATTTTTTGGGAAAATATAGCGAAAATATTGTTATCGTATGAATTTTGCGGGGGCGGGAGCTCTGATGGTACGACACTTCATCTGACTCTAGCTCTGAGAAACACATGTAGATCGACATTTGTGGACTCATTGGAATTCGTATGGTCAATTTTCTTTGACTTCGATTATCCTTTCATCAATGAATTTCAATCCACAACGAATTATGAGTAATAGTATTGATATATTTATCATACAAATTATTCTACGATATATAGTACCCATTGACCTATGAAAAAATAGTAATCTGCAAATATTGGCTCCACGAAATTCAATCCAAAATAAAGTAAATAAATCTAAACTCTAAAAATCAGATACTTCTTTTATCTTCAAGCAATTAACAAAATATCTGCATTTGTTATCGTAGTTGGGGGCGGTAGATGTGAGCAGTCCTACATATGTACCCCAAAATTATGATCATGTTTCAATAATCATGTTTTACAACGGTCTCCCATTGAAGAGGCTTGTTTCACTCATCTGTCTACGGAAGCATATCGAGGCCTATACTTGTTGTGTTTCAACTTATAAAACGTCCTTCTCTTTATTGCATTGTCAACATATAAAGCATTGTGACCTCTTATTTATGTAAATGTGTTGAATTGTATCTTGTGATTTATATATAAAATCACATCAATGTACTTTGTTACTTAATGATGAAAAAATGACAATAACAAACCGTCAACCATCTCAAAAATCCATAAAACGAAATACAAATTCAAAGCAGAGCAACACAGACCTTCAAAAAGACAGTTGTAGGATCAGGTGCCTAGGAGGAGTGAGCATCCTCTGCTGACCGGTCACACCCGTCGTGTGCTCTTTGTCGTAATCGGGAAAAACGAAAAAGTCCGTAGACAGCTGATAAAGTATAAATTATGATTAAGAAAATATGTCTTCGACAATATGTTTGAAGTATGTATTACGTATATAGTTATAATGGTTAGATACCATTCACAATACATGTATATCATAATCTGTCTCAAGTTATTTATGCAGCATTTGCACGCATGTTTTATATAAATACACATACCTGTGCAAAGAAATACACATACCTGTGCAAGGAAAAACACATACCTGTGAAAGAAGTGCAATCGAAATCGATGTAAGGGAAATTAACCAAGATAATAGCATTGACACATTATCATTTTTTTTCAAATGTTAAAATTCACATGAAGATTTCTTAGAGATTTTTAATTGGAAATATTGACATTTTTTCTCCACTTGAAAGTCACTCTGTATACCTCGCACAATTTTTAGCGTTATCATCCGCGTATTTTCATTTCTTTTGCGATACAAACTCCCCGTAGACTTTTTATTTTTGGCCGTGTATTGAAACCTGACAAGCTAGAGGGGGCGTTTTAAAGAAGTCTTGGAAAGTTTCATACTTTCTAATGAACATTGTTTGAACCCTGTGGTATTTATAAATATCAATTTAGATTAAGAAAATGTGCTGCATAAATATCTGAGGACAGAAGATAGGTAATTGTATACTTACGACAGTTATGGCGTTCCATACACAGCAGGACTTTGTTTTGATTGGCCACCGGCACCGATCGTTACTACACGGCCATTTACGCGGGATTCAAAAAATGGCTCGAACTCAATTTTGTGTTCTGTTGAATATGGTGTTATATCACACAGAGGTAACCTTTTTTCTCTAGAATATATAATATTTTTTCTATGTTTACCTGCAGGTCTCGCACCACTAGATTCTATTTACCACAAAACATGGCTGGAGCAAAATCATTCCCAAATTCCCCTTCGTTTTTAGAGAACTTCCACCAGCGACAGAAGCTGTAATTTAATTTTTTTTTTAGATGAAAAACAACATGTAAATGTCTGATATGTTCCCACTTTTATAAAAAGACGGGGTCACTTCAATTTTTGATATCAAATGTTTCGGGAGGGGGTGAAAATACCCCGGGATGATTTTCAAGCACATGCGTAACTTTGATGTAAACAAATATTGTTTCTTTGTATACTTAATATACTATATATTAATTTTTTTTATAACTATTGTTTTAAAATTTGTAAGAGGAATTTTCCCAGACGTTTTTTTTTTAAATCACTACCCGCATCAGAAGATGTGTAATTTTGAATTTATTTAAGAAAATATTGTAAAATTTAAGTATAGTGCTATGCAATATGAATGCACTACGGTGCTAGACATTAAGTATGCATAGTGACAGTGAAAGTAAAAAATACCATAAGTTTAGGGTATTGTTTTTTTTTTCCTCTCGAAAGAAATGTGTACGTTACAACACAGAGAAATACCTTAAGTACAACAGTACAATAATATTTTACATACCTGGAAGTTAGTGTGTCTAACCTTTCTCAATTTAACTCTCGTATTTGGTTGATTCATTACACCAATCACATTGTCCTAGATATATCAAGGTAAAGGTCATCAATATGTAAACAAAGTCAAGAGTGACATACCTTGGATTTGCATTTAAATGATTGGCGCGGATCTTTTTGAGGTTATGCATTTTGCATGCATTGACAGTTGGAGGAAAATTAAGCATCGTGAATAACAGAAGCAGTCTCTGACATCAATCAAAAAGGTTATCAGGAAAAACAAAATGCTCTGTAATTGGAAGAAATTTAAATTGACTCGAGATCATTGTAAAAAGTGGCCGCGGTTTTATACAGGTTTCATAAACAGCTCGTTGTGAATACCCAAAACACATATCTTCGCCCAAAACAAAATTTAAAAAATCCAAAAAACCGTACTAGCCCCTTCCCCCTTCTCCAAAATGATTTGAATAACAATAAACAATAGGACTTCAACATTTGCCTTAGATATAAACACGTGTGTACTGGCCACTTCTCGACCTTGGCAACATACATAAATGACGCCCTATTATCAGAAACATATACTCAGTTAACGTGTTCAATTACTGTGACTTTTTGTTAAGGTGTTAGCCTTCACGGAATGTCAAAAATCAATCCTTACGGTGAAACATGGCACTCGTTGTCCCAAAGATGCTGCGTCCTGGCAGATGGCGGCAAACAAGATGAATTGCGACTCAATACAACAGGAGTGTTCAAAGTCTTTGGGCTTAGATCCTCAACGCTATACTTTCCAGTACCACTGTCTGATGAATTCCTGGATGAATGCCACGGTAGAAGTGTGTGCACTTAATCGATCTGTTCTAGGTAAAAAAAAGCGCAAGTCCTTGTCTATTTCAAATGAATAGTCTAACATATCTTTATAAAAAAGCATTTGTTGATAAGCATATTAAGTAACTTTATATGAGCTTTATATTTATTCTAAAACGTACAAATGCGTTCCATTGTTTGCAAAATAGGCTACTGTGCGGAATTCAACACAGACGGAGCCTTAATTCAAGAAAACTATGGCGCAGACTGTAGAAAATACAATCCACCGTGTCCGAAAATATACAATTCAGCAGAGGCGTACAGATGTAAGTAAACTTACCCTTATATAAGATAACAATCAATTCATTCAATCCAGTTTTTTTTTCTATTTAAACCTAAATAACATGTACTTGTAACAGGATAATTTTCTGCACCACGTTTAATTATTGAACATATCACGAATAAAATAGTAGCGTAATTCATTATTATGTATGAAATGTCCAATTTTTACTACAGCAATGTAGTACATGTAAATAGATGTACAAGAAAAAAACATTGCAACTCATTATGTAATATTTACCTTTATATTTATCTTATTTTGCTTCATTTTTCTATTTTATTAAAGATTTTTAATTTGAGCATGTACTTCAAAAGCATTCATGCAGATTTTTTGTTTTGTTTTTAATTTAGATAATGTTCATGAATAACAGTAAATTGTATAGCTGAGAGTGTCCTTCGACAAAATTATGAACTTCTTCAGCTTATGACTTCCTATACAAGTGTGATATAGTACTAAATATCTAATACATCACTACACTGTCAAGTATTACAATACTCTACTTATTTTCTTGCAGATCAACCCTGTTATGATTTGGTGTACAGACATCACAATAATCCAGTGCATGCATATTATAGACGATCCAACTCCTCTCAAAAAAGGTTGTCCATTTCATATTTTAAGCTTGGTTTGTCATTCGATGCATAATACTTTTTAAATGTGCATGTATTGTACAGCGTAAAATTAGTATTTTAGTCAGAATAAACAATGTGCATCAATGATACAGGAAATGTCAATGTTTGTTTTATTTTCTTTTTCAGTGTTTCGAAATCTTGCATGCTGATACTTTATTCCCTCTTGATTAAATTTGATTTATTATATTTTAAATCATAAAGTATACTCAATGAAACCTCGACAGTGAAGAATAGAAATGATTTATAGATTTATATTCTTTATTGTTTTGCCTCGGACTAGAATGACTCGATTTCATTGTATGAAACGCGTCACGTGATTGCCTTACAAATTTCTTTAAACGGCGAGCGTCAAAATTTATACGGCAACATGGCGGACGTAACGTTATTTGAGCTGGTTTTTTACACAAACGTTCGACCATACCTCTAATTTTTAAGCCCCCAAATATTTAGAGTGATCCCCCTTTGGCCGTGACGTAATATTACGATCCTACAATGGCATCCAGGTTTTAGCAGATGATTGGCGAGGAACGCAAAAAAAACCAAGAGAAATAAGCTATGTATTTAATTGTTATATTTTCTTTTGTTTGTTTACATAACAAACTTGAGGTCCTCGGCAAAACAAAACCCTTATTAGATTTGCTATTGACTGTTTACAGAAATTTGTGGGGTCGGTTAAGTCAATAGAAGGCTTGGCTTCGCCTCGCCTTCTATGGACTTTACCGACCCCACAAATTCCTGTAAACAGTCAATAACAAACCTAATAAGTAATAATGTACGGACTTATGGTAGTTTTATAAAAATATTGGACACATACCATATCTTTATTGACAATTCTCTGAATATATCAATTCGTAGATCGTTGCACATTATTTAAAAGATGATTGAATTGGTATTCCGATTACGTTTACAATGGGATAACGATGATCAGAGACAACAATGTTATAAATGTGTTTCAATTAAATGATTTTTTACTGTCTTGAATTGCATATTTTGATCAATAAACGTGAAGTCCAAGTGAGTGCTGTTTTGCAATAAAAATGATCGATGACATTAGTTATTCACTTTTTATCCGCCTCATCATGTGATTTGGCTGTTTGCATGTTTGCCCTATTTCGTATCATTTTTTTTTTTTTTTTGGCTACCTAAATACAACGCATTTTTCATGTACCTAATGTAATTCCAAAGACCTCAGTCAATAAGATAAGTTATATTTAAATTGAGAGGGAATAAGCTCATTGTCATTTTCGAACTGTAAAATTGCAATATTCATAATGAATACCTTTGCTGCTCATTTTAAATCCCTTATATTTTATGTCAATTACGACATTTAACGTGTTTTGCATGATCGATATAGTTAGCAGCTTCTGGTAAAATGATATATTAAACTGGTCCGTCTTACATTTGTACACATGTATTCGTGACTGTAGGCGAATCACTATCCAATCAGTTGACATATAATTATTGTGACTTATTTGCGTATTTCTCAGAAATATGACCTAAAAAGCAGTCCGATCTGAAATCATGGTTATATCTAATATCGGTTTTACTAAGTACTAGTATATTAATTTGAAACAAGTATTCCTTTCAAAGGATTAATCGGAGTGCATGTTATTGGTTAGATTCATGGTAATGTAATAGTGCAAATGCATAGGATGCAATACACATCATGGTAAATAGCATATATCGCACCGTTTTGTTGATTTTCGAAATAGCACTTCAAGGAATCTTAGTATGCGACGTTTACTCCCGATCAAAATTCTTACACCTGCAACGAAAAACGTTATTTGAATCATTATGTAGCTGTATAAATGTTTTATTTTCAAAGCAAACGCATTAGAATAATGGTTTTTTTTTTCAGTAATCTACATGTAATTAAAGATTTACATGAAGCTGTCACTGCATAGTAAACAAAGTAGTGCTAGGCGCAATGCGTGCACAGATAGTAAAATTTGTCGGATGTCTCATACATGTACGAATACAACTGTGGTCAGCCGAAACCGATCACAAAAAATAAAGGTATCGACAAATAGTAAGAATCATCAATATTTTTAAAAGGTGCTTGATAAAGGAAGGCTGTGTAGTATATCCACACCTCCCCCCACCTTAAAAAGATAACTGTGGTAGTCGTTGTCACAGGCACTTGAGGCATGGATACCGAGGCCCTTAATTATTCTTATTCACGTTGTAAATGCATAATGCTTTCTCGATAATGCAACTTAATTATTCGGGTTTTTTAAAGTTTGTTTTAAATAAAGCGTTTTTCGACTGATTCTCTCTTTTTAAATGTCAGTCGAAAAATATGATTTTAAAAAAATACCAATGGAGTCTTAATTGTTTCATTTTCTATTAAATACTATGCAAAACAATGTTTTCATAGGACGAAAGTGAATATCGGTCTCAGATTTTTAAGAGAAAATAACATAATTAAAATGTTAAAAAGGGTGGGAGCGGGGATTCCATGCCTTAAGTGTCTGTAGAAGATGTAAAATATAATTGATGATGGCATATGTTGATGTATTTGTTTTTGAAAATGTGTAACTTTTTCAAAAACAGTTTTAGTGGAAACATAACACTTCATAACAACATAACAACGATATCAGTTTTCCAATGAATTCTACATTTTTATTATATATTTTAAAACTTGTTCATAGTTATGTTTGTTCGTACAGACGCCCTCTCTATGTGTAAAACTTAGAAGCTTTGAGTATACAAAGTGGCTTGTTCAACGAGACTTGATTAAAATAGTTCCGAACAGCCACAGTATCTCAAGCGATAGAACATGTCAGATTTTCCCATTAAAGAGTCTCATAATTTCGTTTAGTTAATTTCTCCGGGTAATAAGAGGAAATTTGTGAAAGAAGTGTATTGATTTATGAAATCATTTAAAAATAGATGAAACCCTTAAGGACGTTGGATCCTGCGATCAAAAGTCTTTAAGTTTTTTCTATAGTATTTTTAAAAATTCTACACACATAGCTTAACCAATATTAAAAAAAAAACTTTTGGGGTCTATATGCTTCATTTGGCGCTATGGTGTATTTAATATGACCTTTCTGCACTGAAAGTGCTTTTCCCTCTACAATTCTTTTATCGGAATGAACCATTGCATCAAATACAAATTTATACTATTTAAAATAAATAAAATTAAAATTATCATAAAGAAAAATGTTACAATTTCTTTAACTCATTGATATTTTGACCTTTTTGCACTGATAACACGCAATTTTTATCCATTAACGATTCAACATGCAATGGAATTATTTAAAAGTCCGAAACTTTTTCTCAAATTATGATATACTTGTCAGAAAAATCTTATAAATTCTGAAAAAAACCCCAAAAGTATGGGTCTATTATGTAAAATTTGAGATGAAATAAGCTAATTTTAGGTAAAAATTGGTATTCGTTTTTCCTTGACTTTTATGAAATATAAATTAAATTTTCCAATATGTGTCGATGGATATATTGACAAATTGTAAAAATATGTTTTTCGTAACAAAATGAAGACATCCTAATGCACAAACTATCTGGAAATTTTGGTCTGCACAGGAAATAAGGAAGGCAAAGTGACGGTACTCTAAAAAAAAAACTGAGTTATGAAAAATGTTCATTTTCTTCTTAAAAACCATCCGCCACAAAATATAGTCCCTGCTAAACTTTGTAAATATGTAATTTTTCCTTTACTATTTTATTTAATATAGTTTAATTGGCATTATAAAATATGAATTTATGAGTAGAATCAATATATAATGCATAATTTCCAGAATAGAGGTGACCCAAAATGGCTTCCCAAAAACAGAGGAACGAACCTCTATAAAAGACAGGCAGTAGCTGTTAGTGTAGGAATATAATATTTGCGTCAGATCTTATTTTTAAATTAGTAGTATTAGTCATTTCCGGGTTTTTATTTACGTTTTAACTAAATGCATTAGGATCTTGATCCTGGATATAAAATGTCATATGCATATGTATTTAAAGTGGGTATTTATTCTAATTAAGGTTGTCAGGTAGAATGTTTTTATCTAGTAATATTCTGTTCGATTGTTAAAATCACATAATACATGTATATTAAAGATATGTTAACATTCCTTTGATTTTACCTCAATTTAACTTGATGTATATAATTAAGAAGGAGGTCTGAATATATATATATATATATATATATATATATATATATATATATATATGTTTTACAGATTATGTGGACATCAAGTATTTGAGAATAACCTTTAGGCAGACATAAAATTAAGGCAGACAAAAACGTGTCTGCCTGATTTTAAGAGCAATAATTAACGTTCGCGTTCATTATTAATTAACTTTATTTAACATTTTATGCAAAATCTAAACACAATTAATTCATGGAAATACTTTTTGGTGTTTATTGTTTATTGAAAATAAGAATAAAATATCATTTAAAATGTTGGATGTATGTTTTTACAAATACGTTTCTTACTCTTTAGGTGGACAATTATAAACTGGATAAAAACCTTACTTTTTAAAAGTATGTTTCACGTTTGTAAACTTTTTTCATCACTTACAGTCATTTCTTATCATATTCCATGCTTTTTTCCGAAAAAAAAGTTATGATAAAAAAATCGATATTTTTACCACCGTGCCAAGTCTTCATCAGATATATATTTTTTGCCCGAATATGAGCCTCGTTTTTTTTTCGATGGTTTGCGATGGCTTCCGAAGGATCATGAATTATGGCTGCTTTGAATTACGGCCAGAGATGTGTAAGTACATTAAACTAAGGTTTTATCCTGTTTTCTTGCTATTTTACTTTTAACCGTTTTAATTTTCAATATATTAAACTTATTGGTATTGTCACATTCGGTTCATGAAATATGATGACAAATAGAGATACATTTTTACGAAACGTGTTGAGTTGAGGAAACATTCATATAGCAAAACTGATTAAATGATTCCATTAAAGCGAAATAGTTCATCTTAAAGCGAAATAAGTAGTCATTATGTTTAGACAGTAGGTACTGCTTCTACATAATATGACGTCATGGTTGGTTTTGGCGTCACGACAAAATAGATCTATTATGAAATAAAAATAATTTCGTCGAGTAGGCTAATCTAACGTTATTACTTTTTTATAATCTTGCTTTGTTGTTATCATAAAAAAGCATTTCAGTTAAAAAAAAATTAAATATGTAGGCCTAGAAGATTGTAGTTTTGATGTTGTGACGGCGAAATAATTATAGGGGGAAACACTCGTGCCAGGATGGTTTTTCTTTACTTAACGTTATCTGTTTAATGTTCATGTTAAAGGATCAATTTAATGTTCATATTATATTATGCATAATATGTAAATATAATCTAAATATAATTTCAGTAATTATCAAAGTGGTCTGGCAAAGACATTGTTCAAAGTAGGGGGGGGGGGGGGGGGGTATAGGAACTCTTTTGTTTCGTGAGGTAATATCCGGTTCAATGGTTGGCATGTGCCATGAAGTGGCGATACAATATTACGATGTTATTTTGCCACCTATTTTAGGTAAATATCTTGTAATTGCTAGACATAACTTGAATAGGTGTCGTATATTCATGTAAATATACCAGGACTTGGAAAATTATCCCCTGATAAAAGCATTTTACTGACCTAATATTGTTATAAATACCAGTTATTATTTATTAATCCTAAATAATGATTCTTTCACGAAAGTGCATTTTTTTCTTTAACCAACAGACCATATCATAGATATTGAGAAATAAAGAAATTTTGCATTCTCCCAAAAATTTCTCACTCATGTATTTTAAATCACAATCATACAATTTTACATTGTCAGCTGATTGAATATCAAAATGTTCAATGTAAGTCCCCTGGTTGTTTGAGTTTTGATAGGGGTTGAAGTTTATAGTGATGCTATGTTGCTATTTTGTCAATACATGAACTAATCAGGAGTTTCTTTTCACTCATGAAACAGGGTTTGGTGTGTTTAATGTTGCTGAACACATGGAACATGCAACACAAGATTTGCTTCTCAAATATGTCGGGAAAAAATAACCAAGAATGAAGCAGAGGAGAGAATGAGAAGTTCAGAAATTGTTTTTCGTCAATTGCCACAAGGGACAGGACTTATGGTAAGAATACTATATAAAGTCTTGTTTGTTACCTTTGTGGTAATTCACTGTAATATGTAAAAGTTGTGACCGTTGGACCAAGTGCAGATTTAACATAGTGCAGTTTGATTTTTGTAGAAGAAAGTTTATTTGTAAATTGCACACAGCTCGTAAAACTAATCATATTTCTTGATTAAAGCACTGTGGAAAATAATATAGTTTGCATAGTCAATTATTTTCATTTTAATTACTTTTAATTGAAACCTTGGAAACTTTTTCATTGAGCTTTGGGGCAAAAAAAACATTGACAAGTGGCAGTCATTTATGATCAAGTTAACTTTTTTTTAACAAGATTTCATTTTTTGTGTTTCCATTAAGCCCCGCTTTGCAAGGCTCGCTTTGCACGCCTCTTGTGGGCTCGGTATTAATGAGATACTAAACACTCATACTGGCACAAGCCAATGACAAGGCTATAGCAGTTTTCTCTTTATAGTGTTTCTTAATTAGTGAAGTTTTGTTTTTGTTTTTTGCTTTCTACTTTTGACTATTCATTCATGTGTGAATTCATTAAAGATGAGTGTGATGTAATTATTGTACAGTATTCTGTAATTTGATTGCACAGATACAAGGTAGAAAACACTGTAGCCCGGGAAACCAATTAGCCCTCAAAATATACAAACTCAATTTCAGAAAAATGTTAAAACAAATGAGCAATTCCTTTTCTTCAAGATTTTTGAATGGAAACTTTTATTATGTAGAATTTATTGAGGTAGAGAGATACAGAGAGAGAGAGAGAGAGAGAGATATTTAATAAGCAGTTTATCACTTATTATTGATTTAACCCTGAGGTCCAGGCAGAAAATGTATAAGTAAATTAATACCAGATGCGATGTGGAAAATTCAGCTTGCACATGAGCTAGCCTGGTTCCTGCGGATGCCTTTGGTAGGCCAGGGAACCAGGCTAGCACACATTTATCTGAATCAAGATTCGGATTCCATGCCATGAGCACATGTTACATGTAAAGTTCAAAGGCACTGATATAAGCTGTCAGCATCAAGAAATAAAGTTTTATGTTATTTTGAAACTACAACAATAGTTTAAATAGCATGAATCGCAATGTTTTGTTGTTTTTGGATACAGCTAATTAACTTTACAATTAGTATATAGGCATATATAGAATTTTTTTTATGCATTTAAGGCAAAACATGATTGAATGATAATGTTAATGTACTAGTATACACAAAGAATATTTATGTGACTGCATGTATGAAAGTTTACATCAAAATTTTACACGAAGCTGTCATTGCATAGTTAACAAAGAAGTGGCAAGTGTGAGGCGTAATGTGTGCGAAAATAGTGAAATTTGATGGATGCCATAACTATATATGTAATCTTTACTTCTGTCTTAGTTAATTCATAATTATGTTAGAACTATGAATTTTTTAGATTCTAATTTAACTGGTCATATTTATCCTTGACACAACACACAAATTTAGAGGTTAAAAGCAATACCCAGGCTTGCTATTATTATTCATTAAACCAGATTTGGTAGCAATTAAGGGCCAGTTTTGGATAAAGTACTTGTAAATATTTTTGTAAAATTGAGAGTTGCTGTACTTGAAGGCTTATGAGTGAAATGATTTTTTATGGATTATTATTAGTTAAAGGAATGTCTAATGAAATAAGTATGCAGTGTGTAGGCCCCTAGTGTTAAGCACATGAGAATCAGAAGTAAAATGCAAAACTTGCACTTATGACTGTTGTATTGAATTTACACAGTAAAATTTCATTAAGTTACAGACGGGGGACAAAAAACACAAAAAGAAGGTGGGTGGGACATAGTAAGCTTTACATCGGTAAGTTTTTGACGTGATGGTGCAACATGCACATAGTATGGAATATAGACTCTATGCAGGGAATTAGCTGCAAGAGGTCTAAAAAGCTCAACAATCATTAAAAATAGGAATTATGAAAGGGTCGAAATCTCAGAAAAACTGTAATGTAAAACATAATAATTTTACATGTTCTGACTAGTAATTGTCCTCATATATTGGTAATATGCCTTATAAGGAGTGAATTAAAGGTATTTTTGCTGAATGGGAACTGAGGAAATTCTAGTAAGTTACAGAGTTCCAAAGATAGACATCCCCTGGCTACAGTGAATTAAATTGTATAAAAAAAAATGTTCCGTACCAACTTTACAATTCAAAGTTTCCCTCGCACTTGTCAAAATGTAAAAGCAGAAAAGCAGAGGGTTTATAGAGTCAGTAGAATATCAGATATAAACCTTATACATGCTATAGCTTTCACATTTTCATTAGAAGCATATGGATATGGTTCACATATTGTCTGTAAGCTATAACTGAATTTTATCTGATAAGTAATTATTGTAAAATTAATTAAAAACATACTTTCATTTTCAATAAACAAGCCTAAAGTAGAAAAAATGAGAATAAGGCGGTGAACAGGCTTTGGCAGATCCAAGTCAGTTAGACTAGAGTTTTTATCAAGTTATATGTTTGCAATGACAAAGTATTGAACAATTATGTAAATAGTAAATATTTTTATTGAGAATTGATTTAAAGTATAAATAGAAATCAAGATTTGACGAAGAGCTATATAGCGCCTTTTCCCATTATTTCGCATACACCTGTGTTTCCACTGAAAGTACTTGTTACTAAAACTAGCTTCAGGTACCTGTCGCAATATAATTTTCGAAACCCAGATACTGATTTTATAATGGTGCCTGTAACAACTGATTTGTCATAAATTTAGGAAACTTTGTGTATAATGTCAGTTGATATTCTGAACCGTGATAAGTTCACGCAAAATGCAATGACAAAATCTGTAAATAGAATGCATATATACTGTAGTGTTATTGAAGAGATCTGTTTATATTGAGTGTGCTCATACAAGATAATTTGAAAAAAAATGCAGAAGATTATAGATACATGTAATTCAAACTCTCTATTCTTTTCATGCTTCAATTAAGTGAGAAAAAGATATACTACCAACTTGGTGGAATCGATCCAGCGACCACGAAATCAAAAAGACCTCTGTGTTACCACTAAGCCACGCATCATACATTTTTTATAGGATGTCTTTTTCAATATATGTAGCTACACGCATGATTGTATTAGAAAAGTCACTAATTGAAATATTTGTCAGTACGAATTAAGACCACGTTAAACCAAACCTAATTGATTCAGTGTAAACCTACTACAAACCTGACCAGAACATAATTTTAATCGAATTTCCTTGGTATAGAGTGGTTCAAATAGTCAAATATCCATTTATTTATTGTATTCTAACTATTTTCCTATATATCCCTAACAGAACCTGAATAGTTTAATGATGTCATGTAAGATGAAAAGACTCTTTCAGCATGGTAATTGTGTAATTTACTTTTCTTTGAATATTTTTTAACTAAATATTGTATAATATTGCAAATGTCTGATATTTGCATCAGTGCTCTATTGTAAGCGAAATCGTATATTAAGTGCGCTATACCTCTTTTGAATAAACAAAATAAGCCAATAAAATTGTTCCTTGTATGGGCGATTTTAGTTTTGATGATAAAAATTTGATTTCCAGAGGGGGTAAACAGGATCATTGCTGAAAGTGTAGGGCAAGTTCATTATGCATTGGGCAATTCCAGACATCAGACATCTTTGAATTAAAATATACAAATAAATATACATGCACTTGTGTTTTTAGATTACAAACATGTTTATACCACTGACATTATTATACCCCCCGCAAACAAAGTTGGGGGGAGGGGGGGGTATATAGGAATCACCCTATCCGTCCGTCTGTCCGTCTGTCCGTCTGTCTGTCTGTCTGTGCAATCATGTCCAGTCCATATCTTTCTTATGGTGCAACATCGGAAGTTCTTACTTCACACACAGATTGCTTATGACCTAATGGTGTGTCATGACCTTGACTCAAGGTCATTCAGGTAAGGTCAAGGTCATTGGCAGAAAAAGTTCAAAATCATTGTCCGGTCGATATCTTTCTTATGGAGAAACATTAGAAGTTTTTACTTTACACAAAGATTGCTTATGACCGAAGGGTGTGTCATGACCTTGACCCAAGGTCATTCGGGCAAGGTCAAGGTCACTGGCAGAAGAAGTGCAAAATTTGTGTTGTATCTTTCTTATAGAGAAACATTGGAAGTTCTTACTTTACACAGATATTGTTTATGACCGAAGGGTGTGTCATGACATTGACTGAAAGTCATTTGGGCAAGGCCAAGGTCACTGGCAGGAAAAGTGCAAAATTTGTGTCAGGTCTATATCTTTCTTATGGAGAAACATTGGAAGTTCTTATTTTACACAAAGATTGCTTATAATCTAAGGGTGTATCATGACCTTGACCCAAGGTATTTTGGGCAAGTTCAAGGTCATTGTTTTAAAAATGCTTAATTCCTGTCTGTGTCTTGTCTTGCATGAATGGAAATGATTAGAAGAAAAAAATGTGTGGAAATTTTTTTTTCCAACAAAAATCGGGCTCGGTATACCAAAATTTCAAAATGTTTAATGGTTGCTTGACATGTGGATTATCGTTTGATTCCATACATGTTTGTTAACATATGGATGCAAATGTCTTCATGCATTTACAGTTAAGATGAAATAAAATGGAATTCAAAGAATAGAAATTGGTTTGTTTACTCATATTAGCATTAACAGTTTTAAAAAATAGAGCAGTTGTTATTTATAGACCATGGACGATGAAATAGATAGCATCCATTATTTTCTATAATAGAAAAAATACTTGAGTTATGATTTTTCTTAGCGGGGGGTATCAATTGTGAGCTTGCTCACAGTACCTCTAGTTGGTACTAAATCTGAAAAATTAATCTGTGAATCATATTAAGCAGATTGTGTTCACAACTCTACTGATATATGAAATATATAGAAATAGAATGATGATGTACACATAAAATGGAAGTAGCATCAGGAGCGGTGAGGAAAGACTGGACTCAACCCTTCCCCATTCTTTATCAAATTTATATTTAGGAAACATATATGTGGTCAAATAACAGAAAATAATCCATCAAGAGAAACTGGTAGTTGTCATGGTTTTAATCAGACTCTTTTAAAGACTATTCCATTGAGCATCTGAGGTACAATCCATCATGTTAAGACATGTATTGTTTTTTCAGAGAATTTTGGCGCTTTTGAATTTATTTAGATTTTTTTTTTTTGCTGAAGACTAAGAAATAGATGTGCATATTTGCAGGAAGTTTTGAACTGATGATTTTGTGTGAATTATGCCCATTATAAATTATTTTGCATATTTAATTCATACTCAGTCTGCTATTTATTATGTTTAACATTGTCAAGTAATGGGGGAGGGCGGGTATGTGAGCTTGCTCACTTATTCTTTCATTTCCGTAAATTTACATTTGCAAAGTTGTTTCCTTATACATGTTATATGAACCTATAGAATAGCAAAAAAAACGTTTAATCTTTTTCATGACGTCACAATGATCATAACTTGGGAAGTCAACACGGGAAATGAACTTGGTTGGTACGTGATCAAATCTTTTCAGAAGCCCTTCGGGCTTCACAGGATTTGATCATGTGACCAACCAAGTTCATATCCCAGTGAACTTTTCAAATTTTTGTTTATTTCTTAAGAGTATTGTATATAGTCTCATTATAGAGCAGTCTACAAGTTTCTGCATTAAGAAAGATTGTCTTTGATAAATGTCTGCCTTAAAAGGATTAGATATACTGTATAATTCTTATTAGTTTGTCTTACAATGCATGTAACTATAGTGAATATTCTTTTGTTTTTCAGAAGCCAATACCAAGAACCGGGAATTATAATACTCAAAAGAAAGAACAGAAAAATTCTTTGATGTTCATGTTCAGGTATGAATTTGTGACTTAAACAGAGAAAATTTGTATGCCAAATTAACCCTTACGATATTAATCGAGAAAAATTTAAATATGTCTGCTGAATATCGCAAATAAATATATGAGTATAATTGAAAATCAGTTGAAGTGATGTTATTATATAAAATAAAGAAATGTCACCAACATTGTGTCTAAAAAGTCAGTTATCTATTGAATAGATACTAGTTGAGGTGTCTGCTTAAGAGGGTAACAAAAATTGATCTAGCTTTTAACTCCTATAATCACATGTAATTGATCCTGTATCTCATATGTAGTCAAAACATGTAGAAAAGACCCATAGATCTGCGATGAAATTATTATTTTAAATTCACATGTTTGGTATGATTTTGCAAAAAATGTAAGGCCTATAGTATTTAAAAAATACATGCTAATATGTCCGCCTAAGATGGATAAAATATTTTGGATTTTGTTTCATTTTCTTTTTATCTGAAATCACGTTAATTCTCATTATGAATCATCAATAAAAAATACCATGATCTTCTGTAGACATTAAATGAAAATGAGAGCAACTAAAGCCATCACGATTCAAAGACTCAGGAATATCATGATGCTGAGGTATGTTAATGGATGTATGGTTTTATGTTGAGTAAGAAGTGACTTGGTTTTCTAAGTTATTATGTCTTACACTGAAATATTCTAATTATAGGTCAGATGAAAATGAACCCATGTTAATACTGTATATAGGGAAATACTTGCCCCTGGTATTATCAAATTCAATTATCAATGTTGTTTTCATACATTGAAGAGATACTAGTTGAAGTGTCTGCTTAAGAGGGGTAACAAGAATTGATCTATTTATTCCTATAATCATATGTAATTGATCCTGTATCTCATATGTATTCAGAACAATATGTAGAAAGGCCCATAGATCTTCGATGAAATAATTTTTTAGGATTCACATGTTTGTTATGATTTTGCGACCGAAAATGCAGGGCGTATAGTATTAAATAAATACCTGCTAATATGTCTGCCAAAGATGGATAATATATATTGGATTTTGTTTCATTGACTTTTTATCTGGAATTACATTCTCATTATGGATCATCAGTAAACAAAATCATGACATGATCTTTTGTAGCCATTAAATGAAAATGAGAGCAATTCAAGCCATCATGATATCAAAGACCCAGGAAAATCATGATGCAGAGGTATGTTAATGGATGTATTAAGTGAGTCTTACACTAAAATATTCTTATAATTGTTGATCAGATTAAAATGAAATCATATTAATACTGTGTACAGGGAAATACTTGCCCCTGGTATTATCAAAGTCAATTATCAATGTTGTTTTCATACATTGAATTGTTACTAGTTGAAGTGTCTGCTTAAGAGGGGTAACAAGAATTTATCTCTTAACTCCTATAATCATATGTAATCGATCTTGAATCTTATGTGTAATCAGAACATGTAGAAAGGCCCATAGATCTGTGATGAAATGACTTTGTTAGATTCACATGATTGGTATAATTTTGCGGCCAAAAATGTAAGGCGTATACATGTAATAGTATGCCAAGATGTCTGCAAAAGATGGATAATATATATTGGATTTTATTTCGCTGACATTTTTATCTGGAATTACATTCTCATTATGAATCATCCATAAAAAATACCATGATCTTTTGTAGCCATTAAATGAAAATGAGAGCGATCATGGCTATCACGAATCAAAGACCCAGGAGAATCATGATGCTGAGGTATGTTAATGGATCTATTGTGTTATGTTGAGTCAGAAGGCACTTGGTTTTCTAAGTGATTATGTCTTACACTGAAATATTCTAATTATAGGTCAGATTAAAATGAACTTGTGTCAATACTTTATATAGGGAAATACTTGCCCTGGTATTATTAAAGTCAATTATCAATGTTGTTTTCATACATTGAAGAGATACTAGTTGAAGTGTCTGCTTAAGAGGGGTAACAAGAATTGATCTTTTAACTCCTTTAATCATATGTAATTGATCCTATATCTCATGTGTAGTCAGAACATGTAGAAAAGGCCCATAGATCTGCTATGAAATGACTTTGTTTGATTTACATGTGTGTTATGATTTTGCGACCAGAAATGTAAGGCGTATAGTATCAAATAAATACTAGTTGTTATATGTCTGCCAAAGATGGATAATATATATTGGATTTTGTTTCATTGACTGTTTATCTGGAATTACATTCTCATTATGAATATTTAATGAAAAAATACCATGATCTTTTGTAGTTACTAAATGAAAATTAGAGCAATGCAAGCCATCATGATACAAAGACCCAGGAAAATAATGATGCAAAGGTATGTTAATGGATGTATGGTTTTATGTTGAGTCAGAAGTGACTTGGTTTTCTAAGTGAGTCTTACACTAAAATATTCTTATTATTGGTGAAATTAAAATGAACTCATATTATTACTGTGTACAGGGAAATACTTGCCTTGGTATTATCAAAGTCAATTATCAATGGGTTTTTTTTTTATATTGAATAGATACATGTACTAGTTGAAGTGTCTGCTTACCAGATAATAAAAAATACCATGATCTTTTGTAGCCATTAAATGAAAATGAGAGCAATTAAAGCCATCACGATTCAAAGACTCAGGAATATCATGATGCTGAGGTATGTTAATGGATGTAGGCATGGTTTTCTAAGTTATTATGTCTTACACTGAAATATTCTAATTATTGGTCAGATTAATATGAACCCATGTTAATACTGTATATAGGGAAATACTTGCCCCTGGTATTATCAAAGTCAATTATCAATGTTGTTCTCATACATTGAAGTGATTCCAGATAATAATGTCAATGAAATAAAATCCAATATATATTATCCATCTTTGGCAGACATCTTGGCATAGTAGTATACGCCTTACATTTTTGGCCACAAAATCATTGCAAAAATGTGAATCTAACAAAGTCATTTCATCGCAGATTTATGGGCCTTTCTACATGTTCTGACTACATATGAGATACAGGATCAATTACATATGATTATATGAGTTAATAGATCAATTCTTGTTACCCCTCTTAAGCAGACACTTTAACTAGTATCTCTTTCTCATGATGAATCATCAATGAAAAATACCATGATCTTTTGTAGCCATTAAATGAAAATGAGAGCGATCAAGGCTATCACGATTCAAAGACCTAGAAAGATCATGATGCCGAGGTAAGTTAATTGATGTATGGTTTTATGCAATCTGATTTAAATCAGATCCTCGATCCGCTCCTTATTTTTCTATTGTCGCTAAACGAGGATATGAAGAAACCCTGCTTGAGGTCACCTCCTGGTGAACTTAGATTAAGAAAGAATATTCATGAGTTATTTTACCCAATCAGAGGAAGTGTTACATTTGTAGAAATGGTATTTTCAGGTTACAAACAAAAAATGGAGTCATATGGCTAAGCGTTGGCACATGCTCTCAAATCTTTCAGTATCAGAGAGCTAGAGACGGAGCATAAGTTGATATTAGACGCTCTCAGGGAATCCAAAGATTGTATTGGCATAACTTCCGAAACAGGTAACTGAGGAATGGAACCAACGATTTGATTGATCAAAACCAAGTTAACCAGGAACTGACCTCAAGCAGGGTTTCTTCAGATCCTCGTGTAGGGACAATCGAAAAATAAGAAGCGGATCAAGGATCTGCTTTTAATCAGATTGGGTTTTATGTTGAGTCAGAAGTGACTTGGTTTTCAAAGTCGTACACTGTAATGTTCTTATTATTGGTCGGATTAAAATGAACTCGTGTTACTATTGTGTACATGAAAATACCTGCCCCTGGTATTATCAAAGTCAAATATTAATATTGTTTTCATATATTGAATGGATAGAAGTTGAAGTGTCTGCTTAAGAGGGGTAACAAGAATCGATCTTTTTTTATATTCCTTTAATCATATGTAATTGATCCTATATCTCATATGTAGTCAGAACATGTAGAAAAGGCCCATAGATATGCGATGAAATGACTTTTTTTTAGATTCACATGTTTGGTATGATTTTGCGACCAAAAATGCAGGGTGTATAGTATTAAATAAATACATGCTAATATGTCTGCCAGTGGAGCAGACACAGGCTCATTGTTCATAGGCGTTAGGCCTGTGGTCACGATGTTGCTTGTTGTGCACTTAGACAAGGCACTTAATCTACATTGTCTCAGTCCACCCAGCTGGAATTAAGTACCGGCCTACGCTGGGAATTAACCTGCGATGGACTGGTGTCCCATCCAGGGGGAGTCAATGACTCTCATCCGCTTAGTACCATGGAAATTGGGGATAAGCCCGGCCTAATGCGCCTTAATGGCAAGGAAAAGAATTTAACTTAATATGTATGCCAAAGATGGATAATATATATTGGATTTTATTTCATTGACTTTATCTGGAATCACATTCTCATTATGAATCTTTAATGAAAAAATACCATGCATTTTTGTAGCCATTAAATGAAAATGAAAGCAATGAAAGCCATCACAATTCAAAGACCCTGGAGAATCATGATGCAGAGGTATGTTAATGGATCTATGGGTTTATGTTGAGTCAAAAGTGACTCGGAGAAAAATATTCATATACATAGTGACTTGAAGATTTTTTGTAAGAAAGTCAAATATTAAAGTCTTAAATGTATATGTACATGTATTAATCTATCAAGTAAATGACGCCAACTTTTATTCTAAATTTCCTCTAAATGTTTCATTATGGACATATCATGTTACATTATATAGGTGTTTTCAGTTATTATCCCCTTGCACAACTTGTTGCCAAGGGAATGTAGCATTGCTTAAAATATGTACGTTGTTTGTGTGTTAAAGTTTTGTGGGTAAGATAGTCTAAATGAAGAAAAACTTCACACTTCATTACAATGATACATTTATTAATCTTTGCATGTATGTAATAGATAAAACCTATTCATATTCAAAGTTATCCGTAAATTAATTCCTGAGATATCCTAATATATAATTAAGAAAATGTGTTTCTAGCTTCAATTACTTATGTGTACTGGCAGATAAATGGTTATTCAAACCACGACAAGTTCAGTCCGACCACAAATGGAAAATATTAAATACAAAAACAAATCTGAAACTTATTACTCATGCAAGCAATACTAAGTAGGTCCAGTGGCCTCTTATTTAAAACCTAATCAAATAATATGTTTTGTTTATACATTTATCAAGAGCCATTGGAGTTGTCTGTAGTAAATTAACATTTCAAGTCCAGCCATGTCTAGAATTGTCTCATGGTTGTCAGTTTACAGTTAATCCACATTGTCTTTTACTCAAATGGTATACATGTAACCAATAGAAATTGAGGGATTGTTGCATATGTCTCCATCTATAGCTAGATCTATAATATAAAAATAACTAGACAACATCGAGATGGTGACCATCTCGAAGGGCCTCGCTTGAATTATGGACAATAAGATGAAAAGAATTTCAGAGAATTTTGCTTTGACCTTGACCTATAACTAAGAAATTTTTCAGCTGGCATAGAACTTCTAATTCAATCTCATTACCCCTTCTATGTAGGCATTTTTGGTCAATCTGAGCAAGATTAAGCAAATGGGGAAAAAATCTACAGTCTAAAAATGATTATAAAGAGATCTGCTATGACTTCACATTGGCTTGATTCAAGGTCACTGCATGCCATTAACCGAAAACCTCTGTTTAAGTAAAGTATTAGCCAAACAGGGTTAAGTGGAGAGTATATATGTATGCTCTTAAAAAAGGATTTGTTTGTGATTTGATATGACCTTAACACTTGACCTACAAACATCATTCAAGGTCACAGCACACCCTTCGACCACAGACACTCTGTGAGTGAAGTATGAGCCAGATTGGACCAAAAGAAGAGAAGATATGCCCTGGACAAGGATGTTTTTAATTCTGCTATGACCTTAACCTTAGACATAGAAACATGGTTGAAGGTTATTGTACACCCTTTACCCAAAGGCACTCTGCAGGTGAAGTATGAGCCAGATTGGGCCAAGGGGAGAGAAGATATGCTCCTGACAAGCGATTTCGGATGGAAAGATGGACAAACAGACGGACAGACAGACTGATCACTATAGGGCGCCCTTAGAGCGGGGCCCTAATTATGTTACTGTACATGTAGCATTTTAATCGCTTATAAAGTCATGTAAATATCAATATTTAAAACACTTTTGTTGTCCTTTTGTTTATGTTTGACATACATTTTGATAACATTTTTGATGACAAATGGATAATAGAAGAAAAGGGAAACAGTCTACATAGTTCATATTTTTTCTTCTCGTCATGCTTCAGTTGTAGAATTATTTGACTAAAGCAATTTTTTTGTAAAATGTCTGTTTTAAATCTACATTCAGTTTAGACCATTGGTAGTACATGTAGTATACATACAGGTATGCAAACAGGAGATTTTGCATAGTGTCAGTGACTATTGTTTTATTTTACAAACACACTTTACATGTGTTATTAAGTATTAAACATACTTATACTAGTACCCTTATATGAAACAATGCATTTAATTTTATAATTATGATCATTTTTCTTTCTCCTTTTCAGGATAAACATATCTGGAGCAGTTCTTAAGAGAATTTATGACTCAACCTTGCATGCTTCTTCAACTGCGAACAAAGTTATGAATGAATTGAACAAAAGGAAAAAGAACCATTCTATAAATCGATTGAAAAAAAACTTACTGTGTTAGGTTTTTATACCAAATACGTCCTGTCAAATTACCTATGCTTATTCCTTTTTAGGGGGTTATCTTAAATGTAACAGTCACTATATAAACGAAATTTAAATTCTGTATATTATTCTGACAAATAGTAATTGTACATGTATAATGAGTAAATGGTCCTTCACAAAGTTTGTACAGGTAAATTCTTGATTACTGTGTTAAATCCCCATAATGCGTCCCACCTCTATCTTTGGCACAACTGTTACCATTTCAATTTGTTTACTCAACAAGGATATACAATGTAGATCTATAAGTTGTATTTGTTTACACTCACTGAATGTCTTTGTTAACAATTTGTTTTTGAATTTTTAAGTATAAGAGACAAAAATTAGACACACTTTCCTGATTATGCTTTAAAATTTACTTATGACATATATCAATTCGTACATTATAAGAATTCTGCGCATGTACGTTTAATGAATTCATGTACCAACGATTAGAACTAATGCCAATGAATATGCATAGTTGAGTTGATATAAATGTTTTCATGGTTACACGTTTTATAGTAATCTAAAGTATTTACTTTTATCAGAATATGATGACCTTCAAAAATTAATTTAAACTAGTGATAGTCCAATTGTACAACCAGTCTGAGACAATATACACACAACATATTTTGAACTCCTAAAGTCTACCATTGTTTAAGCTTTATTGTTAAAATTTTAATAATCTGAATATGTACCGGTATTTAATTTCTACCAAAATATATATTTCTTATATTTTGAACCTTAATTGAAGTAAAAATGAATAACATATATTTTATTTACTTTGCATATTATCAACATGTGTATAATTATGATACATGTATTTATATCATTGATTCAATTGTTTAAGCACTTTGTTGATCTGTTCACAACATAAGTGGATATCAAATCAAAATACAATATCTTGCACTCATTTTCATTTTTAATACATTTTGAATGTTCTTATCTTTATATTTTTGATTATCAGCATTTAAATAATGAAAATGTTAAAACTTGCAATCCTTTTCTTGTTATTTATAGGCGGTTTGTTATTACATGTACCAGTGTATAATTCTAATTAAAAAGAGTTTTTTCCTTCAACATATTCTGGTAGTAATTATGTTTTAATTATGTTTTAATGATTCAAGTAATTCGCTATAACTTTTCAAACGAAATTGGTTGCTCTCTACACATTTTTTATGTGTTAAGGCATGAAGTTTAAATACAATAAAAATAATGGTTTATACAATCAAAATCGGCATTACCAAAAAAGTCTTACTATACAATTTAGGGATAACAAAAAAATAATGTCTGTATAGAATGTGATTGCATGCTTCTTCACTGAAATAGACATTGTTGAACGCCTTGTGAAATTCACATAATATATTGTCTGCCTGAGTGGCATTTCAAATATTCATATATGTCTACCTTATATTGTATTTATATAATGTCAGCCTAAAGTCTACTGCATGGTTTTGAAAAATTAGGCAGACCTGCTAAAATGTATATCTCTTTAAATGCAATATATCTCAACGACAGTCCACCAATGAACATACTATTGTGTTTTATTAGCTTGTTGAGATTGACAGTAAATAATATTGAGATATGAAAAAGTATGTATATGTCTGCCTAAGTATGGTTTTTTAGCCATGTCTACCTAGTGCTGAAAGCAGATAAATATATATATATATATATATATATATATATATTTGTGTATATAGACAATCGTATGATGTATCTATTGGGTTTTTGAAATATATTTTTATAGCCTTCAACTTTCGGTTCATTCACGTAAGACTGCACCTGGAGTCAGGGAAATCTATGAGCGAAACGTTTTTACTTTTATGTAAGTTATAAACTTTCATTTAGCAATTGTTTTCAATTTTCTGCTTATCAGCATATCTGTTGTTTGGAAAGATAGGCCTTCCAACGCCTGCTCTTTGTTTAAAAAAGACGGGAAGTTTTATTTTCTTTAAAGTAGACGACTTTCTTATTGCTATAAATGAATACTTTTTTGCCATTAAACTACGAAATACCTGCACCAGAGTTACTTGCTTGCACCTTTCATATTTCAACACACGTGTGATGATGTCCGTAAACTATAATTGAATTAAGGTAGTCCATCCATAACTGAGGTGAATTTAACAATTTTGATTGTTCTAAACTATTTAAATACATATTTTAAAATTATTATGAGGCTGACATAGACCAAACTTGGGAGTATGTATGTAGTCAATTAAGTGAACTTTTTGCACTTAAATTGTTTTGTAAAGAGTTGTTTATCCTTTACAAAAATTAGGAAAAAATCATTTCTCTAAATATGTATGGTAAATTATGAATTTTTTGGCATTTTCAAAGAAAGGGAAAGCTTTTGCAACTTTTTACCAAGAGATTTGTGAGAAAATTGCTTGTACTAAAACGATATATTTAAAAAAGCATTTTTTCCATAAACTTCAATGTTAATTTCAAGATGTGATTTTTTTGTTAATATTAGAAAGTTTTAAAATTTTCAAAGGTGAATCTTTATTATCTGATAAAGTCCTTATAATCACACTAAGATTTTAGTGATCAAACTTGCAATCTATTAGATATGAAATATGGTAGTTATGGATAGACTGCCTTAAACATAATATAAATTATTATTTTAAAATAATCCAGAACCTACTTTCATTTTCGAAATTATATTAAATTGAATCAATTTGTCTCTTAAATTCGCAATTTTTGTTTTAATGGAAGAACTTTTCAGAACGGGGTAACCAAACCTTATCAGCCAAGCAGGTTTTGAAAAAAAAATATTCAATTCTAGACCATATAATGCATGTAACACTCCAATTTTATCCAGAACTCTTGTGTATGACGAACATTTTTTTTTGTGCTTTTGTTGATTTTAAACAGGCATTTGACACTGTCTGAAGAGATTGTCTTTGGAGCAAGTTGATAAAAACGGATTAATTGATAAATGCTTTAATTATATCAAAAACATGTACAAGAATATTGAAGTTAAGTCAAACATTAGTATGAATGGCTTATCCGCATAACTTTTTAGCTGTGATATGTTGGAGTACGTCAAGGTGAAAACTGCGACACATTTTCACCTTGACGTACTCCAACATATCACAACTAAAAGGTTCTGAGGATAAGCCATTCATACTAATGTTTGACTTAACTTCAATATTCTTGTACAAGTTTTAAGTAGATAAAAAAAAACATGTACAAGAATATTGAAGTTAAGTCAAACATTAGTATGAATGGCTTATCCTCAGATTTTTTTAGCTGTGATATGTTGGAGTACGTCAAGGTGAAAATGTGTCGCCGTTTTTATTTTCGTTTTATATTAATGAGTTAGAAAATTTCCTGATTGATAAAAACATAATTGGGTTGCATAGCGTATCTAAACCTATAGATGATGAACTGTTTTTGAATTTTCAACTATGTATTCTTTTTTATCCTGACGATACTGTTATGCCTGCTGATACGCCTGATGATTTACAAAATGCTCTTAATGAATTATATTTACACTGTGAGCAATGGAAGTTAACGGTTCATATAAATAAAATTAAATATTGGTATTTTGTAAAGGTCCAATGATGAAAGGGAATTTTACTTTAAAAACTTTGAAATTTTGTGAATTAATGTCTATTTTAAAACTTAAAAAACTCAAAAACTATGTTTATTTATGCATGACATTTTTGAATCAGTCTGTCCTCCTTGAACATTTGTACTTTTTTTCTCATTTTGTTCTCTCAAATTTATATGGTACATGTACCTCTGACACTATATCTACATTTAAAAATATTTATATTTATATTTGTTTTCCCTCGGACTGAAATGTCACACTTTCATTTGTTTAAACATAGCACGTGACTGCCTCATAAAAATCAGAATTATTATTGGGCAATATGGTCGTCATCGACTGCCGCTTCGCCTACTCACCTCAATATTTCATATTATCAAACACAGAAACCGTGTTTCGTAAGTTCTTAAAATATTTAGAGTATTTGTCCTTTGGAATTCTTTTTAAATTAGAGTAGTTGCCCTTTGAATTGACGTTACATTGTTGTGTCTGGAGCATAACAAATGGCAGCGTCGAGATTTGCTCAAATATCTGCAGACGGGAGGGGGAAAACGTTTAAAATTGAATAGCAACGAAATGTTGTAAGTAAACATGGGAAGCGACGATTTTCAAAGAGTATTTGAAAAGTGAGATTGATAATTTTGAAGAGTTTAAATGAGTTTAATTAGACGAGATGTTAGGCAACTTGTACATTGGTTTGCGTAGATCGTCACTTGATAGTCCTCGGGAAAACAAAACACTTATTAGGTTTGTTACTGACTCACTTCAGGTATATATCGGGTTGATCATAAATACAATGCCTTTTTCATCTACCTAATGTACTATTTAAAAGGCTAGTGAATAAGCTAAGTTATTGTTAGCTAGATTGAAGAATGAAGCTCATTGTAATTTTGTTTGGAACTAATAGATTGTAAGTAAATAGTAAATACCTTTGCTGCTCATACATCTGTTGCGTAAGAATATAATCACTGTATACTACATAGGCGTTGGAACCACGGGAGGCTAGGGGGATAGACATACAGAAAAATTAATCATAATCCCTTATTTTTTTGGTCAACATTTCAGATACCCCCTCCCCAATTTAAATTTGCATCCGACGCCACCGAAATAAATCCACGTCATATTTGATGTTAATATTTAAAGAAGCATATATATATATATATATATATATATATATATATATATATATATATATATATATATATATATATATACAACGTTTTTGTATAACTGTCTGAAGAGCTGATATATATATATATATATATATATAGGCATCGCCTCTCTGCATTAGAATCTTATCCAGGATGTAAAATGTAACATGTAGTAGTTACCCCATATAATATTGTTGGTTATGTGCAGATACCCGATGGGCGTGGTCATAATGGCACGAGGGAGCGTAGCTCCCGAGTGTCATTATGACCACGCCCATCGGGTATCTGCACATAATCAACAATATTATATGGGGTAAGTTACTTGTACCATAGTTTACGATTATTCATTATATCTTATTATTATAGCTATTGAGAGTGCACTTGCCTCTAAACAATACCGTGCCAGTGCGTTGGTCTTAATATATGTACATTGTACTCCGTGAATTTCGAAAATGACTTTCTATATCCCAAGAAATATCAATTATTTTTTATTTCTTTTAAAATTCATAGCCATTAGGAATAAATCGACTGCTCATTGTCATATTTTCATTTCATATTTAATCATTTTCCGACTTCTAGTATCGATATTTGCTTCAAAGAATTAAACTTATTAACATAATTTCATGTTTACGAACCCTAAGTTGTGCAATGCTTCTGTTTAAACAATTGAAATTAGAATTAAATTGATGAGGATAGTTACTCCTATTTGATACTCTGTATCAATAATATACATGTATGTTTTTAAAAATGGCTGAAAAAACCATGTACATATATATACTTAAAAAAATCAATCAATAAGCAAAAAAAAAAAAAATTATTATTTTTTGAGAAATGCATGTTGCGAAACCGTGAATGGTAAATGTCAAATACGATTGGCTACCGCTATTCACTCTGTCCACAAAAACAAGTTTACTATTCAAACGCGTACCTATCACGTGATTGCCTTTCTATAAAACCTTTATACAGGATACCCCTATTTCATCTTACACGCGTTTCTCTTCTTGTTCGCACACATGGTGAGAATGAAAATAGAGTCTTTCTGACAAAACCGTTGCCGATATTGTTTTGTCTCGAGCTACAAATGAGATTTATTTGACGAAACTTAGTTTGAGTCAATTATCCGTGTTGAGTTTTGGCAATTTTTATCTGGAGGAATTTCTTACTGTGGAATATTAGGGACGTGTTAAAAAACAACTTTGTTGATGTTGTTTTTACCTGAGATAGTGGGCGGAGTTTTAAAAAAAAGTGTGGGGTATGTACAGATAACCCACACTTTAAACAATAGAAAACACGCCAAGCTATGGTACAAGTACTAGGGACATATTTAAAGTAAGTATTTCTTATAATTTTCGCTGTTAAATAGAGTGCTTTTATTTAGTTTAATTCTGTTAGAATGTTAAACATAGTTTATTAGACCTCTAATATTCCTTCGGTTTAACTCAATTTATCTTGAGTTGTCATAATTTATTATACAATATCATATACACAAAAAAGGAGGTCTTATAGCTGAATATATCATATTTATTCGTGTATAGAGACAATCGTAAGATGTATATATTTATGTATCCGTTGATGAAAACTATATCAATTTGGGTTTGGTATTTAATAAAAAAAACCTTATTTTTTAAAATACTTTCGCTTCAATCAAGTAATATATTGCACGCAAGACACTAAGTCTTGTGGACGAGTCAGGAAATTCTAAGAGCGAAACTTCATTACATTTATATACGTTAAACTCTCATTTAGCAATTGTTTCTAATGTCTTGCTCAGGTACATATTAGTTGCTGTTAACCTTCTATTCGCCTGTTTGTGTTTATTTCCCTATTTCTAAAAATAGACGACTTTCAGTTTCAAGTGAAGAAACTAAAACACGGAACGGCAAACGGAAAGAAAAGCGGAACGGAACAGAAAGTTTAATATCAAGTTAATCACTTGAAAATATATATATATTATATATATTAACAAGAAACGATATTTATTTTAATAGCAATGGCCCATATCATACATGGATGTAAACGGTATGACCGTTGGGCCGAGCGCAGAATTATTTTTTGTTGTTTCAACAGAGACAGTACGGTTTGATTTTTGTAAAAAGAGATTAGTAGAATCATTCATTATTACGATTTTGCGATAGTGACATTCCACCGAGGGGACAATATTCACGGTCTAGGACGAGGCTCTGATTATTATTTTTTTTTTGCATTATTTTACATAAAAAAAACGATGTCTGCATGACAACTTTATGATACTGGTATGACGTTCAAAGGTTTACTTTCGGTTTATCCATCCGCATGATACAAACAGTGCAAGTCAAGAAGAGATTATACGACAATTAGTTTTTCTCACTAAAACATGATAAATTGTAATCAATTAAGCAAAATAAAAATGACTTTAAGTTAATGGATTAGCTCATTTCCTCATTTATCATTTCCTTAAAGCATAGTTACGATGTTTTTACATTTTACGGCGACGTAGTAATACACAGTGTAAGACAGAGAAAAAAAATTACACTGCTATCTCACAATGGACAAACCGATCTCCCATCGGTGATAATGCGAGAAAATAAAATGCATTTGAAACGCACACAATAGGATCCGCCTGCCTACTTAAATCATAAGCAAAAGTTAAACGACAGGTGCGCAATTTATATTATGACGAAATGTTTCATATGTAAACAAGTTTTGGTTTCAGAAATAGCCGAAGAAATGTTTATGTACGTGATTCCGATATATCTTATTTCCTTTTTCAATGCTTATTAATTTCATATTTTTTTTTATTTTCCGCATGTTTACTCGCCGGATGCTGAAAGCGAGTACTTAGCTCCCGCTCTGAAAACATTCGGATGGACGACCTTGGAGCTACAGTTCCGTACGTGTTAAAAAGTTGCAATTTACGGCGATCAAAAACTTGCGCTAGTTTTTGACTTATTAGTCCTATTTTCATAATTAAATCAGTCTGAGGAAACCCATATCATATTAATGATTTTCAAAAAGTAATGAATGTGTAAACAGTCAACATATAAAGTGTGCATGTAGATTCCAGTTTGCTTTACATCGTTATCACGTGATATAAAGTTCTGTCCGCGTTTTAGCAACACTCCACTATGTTAAAGTGCAATTATGTCGGTTCTTTATTGACCATCCACATCCCCGGTGCCCCCTGAGGTTGTTATCGATTGCAGGAGTCACAACGGTATTAAATCTAACTATATATGGTTACCACAATCGCGCAACTCTAGACATTGTTTATAAATTCAAAACGAACTTAATTTAAAAATCCTCTTGACATCCTTTTAAACAACACTTCATTTACAATTTAGAAGCAAAAATTGCTTCCAGTAGGCATGATACTTTGACTACTATGGAAGAGACCGCCAAAAGTCTATGCATCTTGCTTTCATTCTTATTCTGCTTACTTCTTTATTTTATAGTACATTTACACATGTTTGCCACTTTATTGTTTTCATATCCATGCTTATCAAATTTCACTTTATTTGTTCATTATGTTGTACCTAATTCTTTATTGCATTTTTTCTTCTCATCCGTGTAAATTCGTACTTCTTTCTTTTATATCCATTCCGGATCTTTACTACATTATTATACTTATCTCTATTACGTAAGTGAACTCAATTTCGCAATTCATGAAGCGCTAATGGCCTTCCAATTAAGGCGAATACAAAATGTATGAATTTAATACCGCATTAGGACGCAAGGCGGCAGTGTCCTCACTACAATTGCTGCTTCCGAAGTGTAAAGAATACGAAGCTATACCATCATTATCATGCATTGGTGAAAAATGAAATAGATGATGTCAGCTTAATTAGGTGTTTTGAACAGGATAATGTCATAGGTACTTGTGGACAGGACCGTGCACCCCCCCCCCAAAAAAAAATATAATAAATAATAAGAAAATAAAATACATACATAAAATAGAAAATCCTACTTGAAACAAGTGTGAACAGAAAATGACAACGTATGAGTCACGCTTTTCTGTTATTTACAATTTAAGACGCTAATATAAGGTGGTTAGAGTCAAGTATGAACCGCTATCTGACTCTCATTAGGCTATTGTACTGTGTATTTCTAGTAAAAAAAACGTGAAGAATTAATGCATGCGTAAAATCGCAAAAGCAGACATTGCAGTTTTAAAATCTCATTTGTTTTTTCTGAAAGATGTGAACTTACAACAAAAGCTCGGTACTTGCGATTTTATATTCTTGCGATTAGACACAAAACAGCGGAATCGCAGAATTATGTATACTCGGTAAAATTAATTAAGAAATCTAAAGTATCAGTAACATTGAGTTACATATTACAAAGTATAATTATATAGGTTAAAGTGATTAAAATACGGTAATAAACGTGGGATATAGATAAACATACTACGTTTCCATTCTGAAACGAATTAAATTTCAAATTCAATCTGAATATCCTAAATCTCCTTGATATATTAATTAGAAAAATTATTTTTTAAACTTAAATTCTGAATATTTCTCATTCACACAAATTTTAGAATTCATTGAAATTTATACAGTATTATGCACGAATCTACAAGTAGAAGGATATATCCGCCCAAGCTCCGTCCCGGAAAATGATAACTTTTTGAAAAAAAAAAAAATCTTGATCTGCACAAATACATATCAGAGCAAAATTTACCGGCCTTAAACGTTTTTTAAACATCCCGCGTTCTTACAAATAAAGGAGATCACTAATTTCAGCGAACACACTGCCGCCTGGCGTTTTAATGCGGTGTTCAATTCACACAACTTGTATTCGTCTTCATTGAAATCGCTTCATGGTTTGCGTAATCGAATTTACGTAGATAAGTATAATAATGTAGTAAAGAACCAAAAGAATATAAAAGACATGAGTGGTAATTCACAAGGTAAAGAATAGAATAATTGAAACATAGAATTAAGCACACGTTAAGAATACAAAAAATCAAAGTGAAATTTGATAAGCATAGATATGAAAACAATAAAGTGGCAAACATGTGTAAATGTACTATAAAATAAAGAAGCAGAATAAGAATAAAAAGCAAGATACATAGAATTTTGGCGGTAATTCCATTCCATGGTTTACGTAGAAGTTACACATCAAGCCCTGGCCTTTTCACCCCCCCCCCCCACCCCCAGAAACAACACGCAAAAAAATTCAAATGACCTCGTATTATAACAAAACTGGGATTGTCGGACATCTCACATATTGTTTTTCATCCATAACAAAATCAGCTCATGTCGCCGGTGGACACGCCCCAAATTCAAAGGGAAATTCAGGAATTATTTTGCTTCATTCATATTTTGAACCTTCTGTGAAATACTGTTAGGGCACCTCCAAAATATTATGATACAATGTATTATAATTTATAAATTATCAGTCTTCCTAAGGTTATCTAGATCCGCCTCTATCTTAACCTCCCCCCTTTCATATTTTGTTATGTGTATGTAGCTGTGAGGATCACACAACATCTTATAAGTTATTAAAGAGACATGGTGACGCACAAACCCATGATATACTAAATATTGGAGTTTTTTTTCCAGTATTTCCACTTATTTCATATATCACATGAAAAGATATTAAACTTTTGAAAAATTACGATGTTTCAAAGTAAATAAATCCAATTAAAAAGAGAACAATATAACTAAGCGTTGGGCCAACACAAAAATATTGAGTTTCCCTTCCGCTTCATAGCCACGCAAGCGCAGGGTAATGTAACTACTGCAGCGTGATGAACGCACGGCTACAGACATCAAATAACTTCAAATGTATATTCTTTTCTAAGTGTGTCAATCCTAATGTAACTATTGTTAAACGGCAATCGCAATCACGTGACACTCAAATCAATGTCCAAACCAACTTGGCGCGTTTACATGTGTATTTCCGGATGAGCTTTAATGACTTATAAACTGATAGGTGATGACTTATAATGCGTCAAACGTTCCTTAGAATGACATTTTGTATATTTCTTCTTATTTCCGTTGTTATAATCAAAGAGTCAAACATCTTTTTTGAGTCGCCGTGTCACTTTAAGTTAATTATTGCTCTTTTTTTGATAGAAGTATTGATAAGTGACATAAGTAGATATATTTTATATATGAATTTCTGTGTAATGTTTCTGTATTTTCTTTGTTGTGTTGTTATATGCTTTATGTATGTGATGTTTTAGGGTGATATCCAAAATATTCCAATTAAGTCCAATAACATACTATTAAAAGGAATCGAACCCTACAATCGACTTGGTGATTTTTCATCACACATCAAGACCCGGTTACATAATGGGTAGCAATATATAAAATTACTCGAACCGGGAATATTTGATTTGAATAGACTGAAAATAAAATACATACAAATTTTCAATTGTAGATAACATGAGAATGCGACCAGGATATGCTTTACTAAACTTGGTGTTGTTTTACATGTGGAAAGAGGTACTGTATCTTTTGAATATTGTACATCAATTTTAAAAAGTAATAATATACATGGATATCTTGAAGATCCATCAAATTAAAAGCGTATCAAAATAAAGCTGAACACAAAAAGTGTATTCACAAAATGTCAATATTTGATATTTTGAAGTGCAAACGATCATATTTAAGTGCAAAGGATCAACTTAAAGGAATATATGAAGTAAAAAAAAGTTGTTTGTATTGACGATATTCATACAGAAGTGCAGGTATATAACTTTTGAAATATGACTAAAAGTTAAATACTACAACAAAAAACAAGATGCCTGTATATAGATATAAAGAGAGGAGATCCCTGGATTTAAGTTACCTTAACTCTGTCAAAAGTAATAACTGTTGCAAAAACAATTATTGATGGATTATTCTAGCATTAAACATTATGCTTGTCACATAGTTATTACCCTTTTAAAAAGCGTTCTCCGTAGTCTCAATAAACAAGCAATTTGATATAATATTTAAAACCTTTTCTATTTTTTCTTATAGATTTCAGCTTTCACGCCCTGTCAAGAATCAATGGTTACAGTAAGATACGTGACCAGTTGTCCTACAGACGAAGTGTCCTGGAAGTTGAGGGCGGGAAAAATGAATTGTGACTCAATAACACAGAATTGCGCAATGTCGTTAGGATTAAACACCCGAAATCACCGATTTCAATATCACTGTCTCTTGAATTCTCATATGAATGAAACTGTGGAAGTTTGCGCTTTGAGTCGGTTTATTCTGGGTAAATATTTGTTCATGAAAGTTAATGATGATAAATGTACCAAAAAAGAAAAGAAATTAATGCATTTCCTTTATAATTTAAACGTTTAAAATCTATATAATTAATATGGTAGATGTTGCACGTTTTTCGTTTATTCATTTTTCGTGAAATATTCATGATTGATCATTTTTGTTTTCTTTCTATAAATTCAATGTAGGTTTTTGTGCAGAATTTAATACAAATGGGGCCTTAGTACAGGAAAACTTTGATGCAAATTGCAAACAGCACAACCCACCATGTCCGCAATATTACCACTCAGCAAAAGCTTACAGATGCAAGTTAATTTCTTAGTGTTCTTTATTCAAATAACTAATGCTAGATACATTCTAAATTGATTGCTATTAGTCAATATTATCTGCGCTTTCTTGACTTTTTTTCTTTGAATATTTCAACATTGTATGACCGTAAGACTGACATCTACTCACGGTCAGTGTCAACATGCCGGGGCACAAAGACAACAACAGGTTTAGATTTGTTAGTCCAGTAAATCAGCAAAACCCACCCAAAAAAAGAAACCCAATGACTCTTTAGGTTCTGTATCCGACGCAGAAAGTGATATTTCTGTTTTTAGCAATATTTTAGAGAATGCATCAAGTAGTGAAGAAAGTTTGCGCAGGGTCACCAGCGTTATATTGGGCAATCCATTCATCAAGAACGCTCTAGCAATGGAACTTGTTCCCGAATTTGACCAAATGAAAGCGGAAATAAAAGACCTGCATCGCCAAATTGATGATCTGTCCCAATATTCCAGAAAAAATTGTCTGAAATTTTCTGGCATTACAGAAAGCCCCCATAAATCTAATGGAGACCCAGAAAACACAGATCAGTTGATCCTCAACCTGTGCAACAAAGTCGTCCTGAAGTCCACTGGTACCACCCTTAACCCATGGACCATTAGTAACTCCCACCACCTAAGGCCTAAACCACGCTCCCTCAGTGACCCACCGAGAGACATCATTGTCAAGTTTGTGCTGTATCGAGACCGTGCCCTCGTGTATGGCAATAAGAAAAACCTCATAAACTACAACAACAACCCCTCGAGTGGATATAAGTTTTTCGTAAATGAGGCACTGACAAAGACCCGCGCCAAGATGTTTTCGCGTCTGCGTACGTACAAAAGAGATGGCCTAATTGACTCGTGTTAGACATATGAAGGTAATCTCTCCGTCAAAAAATCGCGAGGTGGTCCTAAATCAGTGATCCGAACCGAGGACGACGTACTGTCCATTGAACGTCTGGGCGATCAGCGTATCCACCAGATCCTGGAAACCTCAGAAGAGTAAACACATTGGTAAACATTGCTTGTCAGCTGATTATCAGCTGTTTAAACCCTAATGTCAAGGTCATTTTTGAATAACCCTTTCGTATCGCTTTATAAACAATATCATGCCTTTTTCATTGCACGCAAATATTCTTACATACTACTCTCATTGCTATTTTGTCATGTATATATGTTCGTATTTCTTTGTTTAATATTTCCCCCCTATTTCTTCATTCCGGATTTTGTTGCTCCTTGTTGGTACCGGTTCCTATGTCTATTGTTCAATTTATACATCCGATTACTACTTGGATCCATGGCCATGCTGATAAGTATGTTCATTATTGTTTCCGATACCTTTGATTAAAATTACAGTAACTTACTCTAGGCCATGGACATTAGATATTCCAAGGTATGTTCAGCTTTTCTTAATATGTTTTAAATACCATACGATTTACGGTGTTATTGTAAAATTATTGTTAATTCTTGGAGGTGTTGAAAAAAATCCTGGGCCTGGCTCAGATTTGACTAATGTTAGACTTAGTTCTATTCGTTTTGCACATAATAATGTATGTAGTTTATATCCAAAAGTTGACATTGTTACTGCAGAACTGCCTAATTTTGATGTTATATGTGAAACACATCTTGATAACTCTATTCATAATGACTCAATTGCAATTGATGGTTTTCATCCTCCTCTTAGGAAAGACAGACATAGACGAGGAGGAGGGTTGCAATATATATTATAGATTATTTATCCTTTATTTAACGTAATGATTTATCAACCCCTGGTTTAGACATTCTATGGGCCAAAATTAATGTTAATTGTAAAAAAGTTCTTGTGTTTTATATCGACCACCAAATGCTCTTGCAGAATATTGGAACCTTTTTTATTTAAATCTTGAAAAAGTAGCACAGTGTTGAATACCAGTGTTTTTATTAGGTGATTTCAATGTAAATGTCTTGAGTGACCAAAGTACAAATTTTAAACAAATGTTGCAAAGACTTGGTCTTGATAATTTAATTTATGATGTTACAAATTTTACAGTTAGTACTGGCACCTGTATTGACCTTATTCTTACTAACAATTCTAGTCTAGTTATAGATTCATTTATTCTTCGACCCTTTTGCAGTACTCATTCAACAATAGGCACAGAGATCAAATTTCAAACATTCAAGCAATATGCATACATGCGTACAGTGAGGGATTATAAATCTGCTAATTACATTGCAATTAATGAAGATATTAGACAGGTTAATTGGGAGGAAGATGTCCTTCAAAGGGAAAACTTTGATGATATCTACAAATCTTTCCTAGATAAAACCAATGAATGCATTAACAAGCACATACCGTCAAAAATTATTACAGTTCGTCTTAGAGATAATGCATTTATGAACAATACAATTCGTAGATTAATGAGGAAAAGAAACCGTATGCATCATAAAGCTGTTAAAACTCAAAATCCTGTTCACTGAGGAAATTATAGATACCTAAAAAATATTCATAGATGAGATTAGGCGTTCTAGAGATAATTACAACAAAAACTATACCCCCTGGCAAATGGTGAAGAATTATTAAATCTTTAACTAAACTAAATAATAGCTATAAACCACTACCTCCTCTTAAAGCATCTGGTCAAACTCTGTTTCATCCAGTTGACAAAGCTAATGCATTTAACAAATATTTTTGCTAAAATCTCATCTTTGCCTGTAGAGCCCCAGCTCCCTGACCTTCCGTTACATGGAACCAGGGCCACCAAATCACATGAATAATCTTATTATTTCTGACCAAGAGGTATTGGATCAAATCCATATTTTAAATTTAAACAAGCCTTCTGGACCTGATGGTATACCACCCCTTATTATAAATAAATATATCTCAATCCATAGTTAAACCTCTTACAAAATCATTTAATCTTTCCTTATGCTTGGGTAAACTCCCTAGTATATGGAAAATTTCCCATATGACACCGGTATACAAAAATAAGGGATGTGCACAAGAAGTTAATAATTACAGGCCCATATCTATTACTTCTGTATTGTGTAAGATCCTTGAAATTATATTTAAACATATCCACAATTATATCTTTGAAAATCAAATTATTTACAAATACCAGTCTGGGTTTCAACCTGGAGATTCTACCACTAACCAATTAGTCGAAATTTATAATACTATTATATCCAGTCTTGATAAAGGTAAAGATGTGAGATTTATTTTTTGTGTGATATCAGTAAAGCCTTTGACAGGGTATGGCATAAAGGTGTATTATATGAATTAAAACTATATAGCATATGCAATCAAATTACTGACTGGGTTGAGAACTATTTAGTAGAAAGAAAGCAAAAAGTATTTCTGGATGGTTTTTCCTCATCACTCAGACATACTACCTTAGGTGTTCCCCAAGGATCTGTTCTTGGACCATTTCTATTTTATTATATATCAATGACATGTCTTATGATATATCAAACAATCTTCGTCTTTTTGCTGATGACACCTCTTTATATGTTATTGTTGACAATGACACACAGGCTGTAACAAATTCATTTGTTTCTGATCTTGATAAAATATGTAAATGGTCTGACATATGGGCAGTTGATTTTAATCCCAGTAAAACTAAAAACCTTGATTTAAGTATAAAAAATATATATCATCCTCCTGTACAGTTTGGTGTCCATGGTCCATTTATTCAAAAAGTTGATAGTCACATCCATCTAGATGTAAATCTCCAATATGATGGAGGTTGGAAACAACATATTGATTCTATTCATGAAAAAGCTTGTAAAAGATTAAACCTACTGAAACTTGTTAAATATAAGCTAAGTAGATGCTCTCTTAAAAAAATATACTTCTCATTTCTAAGACCGGTTTTAGAATATACTGACATAGTTTGGGAAATTGTACAGATAGAGAAGTTAAAGTTTTAGAAGATATTCAAGTAACTGCTGCAAGGATTATATCAGGTCTAAGAATTAACTCATCCAGGTCTGCTCTGTATGATGAATTGGGAATTGACCTACTCTCAGATAGAAGAAAGGTTCACAAACACACACTATTTTATGAAATGGTCCATGGACTTGCCCCCAAATACCTACAGGATTTACTCATACCATGTGTATTACCGCAAAACAATTATTCACTAAGACATCAAGATGATTTTAAATTTGTCTTACCTCGGATAAAAACAACTGCTTTTATGAACAGTTTTTTACCTTCAACCATAAAATTATGGAATGAATTACCTCTTCAAATTAGAATTTTACCAACAGTGTTCTCATTTAAAAAAGCCTTAAAAAACATATTTTTTAGAAAGCCAAATAAACTTTATGACTTTGGAAACAGAAAAGCAAATACTATACATTGTCAGTTAAGAAATAATGCTAGCAATTTAAATGCTGACCTTTTCAATCATTTTTTGTGTGAAAATTTCATTTGTGATATGTGTGGTAATGTACCTGAAAATGCTTATCATTATTTCTTTGTCTGTCCACATTATAACTTACAGAGGCAAGTCTTTATACAGTCAATAAGCAACCTACATTTAAATATCCCCATTTCCTTGGACTTAGACTGTAGTGTGTCTTATAATAAAAATGTTGCTTTATTCAAGATTGTTCATGATTATATATTAGCTACCAAAAGATATAATTCTTAATATATTCTTCATTGTGTCGTCCGAACAGTTGAACTGCTAGTTTACTTAAACATTTTCTTTTGTTTTGAACATAAATAATACCCGGTACCAATCTTAAAATTCCAGTTATTTTTCTTTTGTTTTTTCTCACTTATATATTGTTGTTACATTGTACTATCACTGTTTGTAAACTTAACTGTTTAAGGAGAGGGCTGAAATAGGCAGATTGCCTGCTGCCCAATCCTTATTTTTGTAATATATTTACGTAATAAAATATTGTTTAAATTAAATTAAATTGATTGCTACCGCTACCAAGAAATAAGAAGGGGTAAGTTCAATCGCTGTTTACCTGGAGTGACCAGATTCTGCTAAGGTCCTAAACGCCATATGAAATAGAAAATACATGTATTACAAACAGTAGTACAGTAGCATATTATCTTAATGGTTTATAAACTAGTTAGCATGTTATTCATTTAAGTATAGAATTAATCATTACTGGCCAGGATTTTTTCCCTTTTGATTCTTTCTGGTTTTATATAAACATAATGAGTTGATCTTATATCCATGTAAAGTTTCTGGGAGGGAAAATCTATAGGCTATATAAGTATTTAGTATCATTAATGTAACAGCATAACAAGTTAAGGCTTTAAAAAATGGATTTAATTATATCAATACGTATACCGCAAACGGAACGGACAACAATTTATTTTGACAAACTAACATGTACATGTATGAGTAATCATATATTTTTTGTTAGATTAAATTGACAATGTATGGATAGTCGATTTATTTTTATTAACAATTTAATTTGTTTTTGTTTAGATCAATCTTGTTATGAATTGATATACAAACAACGTAAAATTCAAAAGACAAAAGTTGAAGCTGAAGAAAATGTTGATCATATTAAAGAGATTGATGATGCTGAAGAGATTGATTATACTGACGAGATTAGTGCCTCTGAAGAGATTGATGCAACAGAAGAGGTCAATGAAGCTGTCGTGAAAGGACCCACAGCTTTTTCAAATTGGTAAAACAAGACAGCAATATATGCTCTATATAAGAATGCATTGATCTGACTTTCTTGTGCTTACATGTTTTCAAGATTTGTATTATTATTACTCTGATGCAACTGAATGTCTAGGTCAGAAAAACTGTTAAGTAATGTGTCAGCGAGGTGAATAATTATTTTACAAATCCGAGCGAAGAGGAACTAACATTTCAAAAATAATTGTTAATCAAACCATATAAAGTTTTCTTTTCTTTTTCAAGTTTGGCTGGAAACAGTTTGATGCTGAAACTTCTAATTCTGTTCCGGATCCTCATCATATGACACACAAAAACACATAAGATGTAAATCTGACAATGTTGTAAAGATTGTAAAGATTCCCTTAAAAAGGCAATAAAAATAAAATTTGAATTAATTATTAACGCAATATATTTCTGTAGTTAGTCAGTAACAAACCTTGTTATTAATATTGATAATGTTGTATATCATATAATCAATTGATACATTGCAAAAGAGCTTTTATAATCTTATTTACATGTACATATTATTATATTTAAATGGATATTTATTACCTTTTACAATGTCATTTTAAACGTTATTTTTACAACAAGATTTGGAACATTGCTAACCTTTAATACTCTATTTATATGATATATTCTATTTAGCTACATGTGTATTGTTTACCTTTTCTAATCCCATTTTCAAAAGAACATTTTTAAAATTCAATAATCTTATATATAAGATTCATGTATATTCTACCATCTTCCCAAGTCAAGGGTTTCTGATCCGCTCTGCTACTCACTAACTCCGGACCGAACAAACAAAACATATGCGTGTTTATAATTGCACCATCTAGTGAGAGTGCTTTTTTTTAAACTTTTGTGACCTCGTGGTCTGACTAAACAGAAAATGCGCATTAAACAGAAAAACTATAGCAATATGGCTGCTCTCATGAAAAGATGGGTTCACACGGATTAACCACCGATAGTAGGAAGTCAATTACTTAATAGTCGGTCTCAAATTTATTTGAAAACGGCTCAACAGCTCAACATTGATCAATGCACAATTAACATCATTATTAAAACAAAGTTTCTTATTAGATCATGTAAACCTCAATGAGACCAAAGGGAGATCGGGGTTTCTAACCCCATCAAACTCTACCTTTTTGGTCAAGGGATTGTGATCAACCGAGCAGATAAAAAAAACCCCTTGACTTGGAAAGATGATATTATACATGCAAATTTATAACCTCTAGTAATTGTCTTTTTGAGATTTAAATCATTGTTGACCTCTCACTCTGTATGCATTTTGTATATAATTTGTGCAATAAATCAAAAGTAAATGAAAACATTTAACTTGCTTCCATACATGTATATATTATGGATGTTCGTATTCGCTTAAAGCTTGTTGGACTTTTATCATTTTATAATTTACAACAGTATATATTTTTTTAATTAATCACTCATACTTTGTATTATGATAACTTAGTCTAACCCTTGGATCAAATTTTCTAAACTTAACATTTGGTGTTTATCTTGACAAGGTTTGTGCACTGGAAAGTCTTCTCTTCTGCCTGAGGATCTAGAGTAGTCTCAAATAAATCTTAATATATACATGTATATGTACATGTATAAAGGCAGATGACAGAAAAATAGCTTCCGGTTGACTACTCTTATTATCAAACAGTATTTTTTTATGATGAGGGTTTTAAATACTATCAAGTAAATGCGATCAAGTGCATACTAATGATCTGACGCACCGTGGTCAGTAGTAGCAATTTATTTATATTTCTGACCCGGCGTCGACAGGCTCATCACTGGACTTAATAACACATTGCTCCATGAACATAAATAAACATACGCTATCTATATAACGCATGTACTTTAACTGATTTCTATAGAATTTGAAACATTGACAACATTATGAGGGTTGTTCGGAAATTATCGAGACAACTCGAATATTTCCATTTCGGGGATTAAAAAAACTTAAACAACTACTTTCTAATGTCCGTAGAATTACAGTTATTGATAAAAGATATCAAATTAAATATATCCATTTTGCTATTTTTTGCGACTAACTTTTGATCAAGTTTCACTAATGTTCGAGTTGAAATACGAATATGGTACAAAAATATTTACCAAGCAATAGAAATCTGACGACTTTACATTGAATTTTGACGTCAAGACGGCACAGCGAATATACATCAATCTCAGGCTGGTGAAAATCTCTGAAAGAAGACATTTCAAGGTCATGCAATTGCTTAAACAAAAAACTATACGATGACAACGGATATTGTTTTCACTGATTGTTTAACTAGAATTAAGACAAGGGGACTAAATATTAAGAACTCTCTACACACTAACTGTAGTCAACGGTTTTAATATATATACAAAATGACTGCAGGAGACATTCACAGTAATTTGACTTTTGGGTAAAAATAACTCGAATTTTTTTCCACAAAAAATCAAGAATGAGAGAAAATGTAAATAATGACATCTTGAAATGAAAACAAAAGATGAGAAATAAAGAAAAGTTTTTATTTTCGTTCGTTTGTAAGGTGTTTAAATCACAGGAGCAATGAGAAGCGTTAAAATGACGTTATGAAAAATTTACGGTTGCGCCGGGTCACTGCACGAAGGCACGTTGATCCGCTTACCAGGAATGATCTATTCATGCCATGCACAAGAAACTTTTTTCATTGATATATTCTATCATAATTTACGTTTTGGTGAACTTTCAAGTGTTTATCTTTTTCCCTAAAAGAATAAGAGAAAACGTCTCAATAATTTCCAAACATCCCTCGTACAAATGTAATTTCTTTAAGGGGTCGATTGGCAATTTGCAGTGCCTTTTTGCATGCATTAATAACCCCCTATTACCAGAAACATATGATCAGTTATTGTCGATTAACCTTTTTTCATTACTATGATTTTTGTCAAGGTTTGAACCTTCACGAAATGTCAAAAATCAGTCTTAACTGTGAGTCATGGAACTCGTTGTCCCGAAGATGCTGCGTCTTGGCAAATGGCGACAAGCCGAATTAATTGCGACTCCATAACACAGCAGTGTTCAAAGTCTTTGGGCTTAGATCCTCAGCGCTACATTTTCCAGTACCACTGTCTGATGAATTCCTGGATAAATGCCACAGTAGAAGTGTGTGCACTGAACCGTTCTGTTCTAGGTAAATGATGCACATGCATTTCTTTGTTTCTTTTGAGTGACTAACATGACTTTATAAAAAAGCATTTGTTGATAAGCATATAAAGTAACTATATAATTATAATCTTTATAATTATTTAAAACGTACAAAAATATATTAATCTTATAGACATGCTTTGAATTGTTTGCAAAATAGGTTACTGTGCAGAGTTCAACACAGAGGGAGCCTTAATTCAAGAAAACTATGGCGCAGATTGTAGAAAACAGGATCCCCCGTGTCCAAATATATACAATTTAGTGGAGGCTTACAAATGTGAGTAAATGTCTTACCCTTATATAAGGTAACAACAAGAAAACATTTTGAGGCAAGCTTCAAATGGGCCGCAAAAAATATAATTGTTGTATGAATCATCATTGGTTGTTTACATAAAAAAAAACACCACAAAGAAGAAAATAACGAGTTGATTGTACTAATTGTTATGACAATTTTAATATATTTTCAGCAACACGTCTCGAAGTATAACTTTTTACTATAATTATTAAGAACCGAGTTCGTTACTGTAAGCATTGCTAACGGTAATTGTATGATCATTGCCATAGTATAAAGTAATGGAGAGCACATTAATTTGTACATTATTCTAATACAAAGTTCAACTCATCATTATTATCTTGAAGATTAATAATATGTATTTCAAACCATTTTGATTTTTTTTTTTGTTGCATTGTATTGAATTAAAACTTAATTCGTTAGTTTAAATGGATTATTTTAAAGGTACAGTCATGTAAGATCATGTAAGATCATGCTCATCCGGTAGAATGAAAAAATGACAATAACAAACCGTCAACCATCTCAAAAATCCATAAAACGAAATACAAATTCAAAGCAGAGCAACACGGACCTCCAAAATGATAGAGGTAGGATGCACAATTTTAAAGGTAAAAAGTAAGCCAGATATCTTTTTCCTAAATGGAATTATAATTTAATTGCTTGAGGTTCTCAAAAGAATTAACAGGTCTTTCATATTTTTGCGTAAAAAATTGATATGGATGTCATTTCATGATATCTTCTACAACATTTCACATGGAAATATAATAAATACACACAAGTCATTTTATTTGACACAGAACATAGAAATATGTTCAATATATTCAAATATATCAATTATATAAAATTTCATGTCATTTACGTCTTAAGTATTTCAGGTCTTTAGTATGTCCCGTATACCGATCCCGATACATTGTTTTGAAAAGCCGGATTTACATTTATAATTTGTAGAAGGAACTGAATAAATAAGTAAAAATAATTTATAGTTGTGCATTGTCTTACATTTGTTACTGCTGACTGTAACCGATTTACTGTCCAATCAGTTGAAATATACTCATTATGACCTAAAAAGCTGTCCGATTTGAGATCATGGTTATATTCAATAATCGGTTTTACTAAGTACTAGTATATCAATTTGAAATTAAGTATTCATTTTAAAGGAGTAATCGGCGTGCATGTTATTTGTCAGATTCATGTTAATGTAATAGTGCAAAAGCATCATGTGCAATAAACATGGTAAATAGCATATATCGCACCGTTTTGTTGATTTCCGCAATATCAATTTAAGGAATGAATAAACTTTAATCTTAGAAGCCGAAGTTTACTCCAATCAAAATTCTTACACCTGCAACGATAAATGTAATTTGAATCATTATTTAACTGCATAAATGTTTTAATTTCAAAGCAAACGCAATAGAATAATTGTTTTTAGTGATTTACATGAAGCTGTCACTGCATATCAAACAAAGTAGTGCAAGGCGCAATGCGTGCGAATATAGTAACATTTGCCAGATACCTCATACAAACACAACTGTGGTCGGCCGAAGCAGATCACAAAATGGATGGGGCATGGATAACAGCCCCCCTCCCCCTCCTATATTTATCTATTGAAAATAAAAAAACAAATCCGAGAAAAACCCACCCATAATTCTTATTTACGTTTTGAATGCATAATACTTTATCAAAAATGTCTTTTTAAGCTTGTTTTAAATACAGCGTTTTTCGACTGGCACTCACTTTTCAAAAGTGAGTTGAAAAATATGATTTTGAAAAAATGCCCATAGAGTCGAAATTCTTTCATTTTATATTAAATAATATGCAAAAGAATGTTATCATAGGACGATAGTGAATGTCGGTGTCAGATTATTTTTAAAAATTAAAACAATTTAAATGTGAAATGGGGGGGGGGGGGGGTCCATGCCTTAAGTATCTTTGGCCGTTGTAAGATATAGTTAATAATGATATACATGTATGTTCATGCCTTAAGTATCTTTGGCCGTTGTAAGATATAATTAATAATGATATACATGTATGTTCATGTATTTGTTTTTGAAAATATGTAACTTTAAAAATGCATAAAATTTTATATAAAAAAAACAATATCAGTTTTCTAATGAATTCTACATTTTTATTATGTATTCTAAAATTTGTTCATAGTTAGGTTTGTTCGAACAGAAGCCTAGGGCCTCTATGTGCAAAACTTAGAAGCGTTGAGTACACAAAGCGTCTGGTTCACCGAAACTTATTCAAAATAATTCAAAACAGTCACAGTACGTAAAACTATAGAAAATGACAGATTATCCCATTATAGATTCTTTTAAGACATGTATCTTCATTTTGTATATTTCTCAGGGTAACAAGAGGGAATTTCGTGTAATCACGTCGAATATTAAATTTCAAGTTGCAACTGCCGGGTTATGATTAGGATCTTGATGCTGGATTTAAACTGTTACATGTACATGTAATGTAAGTATTTGTTCTACTTAACTTGTTAAGTAGAGTTGGACTTTTAAGTTCAATTCTGTTAAAATGTTAAAATAACATAATATAGTAAAAATCTCTTAATACTTCTTTGGTTTTAACTCAATTTAACTTGATGTGTCATGATTCATAATACGTTAAATACAATTAAAAAGTGGTCTGAGTGCTGAATATATATGATAATTATTCGCGTATATAGGCAATCGTATAATGTATACTTTAATGTACCTATTGATGGGATAAAAACTATATGATTTGGGAGTTTTTAATAAAAAATATTTTTGTTTACAGTACTTTCGCTTCATTCACGTAAGATTTCACGTTTGAGTCAAGGAAATAAAAAGTTTTTAATTTAGGTTAAACTTTTATTTAGCAATTGTTTCCAATTTTCTGCTTCGTTGCATACCTGTTGTTTGGAAAAGATAAGTTGGTCTTCTATACGCATGTTCTTTGTTTCAAAAACGGGAAGTCCTTTTTTTCTAAAAATAGACAACTATGCGTCATAACTTTCAGTTGATTTGATACAATACACGTGAAGCTTTTTATAGTACATGTAAATACAAGAAAATGGAGGTCTAGCCGTGGGGTCGGTCCGTTATACATTATAGCCATGCATTCGTGCTCTCAGTGTAGCTTTAGTTTTGATCGATGAAGAAACAATCCATGCAAAGTTGACACATCGGATATCAAAAGACCCGAACCAAGAGTATCTAATTTGAATAAACTGAAAATTAAAATGCATATACATACTTGTAACGAGGAAGAACATGCAACGAATAGGTCTATCTGCTCTACTGAATATGGTGTTATTTTACAAGGAGGTACTGTAACGTTTGAATAATGCATCTCAAATTTAAAAAGTTAGAAACATTTATGCATATCTGAAATTGAATCCTTAGCTTAAATTGTAACTGAAGCTTAGTAAATTATAACTCGTCACATACTGATTTATGATATTTCAAGACACAATGCAGAAAATAGAACAAATTAATCAATACCACAACAAACACTTATTTTTTGCCACCCTTAATTTCTTTGCTTGACATTCATTTTAGTAGAATTAGCATGTGAAAAATCCCCGTATATTGTAAAAAGATGATTCCCGGATATAAGTTGTATGTGCCTTAACTCTGTCAAAAGTAACAACTGTTGCTGAATGAAATATTTATGAATTATAACATTATACGTCTTGTTTGTAACATAATGAGCCCTCTACAAAAACATGCCTATTCGTAAGTGTCAATAAATAGCAATTTGATAAAAAAAAATTAAAACCTTTGGGTTTTTTTTTAAAGATTGCAGCTTTCAGGCCCTGTCAAGAATCATTGCTTAAAGTAAGATACGTGACCAAATGTCCTACAGACGAAATTTCTTGGAATGAGAGGGCAGGAAAAATGAATTGTGACTAAATTATACAGAATTGTGCAATGTCGTTGGGATTAAACACCCAAAATTACCGATTCCAATACCATTGTCTCATAAATTCCCATAGGAATGCAACTTTGGAAGCTTGCGCTTTGAGTCGCTACATCCTGGGTAAATATATATTTTCATGAAAATGATTGATGATGAGTGTACACAAAATATGAAAATGTATTTCCTCTCTAAATTGAACGTTTGATTTCTAGTACATGTATATAATTAAGATATTAGATGTTGCGCGTTTTTCATTTATTCATTATTGTGAAATGATTATGATTGATAACGGTTTTCTGTGCAGAATTTAATACAAATGGGGCCTGAGTACAGGAAAACTTTGATGCCAGTTGCAAACAGCATATCCCATCATGTCCGGAATATTACCACTCGTCGAAAGCTTACAGATGCAAGTTAAATTCTTATATAGTGTTCTTTATTCAGATAACTAATATTAGATATATTCTGAAAAGATTCTTATCGAGACAGAAGAGAGGGAAAGTTCAATTGCTGTTTTCCTGGAGTGACCAGATTCAGTCTGTGTAAAGTAGAAGATACATGTATTAGAAACTGTAGTAGCATATATGTTAATCGTTTAGAAACTAGTCAACGTGTTATTCATTTCAGTATAGAATTGATCATTACTGGCTAGGGTTTTTGTATTTTTTTTTTTATTCTTTCTGTATTTATATAAACATAATGAGTTAGCATCATTATTTTATAGCATTACAAGTTACGACTTAAAAATGGTATTGATTGTATTAATACGAATATTGCAAACAGAACGGACAAAAATGTATTTTGGCATATATGTTTGAGTAATCAATTATTTTATAGATTACATTTTACAGATACATGTAATTTATTTGATAAACAATTGATTTGTTTTGTGTAGATCAATCCTGTTATGAATTGGTATACAAACATCGTAAAATTCAAAAGAATAAATGGATAGCTGAAGAGATCGATTTAGCTGACGAAAATGTTGATCATACTGAAGAGATTGATGATGCTCAAGAGATCGATTATACTGATGAGATTAGTGCTTCTGAAGAGACCGATGCTGCAGGAGAGGACAATGAAGCTGTTGTGAAAGGACCCTTATCTACTTCAAATTAGTACAATGTGAAACAAGACCACAATATATGCTCGATATAATAATGAATTAATCTAACTTTCATTTGCTTAAATGTTTCCAAGATTTAGAAATGTATTCAAATTAGATCAGCCAACGCTTTTTCATTTCAATGACTCTGATGCAACTGAGTGTCTAGATCAGATAAAAACCTCTTTAAGTAATGTGTCAGCGAGATGAATAATTGTTTCGCAAATCCGGGTGAAGAGGAACTAACACTTTAGAAATATTTGTTTATCAAATATCGAGATTGGTTGTTTGAGGCTCAAAAGCTATATAAGTCTTTATTTCTTTTTCAAGCTTGAATGGAAACCGTTTGATGATGATACTTCTAATACGCCTCCTCCTGATACTAATAATATGACACAAGAAAAGACAATATTGTATTGTTAAATGGTATATTTGCCTCTTGTTATCACTAAAACCTTTTTACCACCAGTCTTTCACTCTATTTTTGTAATTATTTGATACATTATTTTAAGCAATATGAGTCGTATTTTTTAGAATTTTATTTTGTTGAAAAACCAGCTAGTATGGTAAATCTGTATGTAACTTAAACTCTTATGATAAATTTGATTTTAAAAACTCATTAATTTTCTTAAAGAAAGATTTGTCTTTCACTTTACAACCAGTCTTTTACTTAATTTTCGTAATTATGTTATACATTATTTAAGATTTAATAAGTTATTCAAATGTTAAAACAACAAAACATTGTTTTTATAAAATATTTGATCGTAACGTAAAATTAATCTTTCTTATGTCACCATGCATTATGATATTTTGAAAACAATTACTAAAAATGTTTATATATGAGCATTGATTTAATACGATATTCAAATGATCAAACAGCATAACAATGTGTTTATAAAATATTTCATCTTAACGTAAAATAAATCTTTCTTATGTTGTTTACAAAACAAAGAATTTCAAACTCTGTATCTTGATTGTAACTCAATATTTGACTTTCAAATTTTGAGGATGCATTTAAAATACCCATATTAACCATTCTAAACATTACAAACGTCAAACAAAAAAAAAAAATTGGACTCGGATCGTGTCTAAGTCCCTTTAAGTTATAAATGAATAATTAAGGAAACATGTCATTTTTCAAAGCATTATGCTATATTCCTTTTCAGTATCCTGCATAAATTCCATTGTGTAAATTTGTAGTGTACTTTTGTTGTTATTAACTTAACTGTTATATAAGGACCCCATTGGAAATAAGCTTTTTAACAAGGCTTTTATGGGTTATCCTTAGGTAATAATTATCATTTGTATTGAAATTGATTCTTATGAAGTTGCATAGTGCTGTGATAATGTGTGCTTTTTTTTTTTTTTTTTTGTATTTTATATGTGTAATCATAGCATTCTAAATAATCATTATAAGCTAATCAAGCAGAACCAGTGAAGTGCCCGACGAAATAATTTGTTATCAAGATGAACCTTTTATCGACGAAATCACATCTTTGAATGATTTATACTAAGGCAATCACACCGAGTTTGTGCCATTGTCATCGTCCGGAGACGAGGTAGAGGACAGTGAGACAACAGACATCAGTGTCGGTAATTATTCAGATTCTAATTCATATTATCAACAAGAATTCGAATACAGAACTGTCGACCAAAACGAAGGTAATTGTGTCGGCGTATTCAAAACAAATACATGCGAATGCAGTACGTTGTATGGTTCCCTATGAGTACAAAAATCGAATTCGATCACATGCTAGAATACAGACAACAGTCTCAGGAAATGTCAAGTGAGGAATTAGATTTAACAGTGAAAGTTCAACTTGCTTCACACAGGAAATCTAGTACATACTGGCCCCAGTCTACAAGTAAAAAGCAAAAAACAAAAGAGAGAGAAAGTAGCACAAAAGTACTATTTTGCTGGTCAGCAAGTATGTCGAGATACTTTTCTTTTTTGCCATAACATAGGAAAATTCAAGCTGCATTTCTGGATAAAGATGGCCTAAAACCTAGGATTCATGGAAACACTGGGAAAACCCCAAAGCATGCACTCAGCCTCACAGATGGTTTTGCGATTATCCCAGTTCTTGAAAGAATATACATTAAAGAACGGGCTCCCATTGCCAGGCAGACAGCCAAACTACTCAGCTCGTGGCGACAAAGTCCTGTTGTTGCTTCCCTCTGACAAGATAAAGTCTGATATTTGGTAACTTTATAACCAAGCAGCGAAAATGCTTAATTATAGGTATGTGTGATTCTGTTGTAATAAAATAGTCAAAGTTATTTTATGCACTTATGTGCTGAATCATATAATGTAGTGCATATTTTCTGGGTCTGTTGAGCATTTTGAAGTGAATTTATAATACATGATGCATATGATATACTTTGAAAAGAATTAACTTTCGTAATAATTACTAAGATTGATATACATATTTGATTAATAGTTTTCATGTCCAGAAAATTATGCATTTTTGAGAACATGAAATTGAAAATTGTTAGTCTTCAAAACTATGCATAATTAGGGTTTTTTTAAATGACAGAGAAGTGAGCTTATCAGAGTTCAAGAAAGTTTGGTTGGAACATACACCACGCATCCTGATTATTTAGCCCAGACTGGCATTTTGGCCTCTGGGAGATAAAGTGGAGACATTCTAGAGCAGACACTCTTGATGAGGTAGCAGAATCAGTGAGGCGCTCCTCAAGAAATGACCACAACATACCCCAGCTCATTAATGACGCCGAAAGGCCCCTCTCCTTCTACGACTGGGCATGTTTCTTTGAAGCTTTCTTCAAGAAACTACCATCCATTTCAAAATTCCATCATTTCAGAATGTCTGAAGAAAGTCTAGGAGTTGTCTTTGTCAAGGCATATAGTAGCTCTGCATAGAGACCCATCAACATTTTGAAGAGAGGACAGCAACTACTTAATGTTAACACCCTGCCTTCCGTGATTACACCCAAGGGTCTTGATGCTGCCAGACAGTGGTATCTTTATGATGAAATCAGACCCTTCTGCAGGGATACTTCAGATAGTCTACAGCCCTGCCCTAAGCCTGTGTGTTTAAAACCTGGTGTCAAAATAGACCCAGAAAAAAGAAAATGTCCAAAGCAGTTTGCCTCTCCAGAGATGTGGAATTTTATGTGTATTGTGTACTGTAATGTTTAGCGTCATGATATATATATGCCTATTTATGTATAATATGATACATGTATTATATAAATTGCAGTATTTGAAATTATTTGTACATGCATGAAGTTTTTAGGTAAAATTATTTTTTATAAGTATTTGGTAATTACTAGTATTAGATTTATCAAATAGGAATTGTTAATGTTTCAAAATGTTAAACCCTAAAGTTCAGTTTTTAAACAATTATATTACATGTAAAAAATTAATGTACATTTTCTCAAATCATGACCTTTTTGCACTAGACTTTGATTGAAATTGATGTCATTATATTTAATTTTGATCCAAAGCATTATAAATAAATAAACCTTAAGTTTCTTTCCACTTTTAAATAACTTTGTTATCATCTTCTACATTACTTTTTTTTATAATTGACTATTCTTCCAATTTTCAATGCATTGTGAGGAATATCATAAAACATGTTTCATTTTTGCAGCGTCATAGCTCTTACATTAAACGGAGATTCATTCTAATATTTTGAATTTTTATTTATCCTTACAAAGGCAACATAAAAATGCAAAAATATCAATTTGTTGGAAAAACTAAATAAACATGGTTTTCCGGTGGCTTATCACATATATATACACTCAACAAAACTTCCAAGTGTTCACCCCGATAAATAGAATAATTTGAAAATTACGAAATAAAATAATGTGAAAGTTTCAATATTTTGTAATTGATATGTCTTTTCATCAATAGCACATATATAATAAGACAACAACGATTGGAATCAATTACGCGTGACGAAACGTCAAAACATTAAATTGGTATTTTTCTGCGCATGTTTAACATGATTGACCATTTTTTTAAAGATTGATATTAGTTTTTGGTGATAGATTAAAAAGAAAAACACTTAATGAGGCCAAAATGATCCTTGAGAAAATAGCCAGAGCCGTTTGGATATTGGTGCCTGAATTCTTTCCACGACTCACTATACTCACTTTAAATTTGTTTTTTATGATGTACTCGACATTGTTTTAAATATTATATTATATTTTGATACAATTTTTCTCTTTTATGAGTGTAACGTCATTTCCATCAGCAACTTAAAACAACCGAAAAGCTCTAAGCAAAATTCAGCCAAACCGGAAGTCTTTGTGATATTTAACAAAAGTCAAGGTCTGGAGTCGCAACCTAAGGTCAAGGTCAATGCATCATTTTTAACTATTGGAAAGTTAAGTGGAAATCAGTCACCCCGAAGACAAGACAAATAAAAATGCTAATTTCATATAGTAAATACATTGTATTGGGTGAACAATTTTGTTTCACGTAATTGTCTACGGTATTTTCCGTTTTCCCGACTATAAAAAGGAGCACACGACGGGTGTGACCGGTCAGCAAAGGATGCTTACTTCTCCATGTCACCTGATCCTACCTCTATTTTTTTAGAGTCCGTGTTTGCTCTGCTCCTGTTTTGTATTTTTCTTTTGGACTTTTAATTTGATTGTTGAACACTGTTCGTTATCACCACATGCCATTTCTAAGAATGTGAATTTCGAAAAAAAAGTTATTAATCTAACATGTGTCTGTAATCAGTCAATAACAAACCTAATCAGTAATATTGATAAAGTGTTGTATCTTACAATCAATAAATACATGATTATGGGCTTTCATTCAACATTAACAGGTATATGGTTTGCTTTTATAATCTCATGATTGAAAAAAATCCTTTTATTGAGTATATTGTCTACTTTTCATAATTTCAAGCTTTCAAAAATTCATTTTACAAGATTTTGAAATATGTTGATATATATTGATCTAATTAATACGATATTTTATTATTATGCTTTACATACTTTTCCTTACCTTTTATAATATCATTTTTAAAGATATTTTTACAGCAAGGTTTACAACAGTGTTAACCTTCAAAACTCTTATCTATATAATATATTCTACATGTATATACATGTAGCTACATGTATATTGTTTACCTTTTATAATCCTATTTTCCAAAAGATTTAGAGCATTATTTAAATTCAATAATCTTATTTATAAGATACATGTAATACTATATTTTACCATCTTCCCAAGTCAAGGGTTTCTGATCCGTTCTGTTACTAACAAACACTTGACTGAACAGACAAAACATATGCGGGTTTACAACTGCCTCATCTAGGGAGAGTGCTAATTTTTAAACTTTTGTGACCTCTTGTTCTGACCAATCAGAAATGCGTATTAAACACAATTTAATAGCAAAATGGCTGCTCCCTTGAACAAGTTTTTTACAGTGATGGAATTTGTAGACCGGGTGGGTTCACTCGGACTAATCATTGATAGTAGTAAGTCAAGTACTTACTAGTCGGTCTCAATATATATATATATACATATATATATATATATATATATATATATATATATATATATATATATATATATATATATATATATATATATATATATATTTACATATATACATGTATGTATGTATGTATGTATATAGTGACGGTACAATGTGCGTTTTGTATATAGCTTGTGCAATAAATGAAAAGTAAGTGAAAACATATAATTTGCTTCCATATATAGTGTGGATATGTTCGTATTGCTGGACTCTTATCATTTGATAATGTACAACAATATATAAATTTAGTCAATCACACATACTTTGTATTATAATATCTAAATCTAACCCTTGGATCACATTTTCTAAACTGAACATTTAGTGTTTATATTGTCAAGGTTTGTGCACTAGAAAGTCTTCTCCTCTGTCTGGGGATCTAGAGTAGTCTCATATAAATCTCAATATGTATAAATATAGATGGCAGAAAAACAGTCTTTGGTTGAATACTCTTTATATCAACAAACAATATATTTTATGATGAGGACTTTAAATAATGACATATCAATTCAAATCCCTGAACCAATAATTTTTAAGTTTGGAATGCATACAAGTGTATTTATATGATCTAAATTATCTGTTTAATAAAAATAGGTGGCAGAACGATAACATTTGGCTCGCTACTGCATAGCTGTGTTTCCGTTTCCGGCACCCTTTCGTAACACGCACGTACACTACTCGTTGATCAAATAAAATGTGACTGAGTCCACACTAATTATCTAACGCGTCTTCGTATGTGATAATTTTGTTTTGACTGCATTTATACTATGAACATACATGTTCTTCTCTGGACTACTTTAGGCATTAAATGTATAGTGAAATTTAGGTCTACATACGCTATGTGTTTCGTGTATGCTTGTTGTCCCTTTCTTTCATTTTTTTTTTCGCTTTGAATATTACATCACAGATGTTGAACATGTTATGATAAACTAAAGCACATCTAATGTTGATTGTAATCCTTCTGTATTGTGAACTTCAATAAAACAGAGATTACCATTTACATTTATAAATGCTTCTAAAATTTGATGGGGTTTTTTGTACACTAAAACTTTGTTCAAAATCCTGAAAGTTATAATTGTTCCCGAGGTCTGTTCGAATATCATAAGACATTTATTCTTAATTCTCAGGAAACCAGTTAGAATCATGAAAAGTCACGTAGATGATATGCAGGATTTTTACAAGTATGATTGATATTTTAGTCAGTAAGATTAATTCTGGTTATCTTTTATCTGACAAACTTGCAAGGGTTCGTACTGCTACCATAAGTCACATCATTATTACAAGTCGCATTTTAGGGCCAATCATTAATGTTTGCATTATAAGGAACATATATTGCGTCTTTTTTGAAAAGTTAAAAAATCTTGATAATACCCCTTTAATTAATCTGTAATTCTGTACCGACTTTAGAACCGTTGAAATTAGGTCGTGTGTAATACACATTGATTCATTTACTTGCATTTGCAAAAGTGAATCTCTAGACCATTTTCTACCTTGTTGTGCTTGTGCATTTCTTTGATCTTTCATTTTGTTTCATCGTAAAGACTGAAAAAAGTGTTGCTACTATATTTCAATTAGGAACAAACCAAAGTTCCTGTGTATTAATTTTGTTATGTTAGTACACATAGATTAATTCGTCGATGATGGGGTACATTGGATTAAACTATCAATTTAAGTTGACTTAATTAAACTTTATTCTAACTTAACAACGATTGATAAAAAAAAACAACTTATATTTCAAGATATCGCTAGCATGAATTTTAATTCGAGGGTGTCAATCAGGAGTACCGGGAGCTAGGAAATCACTCTACGACTTTTTCCTACACGTTAACAATAACCAGGATAGTTTACTTAACAACTAATAAAAATGAACAAATAAACTGAACTTGTTGTGATTATGTAAATATTTATTACATTTTCACATATCTCATCAACTAAGTTAAATTTTACCCCTCCATTTCTGACGTAACAAGAGCCACGCATTCCTCTTTTGTTGAAAATGAAAGATTATGAGACAACTAATATATTGTTTTCATTTAAAGAAATTCCACTTTTTCACGTGCAAGCTACATTTTAGATCAGTGGTTCCGTCTTCCTTAATTGAATATTTCTAATAAATAGCAAACGATATGAATAGGATTTTTTTTTACATTTTAAAAATTAGTGTAAGTAAGTAAGTAAGTTAATATTTTATTATAGTGAGGTGTTATAACAAATCACATATGTAATACAAAATAGATAATGAAACACCCGGCCCATTGGGCATATATGTCACTGCAAATACAATTATAACATCTATACACATATTACACATTGCTTTGTTTATACAATAATGATTGTCTGTAAAGGTAAGCATCTAGTAAATATTTAGAGGTTTGTCTCGGAACATTTGACAGTAGAAAAATAAATTATAAATACAGTCTAAATTAGACATTACTATGTTGGGTTATATCCGATATTATTAAACAATTCCGCTCAAAAATAAGAATATTTTGTACAATTCAACAGAAAATGACTCTCGACTTTTATTTCATTTAATACACCTTAGCTTCCCAACATCAGCTCCAGGTCCAGATTTATTTGGAACGCTTGTCGGGACTTTTGCCGGATTATTTGTTGACATAACAACTGCTAAATTTGGCTAAATCTTGGAGTTAAACACAAAATTCTCGCTGCTGATTTTTACACCATGTCTATACTTTCACGCATGCGCAACGTCTTTTCGTCTTTTTAGTGTAATGTGAATAACTTACTGCATCACGTTTATTGAAAATAAAATTAATGTACTAGAAATCGAAAGATTTATTATTTTGCATATGATATGTTCCTAGAAAACTTATAAATGTATGCGTTTAACAACGTCACCTTTGTAATTTGCACTTGATAGTTAAGTAAAATGCAATGAAACATAATGTATTTACATGATTATATGCCACATACACATTTATTGTTACTTTATAGTAGTACTAGTGATATCAAACACCGGAATTGCAATTATATTAAAGCGAGGCATTTCAAGTTTCTTTTACTAGTATTTTTTTCTGTCGTCATTTCCTGTTTTTTGCAAAAGAAATTTTGCAAAGCGTAACAATAGAAAATGGTATAAAATAAGGTTATATTTCAACGATGTAAGCCATCAAACCTAAGTGAGACAGACGAGGAAACAATTGTCTAAATATGACATGTTATCTTTTGTTCATATTTTATTTAGTAATATTTGAGATATATAGAGGATATCTATATTGTGTGATTTTATATTTGCTTTATCCAACGAGTTGAAATGGTGTATATATATAGCACTTCAAATGTTCTCAAAACCACTTACGTACTATAATTATCTCTTTATTGGCTTTTTATAACTTTATGGGATAAATGTTAGGATGGTAAAGAGGCGGTTACAAGTCAAAGGCGCAAAATTGAATTCATTAAAACAAATCATCATTAAACATAGCTGCGATACGTGACACATTTTATAATGTTCTACCTAGTAAGTATTAGTAAATGTATAAAGCACAAGAAATTGTCAATCACGGTAACAATTAAACTTGTCAAATTTTCGGGACAAACAGTCCCTACCTCAGGACACAATAAATTCAATAACTTTAAAAGAAAGATTTATCAAATCAATGCTTCCTTAGTTTTCTTTTGTTAAACGAAAACTACTTTTGCTTACATGGTATACAAATATGTTATTCGATGCTAGTATAACATCTCAACTGAAAAATAACATATCTCACCAGTGCTGTTTGCGAGATAGCATCCTTCTTTGTGGCTACATTCACTACGCTCACAAGTACAAAGAGACTGACAAAACTGTCCATAGAGTGGGAACTGACATGGTGTCTGGCACAGAGAACCAAAATATCCGACAGGACACCCTTCAAATAAATAAACCAATGAATACCGGTGTTGTATAGCAGTTTTTCCCCCATAGTAGCTTCCCCCCCCCCCCCCCGGAAAACTACTATATAGTAGCTTTTCCCCCATAGTAGGGTTTCTCCCTCACGTTTTTGGTTTATATTTTATAAAAAATATTTATGGAAACCCAGTAAGGATTAAAATCAATGTTTCTACACACCCAGGTTGCATATATCTGCATTCATCTGTAAAGGTTAAGTTTCGTTTTGCCCATTTATTATTTTTTATAGACAATGCTGAAAATTAAACATGTGTGTAATGGAATTATACAAAGAACTCAATTTAGGTAATTAATTGAAAAAAGTACTTGATTTTACAAGATATACACTTATATGCATAATTCTGTATTCTGAATTTGTAAGTGAAAAATGTTTTGAGAATTTTTTAATAAATCTATCAGTCTGTCTGTCTGTTTGTGCAAATTTTATCCAGGCTAAACCTCTGTTTTAGAGAAATTTTGTTTCCGATGTTTCAGAGCCCGATGTTTAAAATCCTATTATAATGAATATAGTGCATATTCTTTAGGGTCCCATATCTCATAAACTAGAGATGACCACATCACCATATTTTCTCAGTGGCAGTGGTTTACCACTTGTAGTTGACCCTAAAAATTTCAGCCCTCAGGGTAGGGACCCTCGATGTTTCAAGGCCCGATGTTTAAAACCCCATTATAATGATTGAATAGTGTTCTATAAGTGGGGGCCCGAATCTCAAATTCTAGAGATGACCACTTAACCAAATTTTTATATTGGTAGTGGTATACCACTAGTAGATGACCCTGAAAAATTTAGCCCCCAGGGTAGGGGCCCTTGATGTTTCCGAGCCCGATGTTTGAAATCCAATTATAATGAATAGTGTTTTTTTTAGGGCCCCATATCTCAAAAACTAAAGATGACCATATCACCATATTTTAACGGTCATTTAAAAGTAAAAACATCATTTTAAAATACACACTCATATATTTCTGTATCAAAATGGTTGAAAATTACGTTTAAATCTGCTTTTCTTTTTAAATTTATGAACAAAAATTTTTAAAAAGGTAAGCAGGTAAATTCAATTTTCTTCAAAACATTTAATAAATTCATAAGATGACTAATGATATACTAAATAACTAGATAAATAAATCAATAAATTTTTATTCATAAAAGTAGCAACCGAAAAACAAAAATAAATAACCAACAATAGCGCACTTGATATACGACTTTATTTTACTTGCCAATTGATTAGAAGATCAAGCTTATATTTTGAAAAAAATAAGTCAGCTCATCATAAAAAATGTGTTATAGTTTTTATTTCTAATTACCCTTGTTTCATTGTTCGAAGATATAATATGGTACAGAAGTAAATCTTCATTGCAAAAATATGAAATAAATAGTATGGTGAGATTTTTAGGTAAGTGAATCGTATATCTTGTTTTATATGGCATCGTTTTCAAAGTTGTATATTTATAAATCACGTTGCAAAATAAAAAGCGGAAAAATTAGCACGCAGTGAATGATAAAATATACATAAGGTTAGTTCAAGCTCCATTTTACATTTTCCAAAGTAACCAGCAAAGATACTGACTTTGTTCCGGTTGTGAAGCCATTTCATTTAAAAAAAAAATGTTTACATCATAAAACCTCGCATTTCCTAAAAAATGTGCTTAGAAACATGAATATGAATATGCGTGACTTTAAAACAAAATTTTAAATACTAACTTTACACACGCCTTTAATACTTAATCAATTATAATAACCCTTACCCATGATTTAGAACCCCATCAATCGAAGTAATACATTTCAGTTTCTCATCATATCATTGCACCCTGTCTCTCGTTTGATATTTAGAAGTAGAAATATATGATTATATTTAAGATCGTCAATTCTAACGGTATTAAATTAAAATAAATAGCCTTTTGGACGAAGGGAGTAATACATTTCCACTTCTTATTTCCTTCCTCTACAAAATTAAGTCAAGATTAATTTCCTGGGAGGAGCTTATACATAGATGATCATACATGGGAAAATTAAAGTTCCAAACCGGCGTATTTTCACCAAATGTATTCTGATGTGTTCTGTGAAAAACGTCAATGTCATAACGTCGAAGTCAAAACTGTAGATAAGCATCGATTAGATGAAAAAGATTCGATGTATTCCGAAATCCGCGTAAAAGGTGTTCCAAAAAGGTATAACAAAAGGTGAAATAAATGGTGATGGTATAGGAATGTTATGAAGGCCGTGCCTTTGTTCATATCAGGGGTGAAAAAACCATGTATTTTATTCTATGTATTAATAAATGCCATAATTATCCTTTATTATGAGAAATTAATATAATATCAGTTATTGCAAATTATTGCCACGAATGGTCCGCCATAAACATGACCGGAATGTAAAAAAGGGGGAAAATCTACTATATAGTAGGTTTTCCGTGGGGGTAATCTGGCTATAGAAAGGGGGGAAACCCACTATATAGTCAGCTTTCCGTGGGGGAAAAACTGCTATATAGCCATTTTTCCGGGGGGGGGGGGATGGCTAGGGGGAAAAGGCACTGTATAACACCGATATCTAACAAAATTTGGTTAATGAGGTAACAAACTGTCACACAACTGATCCTTAATAGTAATTATTTTATCTTGATATATGCTCGCTGGAAACATATTGATTAAAATTTGAAATCATTTTTAAAGTAATCATTATAAATAGTATATGTGTGTATACTTGTACGTGTACTTACGAACACATCTGGCCTTATTTTCCTCCAGCATGTAACCCGAGCAGCAATTCAATCTAAAATACATTAACAATTTAATATGTAAAAGTATTATATCCTAAATGATTTGACTGAAATATAGATTATAACAGAAATAAAAAGAAATAGCAAATAGCATAAGAATAAAAAAAATTAAAATTAAAAAAAAAAAATACCTTTTTTCGTCGCATGGTAATAATGTGGTACCATGAGTTTGCAAGTTTCCATACATATGAATGAAAATAAAAACCGCCACTACCTCTTCCATACCAAGAGCCAGGCTGTGTGTGTTATTTTGAGTATTCCGTATTTATATCTTACATACATACAATGCATACATACATTAAGTCGGGAAATTGTAGAATTTTTTCAAAAGAGCAATACCTAATTAAACACAACATGTATAGGCAAACAATACGCAAGTCTTTCAAACATAATCACTTCCCTGTAGTGATAATATGATGAACTCGTTCATTTTATTTCCCACTTCTCATACATTTTTAGTTTTATTAGAAACCAATTAAAGATAATTGGGTTTCTGTATATTTGTTTGGTTTATTTGTATCCTGATTTTATACATAATTTTTTTTTTTATAATCAAGTTTAAAATTCAATTAAGAACTTGTTAAATACTAGTCTTAGAGTTATATATTAATTTCGTCAAAATGTTTAAAGGAACCGTAAATCATTCAAGAATACATGCATGTTTGATAAAAACATTGTTTTCAATTTTCAATTCTATACGCTTTAAAACTTGATTGAAAAGAAAATTAGTGTATAACAGCTAAATGGTAATAAAAAAATAGAAGTTGTATCTAAATGTACTATAAAAAAGGAAAGTATCTTTTTTAAAAGTACAAAATGCCATAATCATCTAAAAAAAAACGAAGGTTTATGAAATGAATACCAGTATGGAATAAATTGAATGAATTGAGTAACAATCAAAGTACTGAAAGTACTGTTAGACGGTGGCGCCATTTGAAAGTGGCATATTACATGTATGTAAATTATTGTTGTCGAAAATCCACAGCCAGCGTCTCATACATGTACTAATACCTAACGCTTATTCGCTCAACTGGTCGTGAGTTACTTACATGGATAATTCTGTGGAAATCGTAGTTGTGTTCACAATCCACACTTTACAAATGTTGTGTCTCTTTATCGTCATCTTTTTGGGAAAATCCATAGATTTATCACAGTAGCCTTTGTAGTATAGAAGTTTGTATCTATATGTTTTGTATCTATATCAGTTGATATTAAAACTCCGTTTTTGGTAATACATGTACTACACAAATGTATTTTGATTGCCCCAGAATGACTCATTAAATATGTAGGTTGTCACCACATATTGAATGAATAAATCAAATCCAAAGCGATTTCATCACAGTACGCCAAACTACATGTATTTGATTGTATAAAGAAGGGGAATTTTGGTTTTTTCCCTTTTGACCTTTGGGGTGACCCTGCAAATGGGGAACAACTTTTGAAAAGTGTGGATTGGACTTTTGTGCTTTAAAGATATTGTAGATTTCTCAAAGTAACAAGAACAAATAAAGCTTTAGTATGATAAAATACTTATCAGGTTTTTACTAACTATTTGGGCATACATGTAGTATGTTTATTGTCCCCCTCGACAGCATTTTCCCTCAATTTCTTCACGGGGAAAAAGTTGCATCATCACACTTGCTTGTGGACCATCACACTTGCTTTTGTCCTCATAATCAGTTATACATTTAGGTGTACAGAAAACGGAATGGTTTGCAAGAACCTGTTTGATAAAACTGATATTGCTTTTGGAATGCACGTCATTATGAAACAGAAGAGTCAATCAATATTTTATCTTCGACTGTAGTGGATTATTTCCATTTGCTCACAACGAAAGTGAATAAAAATTTGAGAAAAAAAATATCATACAATATTCAGTCGCGGCAGTTTCATTAATCAACATTTTAAAGTACATTTGTCTAATTGTATTTAGCTATAGATTTATTCAAATCATTTGAATGAATTTGGGAAAGTCACATGTATATTTTATCGCTTCTCAGTACACTTTAACACGCATAATTTACTTGCAAAATTAAACTTTTCTAGTAAACTTACAAGAAATATAGATTAATTATTCAAAATTAGTTTTTAAAAACACCAAACAAACAAAATCCGAGTTAAACGCATGTGTTTTCTGACCGTACAGCTGTGTATATAAATTTCATTTTATTCTTTGCATGTACTATAGTCTATACATTAGATCTACGGTCCGCAAATCCCGGCAATATTTCCGGAAAGCTAAAGTTCTGTAGCTCAGCAGAATACTAGTTATCTATGAAGCACATTTTTTACCTTCATGTTTCATTATTTATCGCAAATATAGCATGGATGTATACGCTACGGTCGATGTAGCATTTCGTTGAGTGATGACACTTATTTCAATTGCGAGTCGTAACAAACTGGCGCATTTATATAGGCCCGCCTATTTGTAAATGGAAACAAATGTCGGAGAAAGCTCATACTCGCAAGTTAAAAATTATTTGAGAACAAAAGGGGTGATATTTACGTACATGTGTAAATAATGTTATCTGTTTGCGAAAAAATCCCCCAAAACCAAAGAAAAGGTTCTCTAGTAGCAGAGACGGGTGCATATGGATTAAAGTCACAGATTGTACTTCGCTCATCAAATTGCGTTATTTCAGTTAAATGTGAAAAATTCGTCAGAAACTGTTAAGTGAACAAAATTATTATATCTTACATTACCGTTCAAAATGTACCATAAATGTATATGGACTATTGCATGAGTTGAACCGATTGTTTTTTCTCAAAAAAAGCAAGCGTTTACTGCAAATTAGAGATACACGAGCTGATACGCCGTGCAATCCATAAGACGTTTTACAGCATGTCTTTAATCCCTTATTTGCTTACAAAAAATCTGAACTGAAAATCTTTAAAACATCGTAAAATGTTGTTTGTTTATACATGTACATGTAAAATGGCGACTTGATTTGCACGTGAATTTTACAATCCGAGGTCTATCGATTAGCGTGTTTGAGAGAAAGTCAGCAGCAAGTAAAGCGTCAACATCAGTAGTAAATATTGTCTGATGAATATTGAGGTGCCTGTAATAATATTAATGTTCCTACAGACTGAGTGGGTTACAAAATTAAGTAAATCACAGGATAGTCCAAAATTAAACACATTTGTATCGTAAATTTCAAGTTTTTTGTGTGTTAAAAGAACACATGAACACTTGTAGAAGAAAGTGTGCCATTGATCGGTTGAAGTTCAATAAAATGTAATTAATCTAATATTCATTATCAGTATCTGTTGTGAATTCTTTAGAATAAGTTACAAAAAAATAAATATTTTTCCTCAACTAAAATTAATGCGTTGAAAATGAATTAATTTATCGATGAAGCATACTTGCTGAAATATGAAATGGCAAACTTTTTTAAATTGTGTGTGTTTCTGACAATTGTTTACATCATAAAAAAACAAGAAACGATTATTGTAAGATGTCTTAGCCAATTATCGCAGTGATATAGTTTATGCAGTCCTGATACACAGTTTAACGTCACAACTGGCATTTGTGCATAAATTATCGATACCGCGTAAGCAGACATGGTAACGGCTCATTTAAAATAAAACACAATTTCATAAATTATTTAAATATATGTACAAAATGATTAGCAGCTATAATGCTTAAAATTACTGAAATCGACACATAGATAAACATTGCGTGTAACACTGCATGCCCAACAGAGTTATCATTCGTTATCCGCTAGGGTCCCCGTGAGAAATACTCTTCCGGTCAGGACCGTAGCAATAGACCGTGGCTATTTATAGCCACCGTCTAAAAATCATTTTAACACTTTTTCTATGGAAGGCGATAGGGTTCAGTATTCTATCAATGTAATTATGTATTTGTTTTTTTTTCCTAAAAGCATTATTCGTTAAATGTAAATGGAGAAATGTTAAGCTGTAACTCTGTTTTTGAGTCTTCGAACATTGTATATAACCATCTGTAGATCGTCATTTCTAAGGCTTGTCTGGTTTTGGTAAATTGTTAATTCATGGTCCGTTCGATGCAAGTTCGACATTTGTGTTTGCGTCATTCGTGATTTGTATTTCTAGACAAGTTAGGTTATTAATGATTATGACGACATGTGGTGCGCGCTACGTCAAATCTTCGGGCTTTATTGGATTTAATCATGCCCCGACCAAAATAATCACCTCAAATTACTCAAAGAATGATTCCTTAAGTAACGTAAAAACACTTTGTTTATAACTAAAACATCTGAGTAAGTGTACCATCCTTTGTAAAACAATTCATGCCAGATTTTTATATCTTATTTTGCATAGTTATATATTTATTTACTTACATCTATACAAATATTTTTTCTCCCTTTTAGAACACATATTCATCCTACGTTATTTCTTTTGCTTTGTTTTATATGTAATGGTAATAGTGTTTTAATTATTTATTTATTTATTTATTTATTTATTTATTTATTTATTTATTTAGTTATTTATTTATTTAGTTATTTATTTATTTATTTATTTAGTTATTTATTTATTTATTTATAGTCACATGTGTATACAGTTTATAGTCGGAGTAGTTTTGAGTGAATATTAAAGTGAACTTTAACATCACACTCGATATGTAATAGATATCTGTTCTATTTCCGATTTTAATGATATATAATTCTATAAAATAAAAATACGTTTAAACTAACATTGGAAAATCATGATATATTTAAATGATTTAAATCGGAACAAAGAATAGATATATCTGATTTCTGAAAAATCACACTGTTTCTATACTGACTTGGTGTATCACAGGAAATTAGAGTATACGTGTACCTATTGGTTTATGATTTTTCACATCGTTAACTTTCACGTATCATACTGGATATTTTGCGAAATGATAGTAAATCAACAACTTACCAAAACCCGATAAGTCTTACAAATGACGATTTACAAATGGTCACTTACAATGTTCGAAGATTCAATGACAGAGAAAAGAATTAACATTTCTCGATCTGCAATTAACGAAATACGCATTTAGAAAACTATAATACATAAGTACATATTGGATAGAATATTGAGCCCTTTGACTCTCTATACTTTTCGAGAGGTATGCATGGCGCCCTTTATATCGCCCCATTTGTGTTTGAACGGGAAGGATCTTTTAGTTTATTTAAGGATTCAGGAAGCTAACGACGAGAAATATAGCTATTTGGATTTGTAAATGCTTCTAAAATTTGATGGGGTTTTTTGTACACTAAAACTTTGTTCAAAATCCTGAAAGTTATAATTGTTCCCGAGGGCTGTTCGGATATCATAAGACATTTATTCTTAATTCTCAGGAAACCAGTTAGAATCATGAAAAGTCACGTAGATGATATGCAGGATTTTTACAAGTATGATTGATATTTTAGTCAGTAAGATTAACCCTGATTATCTTTTATCTGACAAACTTGCAAGGGTTCGTACTGCTACCATAAGTCACATCATCATTACATGTCGCATTTTAGGGCCACTCATTAATGTTTGCATTATAAGGAACATATATTGCGTCTTTTTTGAAAAGTTAAAAAATCTTGATAATACCCCTTTAATTAATCTGTAATTCTGTACCGACTTTAGAACCGTTGAAATTAGGTCGTGTGTAATACACATTGATTCATTTACTTGCATTTGCAAAAGTGAATCTCTAGATCATTTTCTACCTTGTTGTGCTTGTGCATTTCTTTGATCTTTCATTTTGTTTCATCGTAAAGACTGAAAAAAGTGTTGCTACTATATTTCAATTAGGAACAAACCAAAGTTCCTGTGTATTAATTTTGTTATGTTAGTACATATAGATTAATTCGTCGATGATGGGGTACATTGGATTAAACTATCAATTTAAGTTGACTCAATTAAACTTTATTCTAACTTAACAACGATTGATAAAAAAAAACAACTTATATTTCAAGATATCGCTAGCATGAATTTTAATTCGAGGGTGTCAATCAGGAGTACCGGGAGCTAGGAAATCACTCTACGACTTTTTCCTACACGTTAACAATAACCAGGATAGTTTACTTAACAACTAATAAAAATGAACAAATAAACTGAACTTGTTGTGATTATGTAAATATTTATTACATTTTCACATATCTCATCAACTAAGTTAAATTTTACCCCTCCATTTCTGACGTAACAAGAACCACGCATTCCTCTTTTGTTGAAAATGAAAGATTATGAGACAACTAATATATTGTTTTCATTTAAAGAAATTCCACTTTTTCACGTGCAAGCTACATTTTAGATCAGTGGTTCCGTCTTCCTTAATTGAATATTTCTAATAAATAGCAAACGATATGAATAGGATTTTTTTTACATTTTAAAAATTAGTGTAAGTAAGTAAGTAAGTTAATATTTTATTATAGTGAGGTGTTATAACAAATCACATATGTAATACAAAATAGATAATGAAACACCCGGCCCATTGGGCATATATGTCACTGCAAATACAATTATAACATATATACACATATTACACATTGCTTTGTTTATACAATAATGATTGTCTGTAAAGGTAAGCATCTAGTAAATATTTAGAGGTTTGTCTCGGAACATTTGACAGTAGAAAAATAAATTATAAATACAGTCTAAATTAGACATTACTATGTTGGGTTATATCCGATATTATTAAACAATTCCGCTCAAAAATAAGAATATTTTGTACAATTCAACAGAAAATGACTCTCGACTTTTATTTCATTTAATACACCTTAGCTTCCCAACATCAGCTCCAGGTCCAGATTTATTTGGAACGCTTGTCGGGACTTTTGCCGGATTATTTGTTGACATAACAACTGCTAAATTTGGCTAAATCTTGGAGTTAAACACAAAATTCTCGCTGCTGATTTTTACACCATGTCTATACTTTCACGCATGCGCAACGTCTTTTCGTCTTTTTAGTGTAATGTGAATAACTTACTGCATCACGTTTATTGAAAATAAAATTAATGTACTAGAAATCGAAAGATTTATTATTTTGCATATGATATGTTCCTAGAAAACTTATAAATGTATGCGTTTAACAACGTCACCTTTGTAATTTGCACTTGATAGTTAAGTAAAATGCAATGAAACATAATGTATTTACATGATTATATGCCACATACACATTTATTGTTACTTTATAGTAGTACTAGTGATATCAAACACCGGAATTGCAATTATATTAAAGCGAGGCATTTCAAGTTTCTTTTACTAGTATTTTTTTCTGTCGTCATTTCCTGTTTTTTGCAAAAGAAATTTTGCAAAGCGTAACAATAGAAAATGGTATAAAATAAGGTTATATTTCAACGATGTAAGCCATCAAACCTAAGTGAGACAGACGAGGAGACAATTGTCTAAATATGACATGTTATCTTTTGTTCATATTTCATTTAGTAATATTTGAGATATATAGAGGATATCTATATTGTGTGATTTTATATTTGCTTTATCCAACGAGTTGAAATGGTGTATATATATAGCACTTCAAATGTTCTCAAAACCACTTAAGTACTATAATTATCTCTTATTTCGAGTTGAATTAAATGTGGTTCATGTTCCGTTTTTCTCAGTTTGATACCAAAGGAGGCGGCGTATAATATCATCAGGAGAATACACAGACCTACCAATATGAATATCGACATTCGAATTGATGATGCCCAGCTGTCATTAATAGTTCTTGAACTCAAGTCATGGTTTAGATTAACACTAACTTCCTCTTTTGGAATTGCAGACGTCTGTGTAAAGATAGTTGCTGGCATAAAAAATATGAAAAAAAAACTATTTTTATGCTTAATGACATTTATTGGCTTTTTATAACTTTATGGGATAAATGTTATGATGGTAAAGGGGCGGTTACAAGTCAAAGGCGCAAAATTGAATTCATTAAAACAAATCATCATTAAACATAGCTGCGATACGTGACACATTTTATAATGTTTTATCTAGTAAGTATTAGTAAATGTATAAAGCACAAGAAATTGTCAATCACGGTAACAATTAAACTTGTCAAATTTTCGGGACAAACAGTCCCTACCTCAGGACACAATAAATTCAATAACTTTAAAAGAAAGATTTATCAAATCAATGCTTCCTTAGTTTTCTTTTGTTAAACGAAAACTACTTTTGCTTACATGGTATACAAATATGTTATTCGATGCTAGTATAACATCTCAACTGAAAAATAACATATCTCACCAGTGCTGTTTGCGAGATAGCATCCTTCTTTGTGGCTACATTCACTACGCTCACAAGTACAACGAGACTGACAAAACTGTCCATAGAGTGGGAACTGACATGGTGTCTGGCACAGAGAACCAAAATATCCGACAGGACACCCTTCGAATAAATAAACCAATGAATACCGGTGTTATATAGTGCCTTTTCCCCCTAGCCATCTTTCCCCCCGGAAAAATGGCTATATAGCAGTTTTTCCCCCCGGAAAAATGGCTATATAGCAGGTTTTCCCCCACGGAAAGCCAACTATATAGTGGGTTTTCCCCCTTTTTATAGCCAGATTACCCCCACGGAAAACCTACTATATAGTAGATTTTCCCCCTTTTTTACATTCCGGTCATGTTTATGGTGGACCATTCGTGGCAATAATTTGCAATAACTGATATTATATTAATTTCTCATCATAAAGGATAATTATGGCATTTATTAATACATAGAATAAAATACGTGGTTTTTCACCCCTGATATGAACAAAGGCACGGCCTTCATAACATTCCTGTGTCATCACCATTTATTTCACCTTTTGTTATACCTTTTTGGATACCTTTTACACGGATTTCGGAATACCTCGAATCTTTTTCATCTAATCGATGATTATCTACAGTTTTGAAATCGACGTTATGACATTGACATTTTTCACAGAACACGTCAGAATACATTTCAGTGAAAATACGCCGGTTTGGAACTTTAATTTTCCCATGTATGATCATCTATGTATAAGCTCCTCCCAGGAAACTAACTGACTAATCTTGACTTAATTTTGTAGAGGAAGGGAATAAGAAGTGGAAATGTATTACTTCCTTCGTCCAAAATGCTATTGATTTTAATTTAATACCGTTAGAATTGACGATCTTAAATATAATCATATATTTCTACTTCTAAATATCAAACGAGAGACAGGGTGCAATGATATGATGAGAAACTGAAATGTTTTACTTCGATTGATGGGGTTTCTAAATCATGGGTAAGGGGTGTTATAATCTATTACGTATTAAAGGCGTGTGTAAAGTTAGTATTTACAATTTTGTTTTAAAGTCACGCATATTCATATTCATGTTTTTAAGCACATTTTTTACGAAACGCGAGGTTTTATGATGTAAACATTTGTTTTAAAAAATGAAATGGCTTCACAACCAGAACAAAGTCAGTATCTTTGCTGGTTACTTTGGAAAATGTGAAATGGAGCTTGAACTAACCTTATGTATATTTTATCATTCACTGCGTGCTAATTTTTCCGCTTTTTATTTTGCAACGTGATTTATAAATATACAATTTTGAAAACGATGTCATATAAAACAAGATATACGATTCACTTACCTAAAAATCTCACCATACTATTTATTTCGTATTTTTGCTATAAAGATTTACTTATGTACCATATTATTTCTTCGAACAATGAAACAAGGGTAATTAGAAATAAAAACTAACACATTTTTTGTGATGAGCTGACTTATTTTTTAAAATATAAGCTTGATCTTGTAATCAATTGGCAAGTAAAATAAAATCGTATATCAAGTGCGCTATTGTTGGTTATTTATTTTTGTTTTTCGGTTGCTACTTTTATGAATAAAAATTTATTGATTTATTTATCTAGTTATTTAGTATATCATTAGTCATCTTATGAATTAATTAAATGTTTTGAAGAATAATGAATTTACCCACGTACCTTTTTTAAAATTTTTGTTCGTAAATTTAAAAAGAAAAGCAGAATTAAACGTAGTTTTCAAACATTTTGATAAAGAAATATATGAGTGGGAGTGTATTTTTAATTGATGTTTTTACTTTTAAATGACCGTAAAAATATGGTGATGTGGTCATCTCTAGTTTTTGAGATATGGGGCCCTAAGAAATACACTATTCATTATAATTGGATTTCAAACATCGGGCTCGGAAACATCAAGGGCCCCTACCCTGGGGTCTAAATTTTTCAGGGTCATCTACTAGTGGTATACCACTACCAATATAAAAATATGGTTAAGTGGTCATCTCTAGAATTTGAGATTCGAGCCCCCACTTATAGAACACTATTCAATCATTATAAAGGGGTTTTAAACATCGGGCCTTGAAACATCGAGCGTCCCTACCCTGAGGGCTGAAATTTTCAGAGTCAACTACAAGTGGTAAACCACTGCCACTGAGAAAATATGGTGATGTGGTCATCTCTAGTTTATGAGATATGGGACCCTAAAGAATATGCACTATATTCATTATAATAGGATTTTTAAACATCGGGCTCTGAAACATCGGAAACAAAATTTCTCTAAAACAGAGGTTTAGCCTGGATAAAATTTGCACAAAAAGACAGACGGACTGATAGATTTATTAAAAAATTCTCAAAACATTTTTCACTTACAAATTCAGAACACAGAATTATGCATATAAGTGTGTATCTTGTAAAACCAAATACTTTTTTTAAAATTAATTACTAAATTAAAAGTTCTCTGTATAATTCCATTACACACATGTTTAATTTTCATCATTGTCTATAAAAAATATAATAAATCGGCGAAACGAGACTTAACCTTTACAGATGAATGCAGATATATACAACCTGGGTGTCTAGAAATATTGATTTTAATCCTTACTGGGTTTCCATAAATATTTTTTTAAAAATATGAACCAAAAACGTGAGGGAGAAACTCTACTATGGGGGAAAAGCTACTATATAGTAGCTTTTCCCCCCGGGGGGAAAGGCTTCTATATAGTAGGTTTTCCGGGAGGAAAAGCTACTATGGGGGAAAAGCTACTATACAACACCGGTGTTGTATAGCAGTTTTCCCCCATAGTAGCTTTTCCCCCCGGATAACCTACTATATAGTAGCCTTTCCCCCGGAAAACCTACTATATAGTAGTCTTTCCCCCCGGGGGGGAAAACTACTATATAGTAGCTTTTCCCCCATAGTAGGGTTTCTCCCTCACGTTTTTGGTTTATATTTTATAAAAAATATTTATGGAAACCCAGTAAGGATTAAAATCAATGTTTCTACACACCCAGGTTGCATATATCTGCATTCATTTGTAAAGGTTAAGTTTCGTTTTGCCCATTTATTATTTTTTATAGACAATGCTGAAAATTAAACGTGTGTAATGGAATTATACAAAGAACTCAATTTAGGTAATTAATTGAAAAAAGTACTTGATTTTACAAGATATACACTTATATGCATAATTCTGTGTTCTGAATTTGTAAGTGAAAAATGTTTTGAGAATTTTTTAATAAATCTATCAGTCTGTCTGTCTGTTTGTGCAAATTTTATCCAGGCTAAACCTCTGTTTTAGAGAAATTTTGTTTCCGATGTTTCAGAGCCCGATGTTTAAAATCCTATTATAATGAATATAGTGCATATTCTTTAAGGTCCCATATCTCATAAACTAGAGATGACCACATCACCATATTTTCTCAGTGGCAGTGGTTTACCACTTGTAGTTGACCCTAAAAATTTCAGCCCTCAGGGTAGGGACCCTCGATGTTTCAAGGCCCGATGTTTAAAACCCCATTATAATGATTGAATAGTGTTCTATAAGTGGGGGCCCGAATCTCAAATTCTAGAGATGACCACTTAGCCATATTTTTATATTGGTAGTGGTATACCACTAGTAGATGACCCTGAAAAATTTAGACCCCAGGGTAGGGGCCCTTGATGTTTCCGAGCCCGATGTTTGAAATCCAATTATAATGAATAGTGTATTTTTTAGGGCCCCATATCTCAAAAACTAAAGATGACCATATCACCATATTTTAACGGTCATTTAAAAGTAAAAACATCATTTTAAAATACACACTCATATATTTCTTTATCAAAATGGTTGAAAATTACGTTTAAATCTGCTTTTCTTTTTAAATTTACGAACAAAAATTTTTCAAAAGGTAAGCAGGTAAATTCAATTTTCTTCAAAACATTTAATCAATTCATAAGATGACTAATGATATACTAAATAACTACATAAATAAATCAATAAATTTTTATTCATAAAAGTAGCAACCGAAAAACAAAAATAAATAACCAACAATAGCGCACTTGATATACGACTTTATTTTACTTGCCAATTGATTAGAAGATCAAGCTTATATTTTAAAAAAATAAGTCAGCTCATCACAAAAAATGTGTTATAGTTTTTATTTCTAATTACCCTTGTTTCATTGTTCGAAGATATAATATGGTACAGAAGTAAATCTTCATTGCAAAAATACGAAATAAATAGTATGGTGAGATTTTTAGGTAAGTGAATCGTATATCTTGTTTTATATTGCATCGTTTTCAAAGTTGTATATTTATAAATCACGTTGCAAAATAAAAAGCGGAAAAATTAGCACGCAGTGAATGATAAAATATACATAAGGTTAGTTCAAGCTCCATTTCACATTTTCCAAAGTAACCAGCAAAGATACTGACTTTGTTCCGGTTGTGAAGCCATTTCATTTTTTTTAAAAAAATTTCATAAAACCTCGCATTTCCTAAAAAATGTGCTTAGAAACATGAATATGAATATGCGTGACTTTAAAACAAAATTGTAAATACTAACTTTACACACGCCTTTAATACTTAATCAATTATAATTACCCATGATTTAGAACCCCATCAATCGAAGTAATACATTTCAGTTTCTCATCATATCATTGCACCCTGTCTCTCGTTTGATATTTAGAAGTAGAAATATATGATTATATTTAAGATCGTCAATTCTAACGGTATTGAATTAAAATCAATAGCCTTTTGGACGAAGGGAGTAATACATTTCCACTTCTTATTTCCTTCCTCTACAAAATTAAGTCAAGATTAATTTCCTGGGAGGAGCTTATACATAGATGATCATACATGGGAAAATTAAAGTTCCAAACCGGCGTATTTTCACCAAATGTATTCTGATGTGTTCTGTGAAAACGTCAATGTCATAACGTCGAAGTCAAAACTGTAGATAAGCATCGATTAGATGAAAAAGATTCGAGGTATCCCGAAATCCGCGTAAAAGGTGTTCCAAAAAGGTATAACAAAAGGTGAAATAAATGGTGATGGCACAGGAATGTTATGAAGGCCGTGCCTTTGTTCATATCAGGGGTGAAAAAACCATGTATTTTATTCTATGTATTAATAAATGCCATAATTATCCTTTATTATGAGAAATTAATATAATATCAGTTATTGCAAATTATTGCCACGAATGGTCCGCCATAAACATGACCGGAATGTATAAGAGGGGGAAAATCTACTATATAGTAGGTTTTCCGTGGGGGTAATCTGGCTATAAAAAGGGGGGAAACCCACTATATAGTCAGCTTTCCGTGGGGGAAAACCTGCTATATAGCCATTTTTCCGGGGGGAAAAACTGCTATATAGCCATTTTTCCGGGGGGGGGGGGGGGTGGCTAGGGGGAAAAGGCACTATATAACACCGATATCTAACAAAATTTGGTTAATGAGGTAACAAACTGTCACACAACTGATCCTTAATAGTAATTATTTTATCTTGATATATGCTCGCTGGAAACATATTGATTAAAATTTGAAATCATTTGTAAAGTAATCATTATAAATAGTATATGTGTGTATACTTGTACGTGTACTTACGAACACATCTGGCCTTATTTTCCTCCAGCATGTAACCCGAGCAGCAATTCAATCTAAAATGCATGAACAATTTAATATGTAAAAGTATTATATCCTAAATGATTTGACTGAAATATAGATTATAACAGAAATAAAAAGAAATAGCCTAAGAATAAAAAAAATTAAAATTAAAAAAAAAATACCTTTTTTCGTCGCATGGTAAAAATGTGGTACCATGAGTTTGCAAGTATCCATACATATGAATAAAAATAAAAACCGCCACTACCTCTTCCATACCAAGAGCCAGGCTGTGTGTGTTATTTTGAGTATTCCGTATTTATATCTTACATACATACAATACATACATACATTAAGTCGGGAAATTGTCGAATTTTTTCAAAAGAGCAATACCTAATTAAACACAACATGTATAGGCAAACAATACGCAAGTCTTTCAAACATAATCACTTCCCTGTAGTGATAATATGATGAACTCGTTCATTTTATTTCCCACTTCTCATACATTTTTAGTTTTATTAGAAACCAATTAAAAATAATTGGGTTTCTGTATATTTGTTTGGTTTATTTGTATCCTGATTTCATACATGATTTTTTTTTTATAATCAAGTTTAAAATTCAATTAAGAACTTGTTAAAAACTAGTCTTAGAGTTATATATTTAATTTCGTCAAAATGTTTAAAGGAACCGTAAATTATTCAAGAATACATGCATGTTTGATAAAAACATTGTTTTCAATTTTCAATTCTATACGCTTTAAAACTTGATTGAAAAGAATATTAGTGTATAACAGCTAAATGGCAATAAAAAAAATAGAAGTTGTATCTAAATGTACTATAAAAAAGGAAAGTATCTTTTTTAAAAGTACAAAATGCCATAATCATCTAAAAAAACGAAGGTTTATGAAATGAATACCAGTATTGAATAAATTGAATGAATTGAGTAACAAAAATCATTTTAACACTTTTTCTATGGAAGGCGATAGGGTTCAGTATTCTATCAATGTAATTATGTATTTGTTTTTTTTTCCTAAAAGCATTATTCGTTAAATGTAAATGGAGAAATGTTAAGCTGTAACTCTGTTTTTGAGTCTTCGAACATTGTATATAACCATCTGTAGATCGTCATTTCTAAGGCTTGTCTGGTTTTGGTAAATTGTTAATTCATGGTCCGTTCGATGCAAGTTCGACATTTGTGTTTGCGTCATTCGTGATTTGTATTTCTAGACAAGTTAGGTTATTAATGATTATGACGACATGTGGTGCGCGCTACGTCAAATCTTCGGGCTTTATTGGATTTAATCATGCCCCGACCAAAATAATCACCTCAAATTACTCAAAGAATGATTCCTTAAGTAACGTAAAAACACTTTGTTTATAACTAAAACATCTGAGTAAGTGTACCATCCTTTGTAAAACAATTCATGCCAGATTTTTATATCTTATTTTGCATAGTTATATATTTATTTACTTACATCTATACAAATATTTTTTCTCCCTTTTAGAACACATATTCATCCTACGTTATTTCTTTTGCTTTGTTTTATATGTAATGGTAATAGTGTTTTAATTATTTATTCATTTATTTATTTATTTAGTTATTTATTTATTTATTTAGTTATTTATTTATTTATTTATAGTCACATGTGTATACAGTTTATAGTCGGAGTAGTTTTGAGTGAATATTAAAGTGAACTTTAACATCACACGCGATATGTAATAGATATCTGTTCTATTTCCGATTTTAATGCTATATAATTCTATAAAATAAAAATACGTTTAAACTAACATTGGAAAATCATGATATATTTAAATGATTTAAATCGGAACAAAGAATAGATATATCTGATTTCTGAAAAATCACACTGTTTCTATACTGACTTGGTGTATCACAGGAAATTAGAGTATACGTGTACCTATTGGTTTTATGATTTTTCACATCGTTAACTTTCACGTATCATACTGGATATTTTGCGAAATGATAATAAATTAACAACTTACCAAAACCCGATAAGTCTTACAAATGACGATTTACAAATGGTCACTTACAATGTTCGAAGACTCAATGACAGAGAAAAGAATTAACATTTCTCGATCTGCAATTAACGAAATACGCATTTAGAAAACTATAATACATAAGTACATATTGGATAGAATATTGAGCCCTTTGACTCTCTATACTTTTCGAGAGGTATGCATGGCGCCCTTTATATCGCCCCATTTGTGTTTGAACGGGAAGGATCTTTTAGTTTATTTAAGGATTCAGGAAGTTAACGACGAGAAATATAGCTATTTGGTAAATAATAGTCAATTTATATTCAGATTTGTGATTATTTTCAGGAAAAAACAGAACGTCCGGTGTGGACAAAGACGGAAGTGTCATTGATGTATTCTTATATTTCGTCTGCTTGTGTTCATCTCGTTAATATAAAAGGACAAATAAACGTCTGTATCACTAAATAAAACTTTAATATAAACAGCTTATTTTAATCAAAGTTCCCTTAGAAAGAAATTCTATGGAATTTTTACAATTTCGGAAAATCAAAAAAAAAATATCTATATATGCGAGTGTTTTGTAAAACAAACTTATATAAGTCTACTTGAAATTTCGACGATGTTGTTTAGTAGTGTCAAATATTGAATGAATGGCTTGTATACATTTACATTTATAAAAGAGCGTACATGTACTTGTACTTGTAATATCGTGTAAACATTGTTGGCCATATCATACGTATACATATATGTACAAAGTGCGATATTTCAATAAAACGAAACATTAGAACTTCGTTTTTGAGTTTTGAAATACATGTACTAAATTGAAAATATGTTAATTTGAGATTCAATATTGAACATCTTATGTAACCAATCAAATGGTGAATATATACAAATATGCATCAGAACGTTTGTACATTATTTCATATCCTTAAATATTAAGTAATTATTACAACTTTGCGGATGTACAAGTAATTCATTTAAACATTGAATTCTTATTTTTTGAAAGGTATAGTCTCATAACTGCAACGGTGTGTGTATACAAATTGAATAACGCGCAAACGCTCGATATGAATATATACATGTATGTTGAATGTAAATATAATGTAATATTTACATCACGTATGATTTCCTCTATTTCTTAAGAACATTTATTGTAATTCATAGCTCTCAAGAAACTGACAACTGAACTCTACACGCCCCGTTTATCGATTGGTCGAAACCTTTATCGACCTAAGAAAAATCACATTGTTGACAATAATCACCACATAATGTTTTTTTTAATGTTTCTTTGATATTTTCTATTTGTAAATGATATAAAAATCATGACATGTCATTTTCATATCGCATCCTATTTAACCCTCGGTCGCTGCATAAAGCGACCTCGGGATAATATAGGACGCAATATAAAAAGGCCATATAATAATCTATACGTATTAACGAGGCCGAGTACATTTCGAGTCTGTATGACTGCAGCGTATATCTTTTTTTTTTTATTTCATGCAGCCGTAGATGCAAAATTATTATTTTCTTTTGAACTGTATTTTTATACAAATATTTCATTATGTGTAACGTTTGTTAGTTTAGAAATTGTGATTTTATGAATTTGATATGGTAAAATGCTAAAATGGCGCTTACGCATCATCGTTTCTCGGTATTTTAAAATTATGCATAAAGCCAGAGAAAACAGTACGATTAGTTCATTTATTCGAGGCGGCGATGGATTTCAAAAATAAGAATTTATTGACAGAGCAATAAGAGAAACATATTAGCATTTTAGAAGTGTAATATCGGTAAGAATTAATTTTCAATTAAAGCCAATATATGCAACTATATTCCAGTGATTTACTCTTTGGTTAAAAAATTCAACTTTGACATTATCCCTGGACCAAATCACGTGGTAAACATTTTTTTTTTAATTTCCCAATTTGGTGACTTTTTACAATAGTTTTCATACACATATGTTTAAAAGATAAAGAAATCCCTAGGGCAAAAATACAAAATATATGGGGAAAGCGTGAACATGTAGCGCTTTTTCAACAAATTCCTATAAGGTCCCATTGTACAAAGTGTTAACTTTCGAGACGACCCCAAGAAAATAGGGGTGATAAACAAATTATTTTTTTATCTTAAAATAATTTATATAGTAATAAAACTACATACAAAAAATTTCATCAAAATATTTAATTTAGGGTAGAAATAATATTGCAGAAAAAAATTACATAACCCGCTAACGCGGATAATGTATTCTCCTTCAATGTCGCCACCTTTATAGCCTGCATGAATCACCAAAGAAAGCATTGTTTTCATTTCAATTCTTTTCAATATTTATTAACTTTATTCAATTAGTTAGAGTACACAATGGCTCCATCCACATTAATTTTGTAGTTGACGAATAATAAGTTGTTTGGTTTTTGTTTTTGTTTTTGTTTTTGTTTTTTTTTTTACATGTAAATGCTATACGTATTACTGTTAATTGACATTTCTGAATTAATTCGTCATTTACAAAATTAGAAACTAAGAAAGACAGCATCTATATGTACAATAAATGTGTCGATCGGCGATCCCCGGCAGACTTGAGAGTGTCTGTCCAAGTGTCTGTTTCGATATCAGAGTTAACGTTCTTTGTTACTCTATTTATTTCCGGATCGCTGTCACATATTTTTAATCACTTCTTATTGAGAATTTAAATCGATATATTATGTACAATGTATATATTTGCCCTTCAATTAACACGTTTTAAGAAAGTAAAACTTCAAGTTTGGAAATTTTCAAAATCCACTTTCGGTTTCGTCATCCTGGAAGTTCTTCGCCTTCTCTTTTTTCTTCAGGTATCCTGTGCTGACCTCGTTATCGAGTGTAAGTAGAACGTCGAACACAGCTATTATTTATTCTTATTTACAAGTTAAAAACTGGTTTAAAAACTAAAGTTTTGAAGGTTTCTAAGGGTGATAGGAGGCAGTCATGGTTGTAGAGAGGACACCAATGAACCACCTTCTTCATATTTTTTCAGATTCTTAAATCTTCAAAATAAGTCTGTACCTGCGCAGTTCGACAGCTGTTCTGAGTGATTAAAAAGGCATTGTACTGTTCTTGTATGCATACTTTTCAAACAAAATGACATGTAGGACTTCATATTTATTGCTTTTCTATCTTTTGGCAACATTTTGGCCAGTTTCGGGCAGAAACAAGCCAGTTCAAGAAATGTTTACATTCTTATCCTCAAATGTACAAGATGGCCGCACATCCCCGTTAATTAGCATTCATATTTTGAGAGGGCTCGATGGTCGTGGCCATTTTTAGACTTTATCGATCTTTAAAAGAAGAGCTCTGTATAAAAAATAGGAAAACACCCAAATTTAAACGTTAAAAAAGTGGGAGTTTTTCCTCCGAGGTACCCAATTTTTAACGATGTTTTTTTTTTCTGCACAAGCCCCTGTGCTGTATCTAAATGTTCCATTACTATATACTATATGCTTATCAAATTGTTAACAAAATACACAGGTTACATCAATCTGTTTAAAATCAGATCCACGATCCGTTCCTTACTTTTATTGTCGCAACACGAGGATCCCCTCGTGTAGTGACAATAGGCATTCGAAAAATAAGGAGCGAATCGAGGATCTGATTTTGATCTGTGCATCGTTATTTTAAAGATCATTTAATCGAAAACGGCATCATTTTATTGGATCACTAACGCTCTAGATAGCGACACCAAGGTATGACACAATCAGTGCGAAAAAAAAGTCTAAATGATGTTATTTAACTATTGTAAGATGATATCGGTATCGTCGATATCGACAAAAAGTATAGATAAGTCTTGTACAAATGTCCAGTGTAACTATGCCCATCGATATCGATACGATATCGTCGACATCGATGATATCGATGTTAAGTATGGGCAGCTTCAATTGTGAACATACGAAAATCGATATCAATACGATAACATCGATATCAACAAAAACAGCAGCAATGCCTAATAAGGTAAAAATTATGGTAATTAACAATTATAAAATGATATATATTGATGAAATATATTAAATTTCAATAGAAAATAAAGGAATGCCTTGTACAAATGAGAGATTACTTAATAGCTTCAGTGGTGTAGCTATTCGAGTCGATATCGATATGATATCGCCGATATCGATACGATATCGTCGATATCGACGTAAAGTATAGATAACTCAATTGTGAAATGTCTAAACATGTATATATGCAAACTAAAGTCTTCATAATTATGGTGTTCAAGATGGTGAAATGATATCGATGGTTTGTCGACACAATTTATAAAATGCTTAATACAGATATAACAGATATGCCTTTGAGTTTTATAATATCAAAATTAGTGATTCGATATTGATACAATATCGTCGATATTATCGATATTGATACTTCATCGTGTCTTGGACATAACTCATGTACTACGAGTATCTTACAATCTGCACCCGGTACCCACGAGTTCCAGTAATTGTATTTTGAGTCTTCCCCGATTACCCTCAGAATGAATGGGAATGTAATTAGATTTGATGCGAATAAAAGTTAATAAGAAAATACTAGAGTGGTTATTGTTTCACAGTTATTATAGTATTCCTATTTAGATTATAAAGTGCATTGTTCACTTATTATTTAAATTGCTTACACAATCTTTTCTTTCGAAATCCTTTCTTTAAAAAATTGAATTTTGTTCTTTTAATTATAATCTTACTCGGTGAATAAATCAAACATTACTGCTGCTGCTTTCATATTTATGATCTTAAACAATATAATGGTCTTCTTGTTTGTTAAAATTTACAATGATAAACGTCCTTCATCAAATTATTACAAAAAAATTATGAATTTCATTTGGTAATCTTAACCCACAAATTTACATCTACGTGTACATGTTTTCATTATCCTTTATAGTCTAGAGGACTTCTACCCCGATTGCATTATGTATCTTATGCAGTGAAATTAAAAAATATATCACAAGACTGACCTGACGAATTATGGCGATTTTTTTTTTATTTAAAGTATTTTGTTATAGTGATTGCGATTACGTATATATTCATAAAGAATTGTTGAATTAAGATACCGGTAATTGTTTTACTTGCAGTTTACCTTACAAAAGAAGAGAAATGTATCATCCTAGAAATCTGATAACTCTTGTGAACTTGCTGTTGTTTTACGGAGAGGTAACATTAAGGCATAGCTTACCTATTACTTATTTTAAGTCTTTACATTTTCCTCATTTTTCCTATGTATTCTCTTGTAATAATAGACCAGAATTATGGTAGTCTAGTGAACACAAATATAATCTAGATAGATGTTAATAATTACTGTAATTACTGTTAATCCTTCTAATTGTCAATGGTAACTTATTCAAATGGTTGATAGAGAATAAAGGGGATGGAGAGAGGATATTTTAAAAATAAGGTGCTATATCAAAAATTTGTGTACATGTAGCTGCAGAACTGTAGCACCTCGGGAAATTCGGGTTGACGGACCGTGTAATATTTATGTAGCAAATGGTTACACCTATGTTGCAACCCGAAATGTAATAACGAAGCAAAATATAACTAACTCCCAATATTACATTTTGCGTCAAGATCAACGCAAAATGTAACAATGGGGTTTATTACATATTGCCTTGTTATTACATGTATATAGTTACACACTTCATCCATACACAAGCCCTCTATAGACTTACATATTTTTTTGTAGTCACAATAAAATGACTTATTTTTAAGATTGACTTCGTAACATTGAAAATTCTTGTCATTCTTACTTAGGTTTCGACGTTCACCGGATGCCAAAAATCAATTTTGACAATGAAATATGTGACCAGTTGTCCTACAGACGAAGCGTCACGGAGGGAGGCAGCGAAAAAATTGAATTGTGACTCAATAACACAGAATTGTGCAATGTCGTTAGGATTAAACACCCAAGATCACCGATTCCAATATCATTGTCTCATGAATTCTCATAGAAATGCAACTGTGGAAGTGTGCGCACTGAATCGTTTGATTCTTGGTAAAGTATACCTTTATTGAAATGTTTTCGAATATGTATGCATACATTTCGTATAAAACTGGTTCTCTTACTGACTAAATGCCAAATTTAAATAAAATTTGTTTTAAAATTATGTGATATTTGATATTTTGGATCCTTCTTTGATTTTTACCTACTAGGATTTTGTGCGGAATTCGATGAAAACGCCGCGGTAGTACAAGAAAACTATGATGCAGACTGCAAAACACACAACCTACCCTGTCCAGAATATTACGACTCGGCGGAAGCTTACAAATGCAAGGCGACTTCTCTTAGCTCAATTCTATATTAATAATTACATCAAATATTGCTTATGATTACCGCATAACAAATTTTGGCTTCACTATTTTAATACGCATTATGCAAACAACAATACATGAACCACTTTTACGCGAACTTCACAATTCTATTCTGTTACTTTTTTATAAATGAATCATAAATCTAAGTTTATCATTACATGTAATTAACATGTTTGAACCTTTGACTTTTTTTTTAAGACAAATCCTGTTATAAATTAGTGCAAAGAAAACCACGAACTGAAAAGCTTGCTGAGGATCCTGCTCCTCCTGAAAGTTCCCGGCTTGGGTCTTCCTCAAATAGGTAAAACTTTAACAAAAAACTGCTGTGTTCTTGGTGTTGCGTGTTTTCATAAATGTGGTCTTGTGTCATGTTGTAAATTTTTGATTTACCGGGTGGCAGTAAAAACAAATTTCACAACAAGGCCTGTTGTAGATTTTGTATTAATGCAACCCGGTAAATTCAAATTTGGCATGTTGTAAATTTTGTATCTACTGCAACCCAGTATATTCAAAATTGGCATGTTGTAAATTTTGAATTTACTGCCACCGGGTAAATTAAAATTCTACACAAGACACTTATGTTGGTGCTTTTTAGATTTGAAATTATACGAAATTAACGATGGTAATTTTACAACATATGATAGCAGAACGTCTAAATTTAACTATGCTGATGAATAATCTGTACACAAGGGAAGGGGATTTTTCTTCAAAACCGAGTGAAAAAAAAAATAAAACCTTTTTAGAGATGAATGATGATCGAAGACTGGATTTCATATCTTCATGTTGTATGAAAGTAGACTGGTGTTGTTTTCTTTTCCAGCTTGATTGGAAATACACTGATGCTGACACTTCCAACAATCATCTTCTTCCTATTTTAGAAGACTACAAATAATAGTGTTGACTTGTCTTGATGTAAATTGATATAACACGCGTGATATAACTACTATTATTGATTTGATGTTAAATGATATTTCATCTATCTATGATACTGAAAAAAATTATAGGAACTTTAAACTGTGATATAATAGTGCAATATAATAATTACTTATTGATCATTGTTAAACTTTACATTTCCCCGTGTGTAGTGTTTACATTTACCTGTATGTAATGTACGTTTACATTTACCTTTGTAAATGTATTGTTTACATTTTCCTGTATGTACGTTTGTCCCCTCTTGACTACTAAGTATTTAAACTGCAGCAGATAAATAATAAATTTTTCAAACTTATTTGAAAATTCAAAGAAAATTATACTGTTAACAACGAAATTTCACAAACATCAATTAGATTTCTATAGATTGCTGAGAGGGGGCAAACAAACAATTTGAAAATAGCATTTTTCATTGATATGTACAAGAATTGAAATATTGGCATCATATTGTGGTTTTCAATGAGTGGTTTATTTCGTGATTGAAAATTTTTTGATAGTTATGCATTGAAAACACAAACGGACGTTAGTCGTCCAAAAACGTGTACCATGTAGTAACGTCCATTTAATTACATGAGTCTTTTTTTCTACGTTATGTAGTAATCGACGGAAACAGCTTTGGTAAATAGATTGTATTACTTTAGTTTTATTCAAGGAGAGTGTACTCGGAACATACAGTTGCGCAATAAAGTAATTCAGTGTCGAGCCATTAAGAGGAGGCTGGATGGTCAACAAATTAACCAAAAGATCTACCGAAAGTTTTAAGACCTTAATTATTTGTTGAGCTACAAGCTATTATTTAGTAAAGAAAAAATACAAATGTTTCACCTTTTAAATTTGAGTTTATTCTTTTGATTAAGTAAATAGCTCTTCTTCTTAAGCTTTAGGAGATCAAGACAGTCTAAAAATTGGCCACGACCATCGAGCCTTCTGAAGTGTTTAATGTTCGTGTTCAGTGTTTTTCAAAGATATTGATGTTAAAATGGGTAAATCTCATTGACTTCAAACATGTCTTGAAATTGCAAGCAAATCAGGTTCATTTAATAAAAACAAAATCATTTAAGATATAAATTTTGATAAGACCTAAGAGACACTGATCATGTATGTTTATTACATAAGGAATAATGGTACCAAAAAAGTCAACAATTTGTAGAATATCGTGGAAACCAGTTCTAGGGTACATGTACAAAATGGTCGAATACAATTTCTACTGAAAAAGTACATGCTTATTAAATGTCGTTAAATTTGTTTTCTTTTCTACTACGAAAGTTCTTATAATTTACATCACTTATTTTTTAACAGTGATATACGCTAAATAAGGAATTTTGTAGAGGAACGATATTACAATTATTTAAATTAGATTATACTAATTAGAATGTGCTCAATATACATGTATTTATTTGCGATTTTCAGCCGGGATATATGTTATTTTATTGTTATTTTTATTGTTATTTCGTAAGAAATGCAATCTAATTAAAATTAGAAGCGAGTGGATCTAACATAATTTTAATTAGATTCTAAGATATGCTGTTTGAATCAAATAAAAATATCTAACTAAGCAACTCGTTATCTTTCTACAAAAAGTCATATACACAAAGGTTCAAAACTAATTGAACTTTTGCTTCCTAACTGAACATATTTTCACTTGTCACTGCAACACACAAACATAGGTAATCACAGATTACAAAGCTCACCGAGACGAGGCATCACCTTTATGAGGCATCACCTTTATGAGACCATATTTATCATATTATATGAAAATCATAGTTAATGATCTTGGATATTCATGGATACTGTTATGACACAATATCTTATACATATGTTAAAAAATTGTATGATAATCATATGTTCATTTCATACGGTATAATAAGATACAATGTTTATCAATACAATAATATAAAATATGCTATTGCATCCTATGATAATTATATATTATTGTTAAATATATTGATGTTAAAATGGGTAAATCTCATTGACTTCAAACATGTCTTGAAATTGCAAGCAAATCAGGTTCATTTAATAAGAACAAAATCATTTAAGATATAAATTTTGATAAGACCAAAGAGACACTGATCATGTATGTTTATTACATAAGGAATAATGGTACCAAAAAAGTCAACAAGTTGTAGAATATCGTGGAAACCAGTTCTAGGGTACATGTACAAAATGGTCGAATACAATTTCTACTGAAAAAGTACATGCTTTTGCATCTTTGATATTGCATCTTATGATAATTACAATATATATCAAATAATACAATATAATACTGTAATAAATAATGATGCAATATGATATTGTAACATATGATATGATATTCATGATTGTATCGTGTTATGAATTATTGTATTTGATCACATAATACAATACCATAATATATAATTATATATGATACAATATAGTATAACTTGATACAATATCATATCACATAATATATCACATTATTGTAACATGATATTATATTGTATAATATAGTATAATACTGTATCATATAATACAATATAATTTTAAACAACATTGTAACATATCATGATACAATATCATTTGATATAGTAATATATTATATAATACAATATCATATTATACAAGGCACCTGATCCTACCTCTATCTTTTTGGAGGTCCGTGTTGCTCTGCTTTGAATTTGTATTTCGTTTTATGGATTTTTGATATAGTTGACGGTTTGTTATTGTCATTTTTTCACAATATCGTATCATATGATACAATATTATATACTACAATATCATATAATACCATTTCATGTGATATAATAATACAATATATAATCCAATATCATATTATACAATATTGTATCATATAATACAAAGTTATATACTGCAATTTATATGAAACAATATCATATGATAAAATAATATATGATACAATATCATATTATACAATATTGTATCATAATATACAATACTATTCATAACAATATTATGATACAATATCATATCATAATATGTAAAAATATCGATACAATATCATATCGTATCATATAACTTTTTGCAATGTTATACAATTATGGACTACATTGTAGGTCGATATGTGGTTAAAAAGACCCATGTCTAGTGATATCGACCGAAGACACAGAAAGTGATATCGACCGAGCATGTCGATATCATTTTATGTGTCTGAGGTAGTGAGGTAGGATATATTTTTAGCATCCTTGATAATGGAGATCAGGCTCTGCATCTGAAGCAACCTCTGCAATTCATTTATATTAAAGTTAAATCAACTATGTAACTTTGAAATAGTACTTTTATCTATTAAACATGTGACCTGTTCCAAAAAGCTAAACTTCATCCAGCATCCGAAACCTATGGCTTAGATTCAGCATTCAAGCCTGTTTGGTACATCAGTACATTAAGACGTACCTTCCATACAAGTTTGGTGAAGTTAGGACCAGTAGTAACTTAGAAATTGCTATCAAAGGGCACCTGCACCAAAAACTTTAACCTACTCCAAAAAACTGAACCTCCTCCAGCATCTGAAATTCCTGTCTCATATTCAGCACCCAAGTCTTTCAAGTCCATAAGTAGGTCCAGATGCATCATCCATGCAAGTTTGGTGAAGATAGGACAAGTAATAACTTAGATACAGGACCTGCAACAAAAACTTTAACCAGGTCCGGACGCCGACGCCGGGGGTATAGCATAAGTTTCGTCTCGGTGAGCTAAAAATGAAGGTTCATGCAACCAATTTTACTTGTACTATATTATTTTGTTTATTATAATGAAGAATTGCATTTGCACCTACAATACAATTCACAGATCTGGTGACTGTTATATTAGTACCATTTCAATTTTAATCACAATAATGAAGCAGAATCGATGTCAACAATTCTGAGACATAGTGGGCAAGAAAAAAGTAGAGAGGGGGAGAGAAGGGGAATCAAGCATGTACATGTATCATGTCAGAAATAACTTGCATACCGGGCATAATCAGAATTTTTACTGCCAAATTATCGTCTTCTGACAAGATATTATAATAAATAATCCATGCAAATAAGTAGCTGCAGAACAGTAGCACCACATGAAATGTCGGGTTAACGGTCCATCAACCCATCTGCAGCTACATGTACATGTACTATGAGAAAAAGCCAATCAGTCCATTGATTCAAGAAATTATTTTATTAACCTTGATACGTGCATTTAATTAAGTGAAGTTCCATGGGTTTTGAGATCAATCAGGAGATTTCTTCAAGTTGTTTTCTACATGCACATACAATTTACAGTAGTGACACATTATAAAAGCATTCTCTTAGCACCAGCGCTATACATATACATGTAAATTTATTAAGATTATACAGACAGAATATACATGTATTAACAAAACGTTATCTATAGGGTTTTGAAAAAATCCTTTAATATTCAAAGCAAGTCAAAAAAGTATAATTGGTTAAGATGATGCGCAGGTGATGCAATTTTAAGGAAATTATCTATATAAATATAAACCAAATATATGCACAAAACAACTTTGTTGCAAAATTATGCTACATATTTTTGTCAAATTTTCGAATTCAAACTAGAATTTGCATGAGGAAATGTAAAATCATGGCAATATAGTTGCATGTTTACAGAATTAAAGGGATATTATTCCTATATTTGAAATCAAATTTTCCTTTCATCTTCATTGCTACAGTTTCATGGCAGTTTGAGGGATGTCTTACACATTAAGCTGAAACAACCCCGTTATCACACCTAATATTATTTCTCAATACCTGGTTAATGACATACATTCATGTTAGAGCCTAATGCATGCATTCATATCAGTACATGTATGAAACCATTCTTTTGGAGAACTTGCTTGGTGTTGTCTTGGTCTTTGAGGTTTAAACCGTTCGATCATGTTAATGCTTTGATGTTAGTTATTTCATATATAATATAGTATGTGTATCCACAACTTTGCAAGAACATGAACCATTCTTTTGGAGTACTTGCTTGGCATAGAGTCTTGCCCTTTGAGACTTGAACAGTTTACTTATGTTGATAACCTAAACATGCTAAAGTCAGTAATTCCAACTTTTTTTGTCCATCATACTCAATGTAAGGAGTGCTTTGAAAATTGTTTCACGGTCCTGACTTTTCAAGAAGTTGAACTGTTCTGTGTAAAATAGAATGGGTTGTTCATCCATTGCTGGATTCAAAACTACTTGTGGATTTCTTCTTTTGATTTTTTCGTAGCTTGCTGGCTTTATTTTCAGAAAGGTAAAAGACACCTGCAAAATATAACATACTGGTATCAAATCCTTATGTCAACTTGTCAAATATATATGTATAATTTACAATTGTGACACATGAATACAATTTTAAAACAACATTAAGATGATGACAATAATATCTGTTCATTTTGATATTTACACCTATATACATGAATTTAATTTATTTATCTACTTATAAAAATATGACTTAAAAGTTTATCAGTACTTAAAACATTACTGTATATTTTCTTATAATTTTTCAACAATTTTTGTTACTAAATGCTATTTCACTTACATTTGTCTTTTGAAGAACAATTCCCAACAGGCCTCGATTTAAAACAGAGCTTCCATAATAGGCTAACAGTTCACCAACATGCTGGGCATACACATCTGATGACAGGCCACCAGTTGAACTTGTACTGGTACTCTCCTCCTCATTATCAGTTGCTGAGGTTGATAATTCTGTGCATAGTTTTTTATTTACTGGTGAATATTCTGTTCCATCAGAGGGACTTCTTTTAACCTGTTAAGAAAAATAATGTTTAATATCTCAAATTGAGAGGAAAAAATCAAAACTAATTTTGACCATTCTTTAAAGCAGACACACATAACATGCATAAGCTGACATTCTAGTTCAACAATATGTTGCTTAGATAGAAAAGTCACTTATTCAATAAATTAAAGGTTAACTCAGCATACTTTGACTGATTCATACACGTACCTTAATTGTCTAAATGATGTCAGCATTATATACATGTATCAACCAAATTTTGCCAAATGATGGAAGCTAACAAATTAAAAGTCTGACAACTGTTTGTGGGGCTCATGATCTCAATATTGCTAAAGTTTTGATTGATCCTTGCATTATTTATCAGTGTTCATGCAGTTCATTAAATAAAAAGGTTTATTCAAATTACTATAACAAATAAATAAATTATTTCATTGCTAATTTTTTTTTCATTTAATGTTCATGTACATCTAAGGTTAAATGTAACTATTTGTGGATTATTTTTGAGAGTTATCTCCCATTAAACAGGAAAATTTAACAAAAACTATGCAATAACCAAATTATTAACTGTAAAACGGAGTAAAATAATAGGAACTAATGGGAGGGAGTATGAACATTGCATGCAGGTACATACACATGTAAATTGACATATATGATGGAAAAGTTTGACACTGTATGAAATGTCAGCAATCTTGCATGTACCTGTGAACAGACACTGAGGATTTTACTTGGATCATCACATTTTGTACAAAGAATGTCTGCTTTAGAGGAGATAACTTCCTGTCCAAATACTGTAGCATTTCCTGTTGGTAAACATGGTTGTGTCCTGTAATATGAATGTTTATTAATTGTATGTGTACATTTAATCAATTTACTGTAAGTCACATTAAATTACATTATTAAATTACACATTAAATTAAACTATATTCAACATTTTAATGTAGAATGAAACTGTTCATAATTTAATTACAGGTGTATCATTAATTTAACTAACATGTAATTATTGGAACTTTTTTTTTTTTTACTTAAGATGATATAATATTTCATGTACTAACATGATGTACTTTGTCAAATAAGATAGTCCTACAGTAAAGAGTTGTCTTACAAATTCTGGGAACTTTATAACCAATGGTGATTGTTATGGAACATTCATTATTTGTGCCTTAATTGGAGAAACAAAAGATTATCATCCTCTCTATGTTGGGGCATATTTCATCCCTTGGGGACTCGCACAATAAATGTGTACATAAAAGAACGCTATGCCCTTATACACATCTTAATAACAACAAAACGTCCAACAAAACAAACTTACCATCCAACAATCTGCATCAAATTTGTTGGACAGTTTAATGTAACAGCTGCATTGTATTTACTATACAATCTCGGTGTAACTGAAAATAGCCTAAATGCAGTGCAACATGAATGTGATGAGCGAATAGTTGCTTCATGAAATAATACTTGTATGATAATCTGTAGTGAATGGTAAAACAATTGTTGACAAGACATGAAAGCAACATGATTTGTTTGACCTGAAAACAGAATTGTTGCCCTCATCCTTTGGCCTTGGGCAACATTTCTGTCTTCAGGTCCAACAAATCACATGTTGCCCCAATAACCAGGCAATAACATAAGTACTATATAATACTCAAAAGATGATAGTAAATGTTGCCGATAATTAAATAACATTCACCTCATAATGAAAAACAACTGTATAAAACTTACTTGATTTTCAACTCAAATAATTTAAGAAACTTTTCAAATAGAACTGGATAGTTGACTTCATAAGAAAGCTGGTTGCCTCTTGTTTTAGATTCGTGCAATTGCTGAATGGTGTCGAATAAAAAGTATCCAAATTCTTCACAGTTCTCATTAAACCTAAAAGAAAAATACATTCAAAGAAAACAAAGAAAGTCTATGGATCATATGGCTTACAAAAGCGGCAAAAATAGAATATTATTCTACATGATGCCATTTTAATAAAGTTAACCTGTCATTGATAAAATGCAGAATATACACTTACAGTCCCTGAAATGTTCTATATTCCCACTTGAATGGTGAGTCAACGGTGAGCGCAATCTGTGTGAACAGTGAGTGCATGCTGAACAAATTTGGTGAGTGCTTATGAACGGTGAATGGTGAGCGAATGCAGAGCTCAAACAAAGTGCAAATGCAAATGCAATATATGATATGTGTATGCCATGTGAACGCAAAATGAACAATTTATTAGGAGTACCTCTGGAGTTACCCTTATTGTGTTTCATCGGTAGTCAGGAAAAAATAACAATTAAACTACATGTATGCATTGTTATCAGCCTAAATATAATAATATTTGACTGAACAATAAGTGAATGCCAAACGATCAGTGAGCACAAGGTGAATACTTTGTGAATGCACGGTGAGCGCTTTGTGAATGGTGAGTGCGAACAAAGCAGAGTGGAGAGCACAAGTGAACGCATGGTGAATGCACTGTGAACGCTTGTTAAAATGGGAAAAGTAGAACGTTTCAGGGTCTGTATATTGAACAGCTGTTGAATGATTTTTAAAGTGACATACCACAGATTTATGCATAAATACATGTGCTACAAAACTTTCAAGATACGTATATTTTGGTTAAAGTATCAAATCATAATAGTATACCACCGTAACCTACGCTAAACAAAGTGCCCCTTCGCTTTACATGATGCACAGTGTAACACCTATTAAAATCATAAAACAGCTGAGTTGTCAAATGCGTTCAACATTTATCTGAAAAATTGGACATACAACTTGAGCTCATTGACTTTTATCCTAGGAAACCATTCCTGCACCCACTGCCTATAAGGTCTGTCATTATGATAAGGAATCTCCTCCACTGTACTGAAATCAACACACGGTAAACTGCATATCTTGACGAGTTCATCGATTCTTGATAATTCGGCGTCAGTTAAACTGCATAACGACCATTCAGTACGAACCAATTCTGCCGGGGTTGTTAAAACTTTCCTTATGCCAATCGTATATATCAAATCGGTCGACCAAGACCTTGTGTTACTAGGCAAATTATTTTCCACATGATGATGAAGACGATTTCTTGTTTCGTTTTCAGTCATTTTTATACTAGGCCTAAATTTAAAACCCAGATTCCGATATCCGGATTTTTTCGGGGTAGTTTTATTTCACGTTTATGGCTGTTAATCTTTTAGTTTAAGGCAGTACATCAATATATTATTATTCTTTTAAGGAAACGTGTGCTATTTTGAATTTTTCTTTTATCTTTCTTTTAAATATAAGTAATTGTAATTTTTTTAAAATTTATTTATTTATTTTTTTTATTTATTTATTTATTTGAAATTTATTTTAATTATTCTTGTTTGGTATTTGATCCTTAATGCAAATTTGTTGCAAACCTCATTTTACACATCTTCACTAGCCAAGGATTTTCGGTCCACTTCGCTCCCTTCGCTCCCTTCGCTCCCCATAAACGGGAGCGTAGTGGACCGAAAACCCTTGGCTATCGAAGATGATTTTACAGTAAGAATCGAATAAGAATACGCATAAAAAGAGGGGAATAAAAATTATGTGGTGAAAACAAGCCGGAAAGGGTCACAGCAACTAACATTAATATTTTTATTTCATGTACGTGTAGGTGAGACTCATAAAGACGGTTTTTGCATATTCATGCATTTTTCTTGAACTTAATTGAAAGAGGTATAACGCCTTTTCCCATAATTTCGCTTACACCCGTGTTTGAGCGGAAAGTACCTGTTACTAAGAATAAACACAGGTACCTGTCGCAATATGATTTTCAAAACCCAGGTACTGATTTTATAATGGTGTCTGTAACCACTAATTTGTCAAAAATTCAGGAAACCTGCATCGAGAAATGATTATAATTACATGAAGAACTCTGTGTACAAAAACAGTTGATATTCTGAACCGTGATAACTTCCCGCAAAATTCAATGAGTGTAATTGTGTAAATAGAGTACATGTATAGTGTTGGTGAAAAGGTCTGTTTATATTGGATGTGCTTTTACTCAGAATTAAACAAGATAATTTGAAAAAAAAAATCCAGCAGATTAGATACATGTAATTTAAACTCTCTATTCTTATCGTGATCAAATCTATCATAAAGCCCTTCAGGCTTTATTGGATTTGATCACGCCCCGACCGAAATTATCACCTCATAATACTCAAAGAATGATTCCTTATTCCTTAATTAAATTAATTTAAACTTACCAAAAATATATGTCTCGAAGACACCATCTCACCTCCGCAAAGAAAACAGTCCCTCGGATAACTCTTGCATGGAAAAAAATTAAGATCCGCGCATGTTTCCATTGCATAATTATTTAAAACTTATTAAAAACCTAGTTTGTGTGTTTGCCGTAACATCGTCACGTGTTATGTCAATGTTTAAATATAGTAGTGGATTTATCTGTGCTATTTATGGAACGCCTGGACTGTCTTATCTTAACTAAATTCGTTCTGTGCTCATATCAATTATGTAGCGTGCTTTTATCATTATGTGGTGTGCTTTTGTCATTATGTGGTGTACTTCTTCAATTATGTGATGTGCATTTTATTATTATGGCATGTGCATTTGGTAATATGTGATGTGCATTTGGTATTATGTGATGTGCATTTGGCATTATGTGATGTGCATTTCGCATTACGTGATGTACATTCATCATTATGTGATGTGCAGTTATCATTATGGCATGTGCATTCATCAATATATAATGGCATGTGCTTTTCTAATTATGTGATGTGATTCCATCTTTACATAATGTTTAAACATCATTATGTGACATGATTTCTCTTTACGCGATGTACTACTTTGTTTATTACGCCATGTACAAACATCTTTATGTTATGTACAAACTTCATTTAAGCATTGAATGCTTATTTTTGGATGTCGTCGGTCCTGTAACACACCAAGCGGTGCAGACAAATTGAATACCGTTTGGTGTGTTACATGACCAACGACATCCAAAAATAAGCACTCAATGCTTATATTTATATTCATACTGATGTCTATTTTTATGAAATATATGTGTATTGCCGCTGTAAAGCCATTATATACAATCTCAGTCAGGGATATGAACATCTATTCATGCTGACAAAATTTGGGTCAGGTTTTCAACAACGCAAAAATGCCATTAAAACGGCATATATATACCTTTAATTTTTTATTGATTTATTTCATATACGATGTACTTTTAAGAACACACGAGACGTTCCCCACTTTCAGTTATTTTCTCTTGATAGAATATTTCTACTATGCATGTATTTGCATTTGAACCAGCTAGTGCCCAAAAATTCAGGGTGCATTACCAGGCAACCTTTGGAGTTAGAATGTTTTGAATTTTCCTTTTAATAGCATGCGAAATGCAATTGAATGCTTTTTGATAAAGTAAAATTAAAGATTAATTATGGAATTACGTAGTGGAAATCTTCACATTGCGGAGATAGGGAAAAATAGAATGTAATAAAAGATAATCTGCAAATTCGCTATCATAAGGAGCATATTTGCTGATCTGTGGCACATATTATTTAATTGGAAGTGAGCATATCTCCCTTATTAACCGCGGCTAAGATAATGTAGTAACGGGTCTCCCAATAATAGTAAATTTATTTTTTAGGATTGTGCCAGAATATTTATATGCAATATACATGTAGTTCTTTAAAAAGGTTAAGTTTGACATGCATATCCTAAGTCATGCAGTTATATGCCCGATGCTGCAGTCTTCTCTATATTGTAAACCTATAAATATTAAGTACACCTTGATCAAATGCACATTTCTTCGTTCTATTTCGTAAACGCTTAACATATTTTATTTATATCAAATTAAGGCATAAGTGCCACAGGCAACTGAGTTGCACATTTTTCTCATGATAAAAAAAAATACCCTTTACCGAATAATACACAAGGTACACATCACCAACATCTTAGATTAATTTAAAACTGTCACATCAGTTGGAAGTTTCGCATGAAACTCATCAGAAAATTATTCTGCGATCATCTTCGTTTTCCGTTCGCAGGCATGTAGCATCGGCGGGGAGGGGGTGGGGGGGGGGGGGGCTTTTTAGTGCAGCAAAGATTTTTCTTAAATTTACATATAAAAATGTGAATTATCATGGAGCCCCCCCCCCCCCATTCTGGGTTCATGTAAAAATAAAACGAAGTGAAAGTAAAGAAAGAACAGGGAAATTGAAGTTACAGGTATACTACCTCCCACCCATCCCCCCACCCACACCCCCGGATTAAAATTTTTATGATTTTGGGAATTTCGGGGTTTTTTTTATTGCTTGTCAAAATATTTTGGGATGAGTCTGCCCCCCCCCCCCCCCCCCCTTTCAAAATCGATACTACGTGTCTACTGCCTGGGATTTTTACAGAATTAATAAATTAATAATTCATAAATTATTGGCAATTATTCTTGTAGGTATTTTTGTTTTTAGAATTTTGAGCAGAAACAGATAAAAAGATGTTTTTCCTGGTAATTTTGTTGCTACAGTTCTTTTACTTCACTCTCTATTTTTTTATTTAAATGTAGAAATTCTGGCAGAGCCAATAAAGAAGGGTGTCTTTTGTAATTGTTGATCTGTTACCATGGTGATACCGATAGTTGTGACAATAATATGTTTCTCCATTTTTGTTTTACCCAGTTTACTTCATTTCTCAATTTGCTGTTTAGCGCCCGTCATATAACCGGTGCATTTCGGATATGGGACAAATGAAGTTTGCCCTAAAGACAATCCGGGACTCAGGAAAATAAAACAAATATTAGTAAAACACTGGAACATTCATATTAAAGACAAAGACTGCAGTGTGATTTTCCCTGAATTGCCAAATGTGTCATATAAACGCAATAAGAATTTGATGATATGCTCACTTCCTCACTAATTGAATAATCTGTACAACAGATGTGCAAATAGTATCTTGATGATGGCGAATTTGCTGATATAAAAATAAAATGTAAAAAAAATAAAATTAATAGATAAATCATGAACCTCGTATCATACCGCCGAAACACTAAAGTAGTGTCGAGGCAAGTGATTTGAGGTGCGTGGCGGATAAGAGCCACTTTCTTAAAAGAAATAAAGTCTGTGTCAGTCAGACTTTTGCATTTTTAGATCATATATGTTTGCGCCCGTAAAGTCTGTAAACGAATTAGGAAGATAATTATCAGTTTTTAGCTCACCTGAACCGAAGTTTCAAGTGAGCTTTCCTGATCACTCGTTGTCCGTAGTCCGTCTGTCCGTCCGTCTGTCCGTCTGTGAAGATTCTAAATTGTAAAAATCGTGACCCTCGGACCAAAACTGGGGCCCCAGGCGGGGTTCAAAGTTTAACATAGAAATACATAGGAAAAATGTTTAAAATCTTCTTCTCAAGAACCACTGCATCAGAAATGCCAATGTTTACACAAAAGCTTGTATATATAGTGAGGTCTCCAAAATGAATGTAGCGATAAATGTATCTTGTGATTTTGTTGCATGTATCTTGTGATTTTGTTGCAATATTGCAGCTAGTTTGGTTGAGCATTATAGATACGGCAGATCAACGCACGTTTTCGCGCAACTCGCCGTCGAGCTACATATATCACATCGCCGTATCGCTATATGATCATGACAACTCACTGTCGCGCTACGTTGTTTTTCACATGCCATTGCGCTAACAAAACGAAATATTGTGATGGCGCGACGACGATAATGCACATTTTGTCTTGCTTTATAAGTCAAAATAATATCTATCGGCAATTTTAAGTAAAAACCTTAATACAACATCTATAGGCCGTTACGCAAGGCCAAGTCGGCATCCAAAGGCTTTAAGAAAAGAAAGCTTAAAGCCAAGAAAGCCCAAAAATCCCACATTAATACCAACCAGAAATGGTTCGGGGGGGGGGGGGGGGGGGGGGGGGGGGGGGGTCAGAGGGATTAAATCAATTTCTGGAGGGTGGAGGTCTGAGGCCTTTTTAATAGTAACTTAAGTATTTCAATTTGTTAAGATTTAATTGTTTGAATTACACCTACCTCCCCGGATCCATCATGCTCGGATCTAGAGAGAGGGTCGGGGGGCCCCGACCCCCCACCCCCACCCCCCCCCCCCCTGGAAAATGAAAATTTATTAAATTTGCATAGTAAAATTATCGCAAAATATTCTTCGGATCCCCCCCCCCCCCCCGGCAAACACAATTATCCTTCGGACCCCCCCCCCCCCCCCCCCCGAAAAAAAATTCTGGATCCGTGCATGTCCATGCTACACCAGTTTAGTACATGCACAATACGTGTACATCAGTACATGTGTATATTGTTGTTTGGTCTTTATGATTACGTTAATCTTGCAATTTTAAAAGTGAATGACCCCTACAACGCATATTAATTATTCGAGTATAATGGGTCACCATGTACATCGAAGATATCCAGACATAAGATTATTTTGTTTTTAGGCGTTTTTGTTTGTTTTTGGGGGTTTTGGGGTTTATTATGTTTTTGTTCTTTTATTTTTTGTGGGTTTTTTTTTTTTGTTTTTGTTTTTGTTTGTTTGTTTGTTTTTTTTTTGGGGGGGGGGGGGGGGGTTTTGGGGGGGGGGGGGTATTATCAAATACGATAACGTATAACTTTGAAAAATCCAAAAGATGTGCCATTTATAGAAAACTTTCCGATTTGTCTTTTTTCGTCTTATCTGATTTATTTGAATGTACCAGCGTTGCCATATACAACTTGTGAGGAGTACAGTCCGACCCGTTGATCGATGTCCAATGGACTCAAAATCGTGGGAAATAGCTGCCAAAAACATGAACTGTGATGCCATTAAACAGAATTGCTCACAGAGTTCGAACATACATCTTTTTCAGTATCACTGTGTTATCAATGTTTGGATGAATGCTACTTTGGAAGTGTGTGCACCTAATCGAACCATATTTGGTATGATACATGTATATGTAAAAGCATCTATACGCTGATAACAAACTATATTTATTTGCTTGATGATTACAATGGGACACGGTTATAGTTCAACTTACTTTTAAAGAGTTTGCATTTCATTATATGAGGTCGAACTAGAATGTAAATTTAGTGTAAGGAGAATTGAAAGACAAATCTGGTTATGTCGATCTGTGACGTGGGGAAAGTTTTTTCAAGGGCAGCAAAATCATACATCATATTTATTTAACCCGTTTCCTTTTAGAGTAGACTGCTTATAATTTTGATTTTATCAAAAATGTATGTAAAAAATAATACATGTCACTCTACGTATGATAGTGATAAAAATGGTCAACTTGTTAACAAATACATGTAACAAAACGAGCAAGCAAAGGGTAGCCTAGCAAAGGGTTCTTATGAACTTGAAGTGATTGTACAACACTAATTCGAATCAAACATTAAGTCCTCTATTTTCGATTGGAGTGATAAATAATCAGCAGGGTTATATTTTCATTGTCCCGAATAAAACGTATACAAGCTTACACGTTTCTTATTTAGTGTTAATTGGCAATACCCAGATTCCAGTCAACATTTTTCTTTGGGATGTAATAGCCTCTTCAAGCATTTGTCAACCTTGAATATGTACAAGTCTGTAGTTTATGTGTAACGTTAATGTGATATCCTTCGTATACAATTTGATTAATGTGTGGTTCATGTTTTACTTACAGACTCCGCGGATATATTGCTGTTACATTTCTTTCTATATTGCATGCATGTGTTTTTAGAAGAACGGTGTGTGTGTGTGTGTGTGTGTGTAACTCCCATAACTACTTGTTTACATGTATATGCTGATGTGGTTAAAAGAACTTCATCTGACTTTCAACTGTTAATCTGGTGGGAGCCAGTACAATTAAGTCTTTCAAACATACGAGAAGCTGTAAAATGGCAAGGTTAAGAGTGACATTTGTTGACAAATACATGTAATAAGACTTAGTTACAAATACAATGTTGTATTTTTATACCAAACCAAAACCGTAACATTTTATTTCTGTTTATCTGATGTTGTTTTTTTTAACTCTTCGTTAGATCAACATTATGCATTAAAATATTACTTATTATGCATTTGATTTTACAATTGATTTGGCATCGTATGTTGACACTGCTAAAACAGTCAAGATTAAAACAGATTATTTGCCCTGTTTAAAACGGGTACCTGTAAAATGCGAAACGAAATAGAAACGAAACGAAACAAAACGAAATCAAACGAAACGAAATCTACCGAAACGAAACGAAATATACCGAAACGAAACGAAACATTTCGTTTCGTTCTGGTTTCATTTCGTTTCGTTTTGGTTTCGTTTCGATTTGATTTCGTTTCGGTAGGTTTCGTTTCGTTTCGGTAAATTTCGTTTCGGTTTGGTAGATTTCGTTTCGTTTCGGTGGATTTCGTTTCGTGTCATTTCGTTTCGTTTCTATCTCGTTTCTATTTTGTTTCGCACTTTACAGGTACCCGTTTAAAACTGTATATCTTAAGTTTTGGTTTTGTGACTATTGCTCAAGCTACTCCACCTAATATAGTCATGTGTTGAATAGTCAGTTTCAAAATAAAATTTGGAAAAACAAAATGTGTCAACTTTTTTTTAGTTTTCATTTCTAAATAATTATCTTTTTCAATTGGATAGCATCTAGGTATTTTTATTGCAAAACTCCATGACCCTATCTCATCAATTGCAGATTGCGCTATGTCGGTTTGTTATTTCACAGATGAGATTATAATGTCTTGCACTGCTCTTCAAAGATTTCACCAAATCTAGAAAAACAGATTGCTTTCCAAATGTAATCGAAATCTCTACATAGAAATATTTACTTTTTTACACTATGACATGCAAGAGGATACCAATCTTTTAAAAATACCTTGATATGAGTGAAAGTTAAGATTGTTTTGTCTTGTGTTTCTTTGTATTTGCGTAATTCAGTATTTTAATTTTTTTTTTTAAATATTTACGTTTAGAGTAACGTTGCCAGGTAAACTAGACAAAAAAACCCCAAATAAATTCATTGCAGTTTGAAAAGTGATTTCAACTGTATGTGTCAGGTTTGTAACAAGAATTGCAATGCTTTAATTTGGAAACCAACTGGAAGTTCACGTAAATTCAAACGTGTCAACGCACACGCAACCTTTGAGTTGTTCGTCCCAAGATTAAGTGGCGTTAAATCACTGGAACCTTTTTATACTTCATTTTATGACAAGCTACTTAATTAAACCAAATTATGGTTCAAAATGATTCATCGTCTTGCCCCGAACACTTTTCTCATCAGAATTCAGATATGCATATACCATGCATGCAGCGGTTGTTTTTATTTGTTGTTTTTGACCGAAACATGTTTTAAAAATTTTTATTACCAAAATGAATGATTCCTTTGGTAATTACATAATGTATATACCATCGCTGATGTAGAAGTTTTGAAACAAAGTTTTGATTAAATATATTGATGGTTCCTTAAGAGGGATTCTTTTTACATAACTGTATGTAAAGTGAGAGTCATACTTCTATGGCTTTCAATAGTTTAGAGATAATTATAAGTAGAAAAAATTACCTAGTGCCTTGTGATTAACAAACAGATTATTTTTCTTACGCTTCCTTACTATGAAAATATATTTCAAATAAAGATTTAATTTTTTTTGGTTTGCAATAGAATTTTTTTGATTTCCCTTTTTTGTAGAAAAAAGGCTAAGCTGTGCTACAATGAATACATTTTAGTGAACAAAATGTAAAAGTCACATAAAAATAGATCGATGCTGTTTTGACACAATACTGGGTGTCCTAGACTGTTGAATGTTTATACAATAGAAACAATTTAATTTTACTTGCTAATCACACAATCAATTTTCGAGGATAAAAGTAAAGTTTCAAGGATACGTAAAATGTCAATGTGTTATTAGAAATTGCACCTCAATGAGCATTTATTCAATGGATCAACTCAACAAAGAAATCGAAGAATGCTGGTGTATATATATATAACGAATATTGTTAAAAACAAGTGTATGCGATAACCCCACACTTCAAGTCGCCGACACTAATTGACATACTGTGGTTGCTAAAAATTATTTTATTTTATCTCAAAACGTTTAAAAAGAAATTGCAGTTATTTTAAGATAGAGTCTATTACTTAACCCATTCAGGCAGTTCAGAAAAACAAAATCCGACAGGGTTTTCCTGATACACAAGAACTGTAATATCGAACCCGATTTCGGAAAAGAAATGGCGGACTCTTTCTTATTTTAATAAGAAGTAATCTAAAAACCAATTTAAGTTAGATTTCTTATGATATCTATTATAGATAAAAAAGAGTGGATCTACATGTAAGTATTTACGACATTCCTCATTGTACATTGTAAATTATCCGCCCTTGGTGCACTTATTGATTCACAAGAAAGTGTACCTTAAACTGTATGTATTTGTTGTATATATTGTGATGAAATCACGTAACGTATCAGAAATACGAACTATACTAGACTCTTGTTGCTATAGCAACAAAAAGGTCTTCCGTTCTTATATACATGTATAAATTGGGATGAAATTGCTTTTTCATGTAGAAAAAAATCATGGATATGAAATTTATTGTAAAGAAAATGTCCAGAACTTAGTACCATGTAAAACAACGAAAATGAAACAAAAAACAATTTTGGAGTACTTCCTATGATGACTGGAAGTTACCCTGATTCAAACGAAAGGTTTAAAAATATCCACATACGTAGATTTATCTTTTCTCAAAGTTTGGTTGTTCAAGTCCCTGCCAAATCTGAGATCTAGTTGCAACAAGGTTTTTTGTCTCGGGACAGGAAATGGACAAATGGAAGTGCTTAATGAGTATAAAAGTTCGTAATTATTGTACATTGTCCTATTGTATAAAATTGTTTAGCGGGCTGACAAAAATAGTCAAAGAATAACAGTTTAACTTATTAACATTTTAATTTGTTTGAACCCTTCTGCTGGGTACCGGAAGTGAAGGTTAAAAAATGAAACCTATTAAACACATCTTCAACCAAATGTCCATCATCCACAAAAGTTTTCTGTCTTGGTCACTTACATACTAAGTCTGAGATAACTCGGGTACATAATTAAAAAATAAGAAAGCTGCCTGAGATATTTGAGATACATGTATCTCACTGGAAGTATAATTGTCTTGTTTATTTTAAATTGAATAGATAACATATGTAAGATTTTATACTGACATATTTATCCCATGTAAAATTAAAAAAATAAGAAAAAAGTCCATTTTTGAAGTACTTCGAGTCACGATCGGGAGTTACGAGGAATCACACAAAATAGTTTAAACACATCTACACAGTACATAGATCTATCATTCCACAAAGTTAAAATGTTCAAGTCCTCACCGTTTTTGAGATCTCGGGGGAACAAGGCTTTTTTGTCTCGGGACAGGAAACGGATGACGGAAATGATTTTTGAAAAAATGAAAAAAAAAAAAACACCTCGAGGTATAATCATTTTCTGCCACCCTGAACATTTCAGAAAAATATATCCAGTTATCCCTGAGAAATTCTGCCGACAAAAAAGGGGAAAATGATTTGACTATTGAGTAGGAATTATTTATTTGTGTTGCTTTTCTAGCCCGTAGCAGACAAGCTTATCTTAGCATTGGACTCGTTTATATAAACATTTCTCCTTGACCTTAAAACCTTTATATATAAACATCATAAATACTTCATACCGGAACTCGAGGCGTCCTTAAATGTACGATTAAACAACAGAAATTTTGAAATACAGTTTTCACTGAAATATTGCCCGATGATAACTAGTCCCACATTGTTTATTTTAATTTCTTCTCATTTTTAATATCGCTTTGCTTTTTTCTCCTCAAGATTCTTGATTGAATTATATTTCGTTGAATCTAAAGGTAGTTTTAACAATTTTGGTGTAACAAATGTCACGCAGTGTAAAATGTTCTAGGGGGTCCTTGAAACAGCCTCAAATAAACAGTAATGGCAATACACAGCAATTTGACTGGAACTAGGATGTGAAATTGACATGTTTTTAGAGTTTTATTTACGTTTTTAATGGTTTAAAATATACAGTATAAATTAATGTCTTTAAAATTGATTAACTTTGGTATTCAATATATAAACTCACCATTTATCGAGTTTTTATCATCTGTTAAACTTTAGTTAGTGCCCTTAATATATGTTTCACATCGGTAAACCATAGTTACGGCGATCATCACTGAAAATTAACATTTGCGATTGCTAAAACATAGTTTCTCTGATAAATATAGTTTCACGATTCTGAATCTATCATTAGCAACTCTTAGTTATAGTACACAAATGTAAATTATAGTTTACAAATGTGAACAATTATCATAAAATCTACTGTTAAAGTAAGTAATTTACAGACCGAAAAAATAGATTTGCATTCGTAAACTATAGTTTACAACCCTTAAATATGGTTTTACATATGGAAAATATAGTTAACAAATCGTTAACTAAAGTTTGGTGTTCGAAAATTATGATGGTTAACAGTCGATAAACCTAGTTTATTTAATGTGAAACTATGTTAAGCTCATTTTTGTGAATTTGGTGCGCAATAAATATGAATTTTTGAAAAATAATCCTTAAATCACATATTTACTCGATCTCAAAAATGAGATTTCCCGGCAAAGTTTCTGGAATCGCACTAAATAACATGATTCATGGCTGTTCCATCTATTATTTATATCCATGACAACTATCATATCAAATGGATTTAAAGCGGCAATACAAAACTATCTGCATTGATTAATACTAATCTCTGTTAACATTTTAAACAACTACTTTGGACCAGAAAATATATATTCTATTAGAAAATACTTGGATCCAAATAAAACTAAACGTAACCGATGCTGCTTTTCATTACTTTTAGCTGTAATGATCTTTTACTTTAAAATTTACTTATAGCGCGGATTGTACAGAGAACAATGTCATGGGAATGACTAAACAACTACAATTATCAAGAAGTGTATATACGAGGGTTGTTCAAAAAGTTCGTGGACACACGTAATTTTATTCAAAATAACGGCACAATTATCAGGAAAGTATTATAATATTTTAATATAGAGTATAATGATGTATATGTATTAAAATCAGAGCAATGTACATTGTTGTATTGGAGTTATCATGCATTGTATTTACATTGCCTGTACAGGCCGCATGGCCCAGTCTGACGTTGAGTTATAACGACGTTCTGATAACGTCGTAGTCTTGGGTTTACCCGAGAGTGATTTGCCGCATTCACAGTCTGACCAGAGGGTACAATCGCACGCTCCATCAAAAAATCGCTTGTATCACTTGTAGATAAGTAAACTCGAACTATTTCGATGTTTTTCCTGTTTCCTCCATCATTTGTTTTGTTTCTATCGGCGTTTTACCTCAGTCGACACAAAATTCTATGATGACGTGCTGTTCCGTGTGGTCAGCTGACGTCGCTTTTTCAGGCGTTTTTAAAGACATGTTCTTGCCGTACTATATTTCAAAAGTCCTCTGCTAGTTTGAAAATGGCTTCAAATTACGTATGAAAATGACGTACAGCATACAGACTACATCACAATAGAAGATTATGAAGTTTGAAATTGTTTATAAAAACTGTATATATTCATATCTAAAAACCCAATTACAAAGTTTGGACACTTTTTACGCTGGGCCGTGCGTACTTTCCGTAACCCTTTGATGCATAAAAATTATAATTTATTTTGATGGAAAACATTCGAAACCACTTTAGTTTGATTTGAAATTTTATGACAAAGATTTCGATATACATTAGGTATATATAAACCCATTTAAAATGACAAAAACGTGATTGTCCACGAACATTTTGGACAACCCTCGTATATTCTCAGCTTTAACAAATATTGATCGGATAATCCTGAACTGGTCGCATTGTTGAAGTAGGATTATTATTCATAAAAGATGCAGAACAAAATTCCATGCCAAATATTACACTAAATCTTTTTGAATCATTTGCTTACCACTTTTTAAAAATGGTAAAATTGGTTATGTTAATTAAGTTTGATGAATTATTCAAATTCTACAAGACTCTGATTCAAATGTTTACCTATATTGACACACACACACCCTCACACACACACACACACACACACACACACACACACACACACACACACACACACACACCCTCACACGCACCCTCGCACGCACGCTCTCTCTCTCTCTCTCTCTCTCTCTCTCTCTCTCTCTCTCTCTCTCTCTCTCTCTCTCTCTCTCAACCGATAAGCATGAATCACTCTACAATTTTAAATTTGTTACTCAATTACTAAAAAACTGAAATTCTATATATTCATAATAAAATCACAGGCACTTGACATTATATATTTTTTTCATAATAAAAATATATATATATATACCCTGTGCCTAATAATACACGAGTCATACTATGTAGAGGATATCTCCTTTATTTCATAAGAAAAATAGATGCATGTGGTCTAAATAAACACAGATTAATAATGTCAATATAAGACTCTCAACGACAATCACATTAGGCCGGATATAAGAATTTAGAAATAGTGTTTTCACCAATGACGTTGATGCTTACAGGCAAAATCGGAAGCATGTTCAGCAGAGAGAGCGCTCGCCAAAATTCCCTATACCCGCAACTCTCTGCTGAACACGCCTCAGATGTCAAAAAACAAATTAGAACATAACCCACTTTTTTATTCAACCAGCAATCGCTAAATATTCTTTTAAGTGTATTTAATCGTTCCCTCCACCCCCTTCTTAATCGCGTAAATTTTACTTAATATGATCTAACAATTACTTAAATAAACAAAATAGAATTCCTTCATATTTCATTTCCCTGTTTTTAATACATATATGACCTTTGGTGATAACGAACAGTGTTCAAATTCAAAAGTCCAAAGGAAAATTACAAAACAGGAGCAGTGCAAACACGGACCTCTTAATAAAATAGATGTAGGATCAGGTGCCATGGAGGAGTGAGCATCCTCTGCTGACCGGTTACGCCCGCCGTGTGCTCTTTGTGGTAATCGGGAAAAAAACCGGAAAAGTCCGAAGACAATTAGGTGATTGATTATGGTCTAACAATAAGTATGAAAAAGGTCGGTCAGCATGCGACCCAGTGGAAGATTGTATTTGCTGACAAGGTCATTGCATCGACCATAGAACTTACGAAAAAATGACTTCAAACGAAACTGTTGATAGTCCTGTTTTATCAACGTGTTTGTCAGTAGCTTGCCTTAGAAACTGTTCATACGATGAGTGCCCTTGCGTATCGAATTAACTGAGAGACAAAAACACAATATGCAGGTGATGAAGGTAACTATATTTCTACATAAGTAAGGAATGTTGACTGTAGAAAATAAAATGTATAAATATGACATTGATTATATCAGTATATTTACATACAGTTAGTATGATTCCCTCTATATCTAACGGAAATTAATTTTATATTGCATAGCTATATATGTAGACACTGACAGTACCGAAATCTACATGATCCAGTTCTAACCATCGATTGGTGGAATCTTCATTGACCCAAGAAAAATTATTGACTGCCCGAAATAGTCATGAAGTTGTCAGATTCACATTTCCATTGATGACGATTTTGGTTGTTTCTTTTATTTCATGTACCTGTACTGATTTACGTTAACAATAATTTAGTTAATTTTACTTACTTTTTACGATCAATTCATTGTTAAATGAATACACTTTGATAATGCATGCGCTATGTGCACAAATATAAACGTCATAAAAAAGATTTTTCTCTACAAAGTTTCTGGTACTACATTTTTAGTCGGGGAAGCTAACTAAATAACAGGTTAATATGGCTGTTCCATGTATGTTTCATATCCCTGACTGAGAGCGTATATAATGGCTTTACAGCGACAATACACAGTCATATATATCATAAAAATAGACATCAGTATGAATATAAATATAAGCATTGAATGCTTATTTTTGGATACACCAAGCGGTGCAGACAAATTATCATACCGCGCTAACGCGGAGTATTCAATTTGTCTGCACCGCTTTGTGTGTTACAGGACCGACGACATCCAAAAATTAGCATTCAATGCTTAAAAGGAAGATGTAAATATAAACAATAAAATGCTTTCTTTGATGATTCATGCGAGTTATGTAGGTAGGGATCATTGCAGAAAAAAATTACGTAACCCGTTAACGCGGCCAATGTATTTTTTTCTGCAATTAATGTCGCTACCTTCATATCTTGCATGAATCACCAAATAAAGCGTATAAATGTAGTATTTAATCGTCACTCGCATACTATTCAATTAAAGAACAAAAGAATCAATAGTGATATCTACAAACAAACGAACAAATCATGAAAACCTTTACAAAGACAATTAATTCATATACATGTACAGTGCATGTACAAACAAACGAACAAATCATGAAAACCTTCATAAAGACAATTAATACATATACAGTACATGATATACGGCATTTCATTGTTATTTTCAACCGGTAAATTCTCGCAGATATGGTAAAATATTTTAGGCATGTATGCGAAGCTCTATTAGGCGGTACAGGAAATGTTGAACTCTGTTTACCAGACTCTAGCTCCTTTTAGGGGGGCTCATTTTCATACGTAACACGATATTCCCCCATCTCAATATCATCATAGGCCTTGTCTTGGAGCTCGGTATCTTCCATTGTATGCAGGGTGTGATAACTCCTGCTACCACCTGCTAAATCTTCATCGATCTCGTGGTATTGAACATTGACTGCAGAGTTATCTTTCTTGTTTCTGTTATGTTCTCGGTATTTCTTGATACCACAGTACATAACTATGACAAAGATTACCATGACAAAGAAGGCATTAAAAACGAATATACCAACCAGCATTGGGCTCTGTCCGTTTTTTAAATCAACAGCGAAATCATTCTGTCTCGTATTAGTTGTTGTTGGCTTTTTGTTTTTCGGTGAAGTTTTCTCAAATAAAGCAGCTTTAGTTCCATTTATCCAGGGCGGTGTATCTTCATTTGAAACGCTTTCACTTCCTAACAAAGGGGAAAATAGCTTAACCAACAACGTTTATTATCAATAAATCAATAAATAAATCATTAATGTATTATGGATTTGATTAAATTCAATAAGGAAGTATTTTTTAAGTATTAAAGGGCGATCATTATGGTCGGAGCGTAATCGAATCCAATAAAGTCCGAAAGGCTTTATGATATATTTGATAACGCCACGACAGAAATGTTCACCATATAATATTCAAAGGATGAATTCCTTTTTACTTATGTTTATATATTTTCCAGCAATTTTACGATTATTCGTGAATATTAGTAAATCATTGACATTTTCACGTTATTTGCATTTGATAAACCCTGCAAACCCAACCATATTTGCAAATACGCAATCCTCGTCTGTTCCCGCTATGCTTTATGGGAAGCAGCGCAAGGAGTTCCGATTGAATTATCATGAGGGGCCAATAGATTAGTAAAATGAATTCGATCTCTCAATACGGACGAACAACACATTCAAATATTGTGAGGAAGACTAGCAGCAGTTAGAATTTAAAACGACATCATAAGTTGAAACTCAACAGATGTTCGAATATGTTTTTTAAAAGTACTAGTTGAAGCGAAGTACCGAGAAATCCATATTGGCTTGTTAGCTCCCTTCCCCTTCTAATACTATATCACCCACCTTTTTTTCTCTCGCTTGAATTAAGTTATTATCCTCTCCTTTTAATTCTACATGCATGTACCACCTTTTTTCTCTTGTTCAGATTGAATCAAATCCCTAAGCCTTTGTCCAATCAGACAATCAGACCGTAGAAAGCTGAATTAGATATTACCTTTTGTGACGAGAGAGAGAGAGAGAGAGAGAGAGAGAGAGAGAGAGAGAGAGAGAGAGAGAGGAGACGCAGACTTAAGCGTATTCCGAGTGACTTCCGGGGAAAAGATGTCAACATTAATCCCCGAATGAAATGTATTTTTGTTCTTGTCAATTTTGCCGGATATATTGAGGGAATGTGTGAAAGAAAATATCTTAGAACTATTATCATATATTGATTTTAATCAATTTTCGTTGACATGTATGTGTATTTCTTAAGAAAAAATACCCAAAAGTTCAATTCAATGGTTTAATGGACATCGCCATGTTGGCAGACAGTCAAAATGAAATCAAATGACACACAAAAGAATATTATAACATAAAAGCTATAGCATGCAAGACAATTTTATACAATTCTTTAAAGTCCCTGGAACTGTTTTCTCTGCATAAAGCATTTATCTAAGTAGACACATAGACGTTTTGTAGTATTATAGTCACATGGATTAACAATTTCTTTAATGGGATCAATACCACAGTATAATTCATCATTAAACATATCACAATATTGAAATCGAAGATTGTCATACACAGGACAGTAAAGTACAAACTGTTTTTCATTTTCGACTAATAATTTACAAGCATAGCATAAACGTTTTTGCTTAGGGATAATTGGTTTACAATATCTACCTGTTTCAATAAATAGTGAATGTGCACTTATTCTTAATCTTGTTAGGTGTGATCTTTCATGCTTTTTTCAAGGGAAACTTTAAAATTGAAAATTGAAACGGTATCCTTGGACAGACTAAAGCACAAATTAAAAACCTTAGCAAGGTCACGCCCGTCGTAAAGTTTGATTTGAGGATTAAAAAAAGTTCGTTATTTGTTATCATTAAATTTTGTTATTGCAAACTCGGAGGCTTCAGCGAAATTTTGTTACCGTCTAAATATCGTCTCGTATTATCATGTAGGCTTACTATTACATATCATCATACAAAATCGGTTGCTGCTAATTGTCAAATGATCACAGTGCATCTATACTGTATCATGACCGAGCTTCAATTCAGCTTTTCGTCATTTTTTTCTATTATGAACAACATGTTCACGATATATATAAGTAATAGTTATGAAATGTATGATCATATGTTTTCGCTTTCTTTTATTTGAACCTGATCATAAATACGAAAGATTTAAAAGAAAAAAAAATAACTTAATTAAACAAAATAAAACTGGACCTCTTCTCCGTACATACTTTTCAGCGAGAACCAGTCTACAACCTCATCATAACGAGTTACGACTGTATAACAGTAATTTACTGAATTTTATTTAATTTTTACAGTTAATTAATTTGTTAAAAGAAATATGTAAATATAAACAATAAAATGCTTTCTTTGATGATTTATGCGGGTTATAAAGGATGCGATCATTGCAGAAAAAAAATTATATAACTCGCTAAAAATCATGTATAGTGAATAAAGAAATAACACAATGAAGGATTAACATAATTTGTAGAGATGTAAGGAAATCAATTATCAAACAGCTATTGAGTAAATCATGACATTTTAGCAGCATGAACATAAAACAATAAGATAAAAGTTGAAGTGTCAATAGAGTAGCTGTCCATCTCTGACTGTGTCTTAGTTGGGATTAAGGCTATGTGGAATTTAGAACGTTTTTGAAACAGGAGTCGAAATAGAGGAAAAGTTTTTGTAGCAATTATCACAAGGTCCGAAAAAGTTAATTTTCACAATAATTAAAAATAGTCCGAATGAATGAATTTCACACTGTGACAGTAAGAAATTGAATTTAAACATTCACTGTCTTGAACATTTAACAAAGATAACACTACCTCAAGTTCAACAATTGAATAATTAGAATTAAAATTTAAACTAGAATTTGACAACATCTAAACTATACTACCTGTACTTTTCGTGAACAAACATCCATTTGTGTTGTTACATTCATTACGCTCACAGTTACAACGTGACTGACAGAAATGCCCATATAGTGGAAAGGGACACGGACTCTGACACAGAGGACCACCATATCCGACCGGACATTCTTTAAAAAAATCAAAATTATTTATCAAAATTTGGCGAAGAAAGTAGCACATTGCAAACTGAATAATTATGATGTTTTTCTTAATTCGTTTTTATATGCTCATTGGACTGATTCCGATTCAAACATATTCATTAATATAAATTCATCGGTAAAGTAATTATTATAAGTAGTATATGTGTATACTTTTACATGTACTTACTAACACATCTGCCCTCGTTTGCCTCAAGAAAGTAACCCACGCAGCAATTCAGTCTAAAACGCATTAATATAATATCTATTACATAAAAAAGTAATCGAAAAATCAATAATTAAAAATACACAAATAATTACATGTAGTAAAAGAATATAAAAAAAAATAATTATTACAAAATACCTTCTTTCGACGCATGGTATAAATGTGGTACCATGAATTTGCAGGCATCCATGAATGAACATAAAAATCACCACCAGCTCTTCCATAATAAAAGCAAGTGTGTGTGTGTAATATTATGACAAATTCCGAGGATAAGCATAGGAAATTGTATGAAAACATATAAGTAATGCTTAATTAAACAACAACATAAATAAGCAAACAATACATAAGAGTTTTTCTAATAGTATCCTTCCCTATCGTGCAAATATGATGAGCTTGTTTGTCTCCTATTTCCAATTACTCATGTATTTTTAATTTGCAAACTTAGGTTTTTGTGTAATACTTTTTTCTATTTGTATTCTGATTTTATAAAAGAAACCTTTTTATAAGCAAGTTTTAAAGTTTAAAAATTTTTCTCCATTATTGATTTTTCATAAGAGAACACAGGCTCCTGGAGTTATTATTTTTCTCTTAATGAAACCCTCTACGTAATAATACACAAAGTACACATAGCCGCTATTCTAGATTTATTCAAAATTGTAACATCAACTTGAAGTTTCGCTTGAAACTCATCGGTAAACTTATTTTGCGATTTCTCCGTCCTCCGATCGGTCCCTCAATATCTACGCGTACAACCGATTCAACCGAAAGGGTCCATAACACCTGTCATTAATGAAGAAAAAAAAGATCACCCCTCAATTTGCATCTACTGCTTTCGGCAATAAATGGCTAATAGAGGACTGAAGTTTCCATAAATTATACGTCGTACCTCAGGTATTCCCTTCCAAATATAGCACTGATACCATATTCAAAAGGCGTCGATTTTGAATTCGATCAACATACAATTTGAAATGATGAAAGTGGAGAATATATACATGTACAGTGTCAATTATAACTTTCATTGCACAAAGTGTATATAAACATGTTTATAAATGCAAATATTTTGAAATATTGAATTAAATACACGGTGAAGGGAAACTTCGTTTACATAAAGGTGTAAACTATAGTGTCAATTATGACTTTTGTTACATAAAATGTATATAATAACCACAGGGGCTCGGTTGTCGGATAGTGGAGTTCTGTATCATTTGTTCCCAAAGACATGATTAAAATTGGGCTTAATTGGTAATATCTTGTGTGTATTTCTGTGTATCACAATAAAAACGTTCACTGAAAACCCCTGTTTCAATCAATTTAAAAAAGTGTATTCAATGAACATTAAAAAATACTTCTTTTTAAATGAACATTAAATACACCTTTTTGATCATTTTTGTCTTCTGAAAAAAATAATACAGAACTCCACCATCTGGAAACCGAGTCCATGTGATATAAACATGTTTATAAATTCATATATTTTGAAATATTGACACAAATGCACGGTGCAGGGAAACTTCATTTATATAAATGTCATCCTTTTAGACATTTATCGCAAATCTAAGGTAGTAGATGCAGATTTAGGGATGATTTTTGAATGACAGGTGTAATGCGCCGTTTGGTTGAATCGGCTGTAAGCTTAGATATTGAAGGACCGATCAGAAGACGGGAAGATCACAAAATAATTTTACCGGTGAGTTTCAAGCGAATTTTTATGGGATTCCTGCAGGCTGCAGTATCAGGTTGCCCCCCCCCCCCCCCTTCACACACACACACACTTTTTCTCGCAGCAAGCATTTTTCTTAGATTTACATTTCAAAAATTGAATTATCATGGAGTTGGTCCCCACTTATTTGGGAGTATGTAAAAAATTAACTTGAAAATAAATAAGAAAATAACAGATTAGGAATTTCATACATTTTGGATTATTTTTTTTTAATACCACATGCCCCTCCCCCAACGGATTAGGAATTTCATGATTTTGAGAAGTTATGTTTTTATGCCCGTCAAGATTTGTTTTTGATGAGTTTGCCCCCCCCCCCCCCCCCCCCCCCCCACAAACACACACACTTTCAAAGAACGATACTACGTGGCTGTCCTGAAGCGCAACCTCCGACATTGTCCACCAAGGTCAATGAAAACGCATACCAGAGCTTAGTTCGACCAAAGCTAGAGTAAGCAACACCAATATGGAATCCACAACAGAAAAAACAACAGAAACAGATAAAAATAAGTTCAACCTGATGCATCGAGATTCCTTAGCAACAAACCTTACACTACAGAAAAACCAGACAGTCTGACATCTATGATGGTGAATCTCAAATGGAACACCCTAGAACAGACACGCATTTGGACTGACGTAACACTTATGTACAAAGTAGTTAACCAAGTCATAGCAGTCCTAATATCATACTAATCAATTTAACAGTACGAGGAACTAGAAACAGTCACTGTCTGAAATTCGCACCATATCACTGCTGAGTTAACGTATACCAATATACATTTTTTCCAAGAACAATCTACCACTGGAACACTCTACCAGAATTAGCTATTCTCTCACCATCATGGAGCAATTCAAAACATCTATTTAAAACATCCAGTCTTAATCAAACCACTGCATACTAAGATACAAACAGTTACCTGTGCAGTGTAAATACCACCGGTTAAGGATTAACATTTTTTAACATTTGGACACCGCCATTCCACTGCACGCATATACATAATTTCCTCACCAATAAGTGTCCGCAATGGAGTACTTACATTGTAGTTGAAGTTGAAAAGTTGCAGTTGATATGACAGTTTAAAATAAATTCAAGATGGCGACGATTTGTACCTTGAGTACTATTAGATAGAGAGTATACAGTTTTATTATGAGAAAAATATATAATTAAAATCATGTGCCTGTGTAATAAAACTATATGTAGTTCATCAAAATGTAAACAATAGCATAACCTGAGCTTTGTTTACATAACAAAATTTGTGAGCTTATAACTCGATGACTGAAACTAAAATTTCGGTTAACTATTAGAAATGCCTTACAGAAGAATTATAAAAATTGAAAACGAAAAAATAATTTTTTACCAAATTTGTGACCATGACCTTTTAAAACTTGGTTGGAAAGTAAAGTGTATAACAATAAAAATAATTGTATCTAAATGCACTAGAAGAAAGAAAGGATAACATTTTTTCAAAGTGCAAAATGTCATAATCATGATAAAAAAAAAACACGAGTTGATAAGATCAATACCAGCATGGAATATATTATAAGAATAAGAAATAAAAAATATTCAAACATTTTTCGAGAGGTATGGCTCCCTTTTATCTTTTATATCGTCCCACTTGTGTTTGAACGGGAAGTATTTAAACAAATCATTTAGGATTCAGGAAACCAGCATCGAGAAATAAGCATAGATATTTGTGTATATAATACTCAATTTATTTATTTTTGATTACTTTCAGGAAAGAACAGAACGTCCGGTGTGGACAAAGAGGGAAGTGTCATTGATGTATTTTTCTATTTCGTCTGATTGTATTCATCTCGTTATTATACAAGAGCAAATAAACGTCTATATCACTAAATAAAACTTTTTTTATAAATTGCTTTTTTTATTAAAGAAATTTTTATGGATTTTTGACAACTCCGGGTAATCGAACCGATGATCGCAAAACTTAAAAAAAAATACCTTTGCGATACCAATACACTTCCAATCTTGTATTTTTAGTGCAGGATTATCTATATGCGAGTGATTTGCAAAACACACTAGTGGTTGAAATTTCGTCTTTCAATATTGTCAAATACTGAAAACGACTGATGTATGTAAAAGCGTAATTTCATGCACACATTGTTGTTGGCCATATCGTATAGACGTATACATACATTTAGAGCGTTATATTAAAAATACGAAACATCAGAAGTTCGGGGGGGGGGGGGGGTCAGTTTCGAAATACGAAATTCAGAATTCGTGATTCGATAATCCACGTATTAAGTAACCAATCAAATAATGTGTATGTATGTATATATATATATATATATATATATATATATATATATATATATATATATATATATATATATATATTAGAATTTAAATAGAACTTTTTTTTTTTTCTTACCGCGGCAATTTTTTGGCTACGAATGTAAATAACAGGTTTTTTTTATCTCGACATGTATGATCTGTATGTCACAAACATAAACCAACTTACCAATATTTGTAAACTATTAGATACTATATTTGAGAGAGTTAGCTCTCTTGGTTAACTTGAACCAATTATCTGTTATCCCTTCATCATGCATGTACCAATAATTTTCGTTTATTATATTGTAGTTTGTACATACTGTACATAAGTATTTTCTCTACACTGTAAATTCAGTTATGAGAATAAAGTTCATTGTCATTGTCATTGTAAGTTACATTCTTTTCCATCAATGTCCCTGGTGTATTTTTTAAGCGGCTAATTATATAATTGATCTCTTTTGATTTACTTAGGCAGACATGTACTTGAGAACAATTTGTGTTTTTTCTAATCAGGCATTTATTGGATAAGATGTTTGTTTAATTGAAAATCTAATTATAGTAATATTTATCTTAAGGCGTTTGTTTTCATAATCATCAATCTTTGATTGCTGATTAGACACGGACAATGACTTACCGTGTAACAGGTCACATTTGATTTACCTAGTAAGATTATATTATAATAGAGCTCAATTATGTGTAAGCGTTACAAAAAAGGAAATGGTTGGACATTTTCAAACGGATATTTAGAGAAAAATAATTTTCAATCTATCTAAATCAAATACCTTTAAATATATATTACCATAAGTTTTTGAAAAGTTTTTTAGTTTAAGATAATATGTATGTGTCTGTAGCATTATTTGATTTGAAGAAATGGACACTCACAATTTCAAATAAATCATCGAGTACTCGACTATCATTCGACTGAAGCCTCTGATATTAATCGACTAATCCAACAGAGTAAAACTGACATCCCTGAGATATATATATATATATATATATATATATATATATATATATATATATATATATATATATATATATATAATGCACTAGAATGAGATTACTCCAGAGTGATAGACCGCACGACTTACACCAACCTCTGAGACAAAATACTGTACAAAATGTAGATTCTATTTCTTTTATAACTTCCTTAGTTAGTATATAATTATAGTGTTAATTGTAGTGCTAGATTTTGTTTCCTTGTTTTTGTTCTATATTCTTTTGTCCTGAAGAAGGGATTTGTTGTCCTGAAAATTTGACAATTTCAATAGTTCCTGTCGCTAGCTATTCTCGTGCTTTATGTATTATGATCGATACAATGACCTTGTCAGCAAGTACATTGTTTCATTAAAACTCATGCTGGCTGACTTTTTCTTACTCGTTAGACCATTATCTATACACCGGACTGACTTCGGTTTCTTCCGTTTTTCATGATCTTGACAATAAGCGCACGGCAGGTGCGACCGTTCGGCAGGGAATGCTTACTCCTCCTTGGCACCTGATCCCATCTCTCTCTTTTTAGAGGTCTGTGTTGCTCTGCTTTGTATTTCGCAGATTAACAAGCAATTTATAACTTAACAATTTAGTTAGAGTATACTGTAACATAGGTGCCCATCTAAATTCGTAAATGACGAATGATAAGTTTATTTATTTCAGTGCTATATGTATCAAGTATATGTACCTCTATTTACTGTTAATTGACATTTCTGCATTCGTCGTTAACAAAATTAGAGGACCGCATCTACATGTATGTTTTAATAAATTGTTTTTCTTTAATTTTATTCAAGGAGAGTGTACTCGGAACATACAGTTGAGCAATAAAGTAATTCAGTATCGAGTCACGAAGAGGAGGCTGAATGATCATCAAATCAACCATCAAATCTACCGAATACCTGCTTTGTTGCGCAATATCATGATGAATTATTATTTAGTAAAGAAAAAAATACAAATATTTCACCTTTTAGATATGGCTACATTCTTTTATTTTCATATATAGCTCCTCTTGATGAGGAGATCAATACAGTCTAAAAATGGCCACGACCATCGAGCCTTCCTAAGTATTTCACGTCTGTGATCAATGTTTTTTAAAGATCATTTGATGTTAAACTGAGTAATTCTCACAGACTACACACATGTCTTAAAATTGCAAGCAAATCAAGTTCATTTAATGAGAAATTTAAATTTAGATCTAAATTTTGATAAGAGCTAAGAGACATTGATCACATGTGCTGACTATATGAGATAATGGTACCAAAAAGTCAACAAGTTAAAGAATGTCATTGAAACCAGGCCCCGAGGTTATAAAACTGTTTTCATACTCGTACTCAAACTTGTACTCCGTACTCCGAGTATGTGCTCCACTGAGTACGACTCTAAAAACCGAGGTTATAAAAGTTTTGGAGTACGTTCTCCGCTCAGTACTATTTGGAGTATAGTCCTGGCATGTAGGCAAACTGTACATGTATTCAGATAAATTATTTATCAACAAAATGTAACACATTATTTACATGTACACACGCCCTTTTTCATCTGCAAGCATGGAGACGTGTCTGCATCTATAATTTTTTAACTTTTGAGCAACAAAGACGATGCATCCAGTGCTATTGGAAAACTTATCAACAAAATGTGATTATGTTAAATGTTTTTGGAAAACATCTCTCTCTCTCTCCCTCTCCCTCTCTTTTTACATAGACAAGCTTAATTTTAATTAACTGTAAAATACTCGAAGACTTCAATTCAATTCAATTTATTTATTCTCTCAAAACCATGTAAATGGTACAAGAGGTACATTATAAATATATAACATATATACATATATAAAAAGTCTGAATGCGCAGAGCTTGCTCATTTTGCATATGGAGAACAGATCTCATAAATTTTTGTAATGAAAATACATAGTTTTTGTAAAAATAAAGAATTGGCATTTGTCAATAAATTACTGAACTTGATAATATTTGGTTGGACATAGTATTTTCTTGCTAAAAATTTTTCTAATTGAATTAAAGCTAATGCATTGCATTCTAACAGATAATGAAATTCGTCCCCAATTTGATTATTATGATTAAACAGATTGCAGATTCTTGCGTGGCGTTGTAAATTATTCCAGCGACCAACCTCTATCGGAAGACGGTGATTACTTGTTCTAAATTTTACAAGAATATTTCTAAATTTTCTAGATAGTGTGTTTAAATATTTTTTCACAAACAAGCGTTGTTTTAAAAATTCTGTAACTGATTCCTTTACTAGAGTTGTTGATATCACTGTACCATTATTGAAGAAACTGATCTTTAAACTTTTGATTAATTAAAGCACTTATCCACTTTACACTCTAAAAATATTGATCCATCCAAATATTACTCATTCCTGTTGTGTTAAAAATATTATGTATACATGATATCCATGGATTGGTGGACTGGTTTTTGGTTTGGTATATCTATCATACAAATGCTTATAAACAATTCTACACAATTTGCATAAATCAATCTCCCCCAAAATGATATCATTCTTGTAAAAATACTTATATAAAGAGGATAAAGTACAGTTTCTCCATACACAATAAAATTTGGAGTACTAGATTTAAGGTTTAAAATATATTTCAAAAAACGTGAATGTAAACGTTCGATTATATCAACATTTTCAAAACCCCAAATTTCACAAAATTCTTTGACAGTTTCTTTAACTTCGTCGTTAAATTTAAATATATGTTTAGGAACTGGTCCTTTCGAAAATATGACAATTTTAGTTTTTTTTAACATTAACATAGAGTTTCCATGTTTCACAATATACAAAAAAATCATTAAGAGCATGTTGAAGATTACTTGGGGTTTCAGATAAAATTACAGTATCGTCTGCATAGAAAAGTATAAACAGTTTCATAAAAATACATAGATCATAATCAATATCTTTAGAAAAATTCGCCAAACCACTTATTCCTTTTTCAACAAGATATTTCTCTAAGTCATTGATATAAAGTGAAAATAAAAAAGGTGATAGATTTTCCCCTTGACGGACCCCGGCATTCAATTAAAAAAATCAGATGGCATGCCGTTCACAGTAATTTTTGATTAAATACCAGCATACATATTTTTAATAAAGATAAAACATTTCCCGGTGATGCCACTTGAAAAAATTTGTACCAGAGGCCATCTCTCCAAACAGTATCAAAGGCCTGTTTGAAAGCAATAAAAGCACAGTGTAACCTTTTTTTTTTACAATTAATAAGTGTCTGAGTCAAGAAATGTAAAATCAGTAAATCATCTAATGTAGAGTATCCTTTTCTAAACCCTGTTAAGCTTTCATTGATTAAAGTATTACTTTCTGCAAATGTCTCTAAACGGTTTCTTAGAATTAGTAAAAAGTTTCCCCAGGCAGCTTAAAAGGGTAATTGGGCGATAATTTTCAGGTTGTAACGGGTCCCCTTAAAGCGTTTGTTTTTATAAATTGGTTTTACAATACCTATTAGCCATTCTTAGCAAGACTCAAACAGAATAAATACATAGATCATACCTAATGTCTTTCAATAAATGATTCTTAAGAATAAAATTTGATGTCATAACACCAAATTTTATTTTTAGATAATCATTTGTGGAAAGACACTAATATAAGACTTAAGACTATGGCGTCATGATATTCAAAGAATGATTCCTTATTTTTTATATTTATATAATTTTCAGTTGTACGGTTGTACGGTTTAAATAAGAATATTAATTATGCAAACCCGCTTGCGCCCCTAACAATACGTCATTTGAATTTATTGGGCTGAAAAGTACAAAATCTATTTGTGGTGTTATCACAGACAAAGACACTGGAAAATGTAAATATTTTGAAATAAACAAAAAAGATCATGAGCTAGGTGATGTTCCGTGGTCAAAATGACTTTGATATTTGGAAAATAAAAATCAAATACTGTCATATGGTTCGGAATAGAAACCCTACCTTCTGGCAGTAAAATTGAAATAAAAGTTCCGGCCTATATTAGATAAAAACACATCTTGATCTCTGCAGCTAGTATGTAAAGTCATATAGGAAGCCAAATATTTACGTCATAATTTAAAATTATTGCCAACGCAAAAATTGAAAATTTGCAATTTTTTTATGAAAAAAACTTAACTTTATTCATTTTACAACAAGTTCTCTGTATGATATGTAAGCTGTCTTACCTGTGAATAGATACTCAGTATTTTACTTGGATCATTACATTGAGGAGATAACTTCCTGACCAAATATTGTAGCATATCCTGTTGGTATACATGGTTGTGTCCTGTAATAGGAATATTCAGGACTTTCAGGTACGTCAAAATCAGGCGAATATTAAATACAATGTCGCTATGACATAAAGCTGTCCAACAAATTTGATGTTGGACAGCTTTATGTCATAGCGACATTGTATTTACTATTCGCCTGATTTTTATGTACCGGATAATAGCCGAATAACAGAGCAACACAAATGTTATGAGTGAATGGCTTCTTCACGAGGTAATACTTGTATCTGTAGTGAGTGGTATAACTCACCGTTGTTAACTAGGCTTGAGGGCAGCATGATTTGTTGGACCTGAAAACAAAATTGTTGCCCTCAACATTTGGCCTTGGGCAACATTTCTGTCTTCAGGTCCAACAAATTATATGTTGCCTTAATAGCCAGGCAATAACAGTACTACATCATACTCAAAAGATGACTGTCTATAATTAAAAAACATAAACGTTAAAATAAAAAACAACTGAATAAAACTTACTTAATTTAAAACTCAAATAATTTAAGAAACTTTTCAAAAAGAACTGGATAGTTGACTTCATAAGGAAGATGGCTGCCTATTGTTTTGGACTCGTGCAACTGCTAAATGGTGTCAAACAAAAGTATCCAAATTCTTAACAGTTCTCATTAAACCGAGAAGAAAAAACAAACACAGTAACTGTTATTGATAAAATGTATACAATGAACTTGTAATATTGGCTAATTTTCAAGTGACATATTTCAGTCACATGCAAAGTAGTACAGAATCCTTGAAAATACGGGAATTTGGTGGTACAAAATATCTGACGTTTTCCTGGGTTTTTTTTTTTTAACGATTTTGACATATACATGCGAGGAAAACTGGCATGAAAAATATCAAAAATCGTTAAAAGCCAGTAAAACCTAAGCTATTTCGGACTAGAATTTGGGAAGTACATGTATCAAATTGTACTTAACTACCTTAACCTACGCTAAGCAAAGTGTTCCTTTGCTTAATATTTACATTTTTCAGTGTCTTTGCCTGTGATAACACTATGTATCGATTTTGTACTATACATTCCAATAACTTCAAATGACGTATAATTGGGGAACCAGCGGGGTTTGCTTATTTATATTTAAATATTTAATAATTAATAATAATAATAAAAATTATATGAATAAAAGTAATAAGGAATCATTCTTTGAATATTATGAGGTAATAATTTCGGTCGGGGAGTGATTAAATCTATCATAAAGTCCTTCGGGCTTTGATCACGCCCCGACCAAAATTATCACCTCATAATACTCAAGAATGATTCCTTACTCCTTAATTACAGTGTACATTTACATGAGGCCAAAATAGAATTATTGTTTGTTTGGAATTGCCTCCCGCCTCTTTGAAATATCCCCCGCTGATAAAATTTTTTTAGCAAAAAATAAAGAAAATTCTTTATAAGTAATATCATCTATTTCTTTCCTTTTGAATTTACTTCTGAATTGTTTTTATTTTATTTATGTATTGAATGCTTATTTTTCGATGTCCTCGGTCCGACATGTTAAACAGATGCCGTGGGGACAAATTATCATCCAATTTGTCTGAAAGGCCTAGCTTAAAAATTGTGCATTTTCAATGTTTCAGATACATCTAAGTATGTCCCTCCCCTAAATTTTAAAAGCGATGATACATGTACATCCCTGCTTATAGGACCTAAATCACAGGCACCTGACGTTATAACTTTTTCTCATCATAAAATAAATACGCTTTACCTATTAGGTAAAAAAAATTACAAAGTTGTCCATGCAAGGGGAAGGGGTAGGAGGGACAATTCTTTTTGCGAGGGTTGGGGGGGGGGGGTGGTCTCAAAAGAAGGCCTCAGATACTCCCTCAGATCACCGCCTCTCACCCCCCACCCACTACTTGCACACATGGAAAAAAAATCAGGATCCGCTCATGTTTCCATTGATCTAACTCGGTTTAAATCTATGCGTATATATAGTATATACCTTTTTTGAAATTTATCTATTAATAGATTGAAAAATTTACTCGCCGGCTGAAAATTTTCTCCATAGGCAGAGTTGTTGTTCGCTTTTCTCTACTACCGGAAAGTTTCTCTGCATGCTCTATGATGTAGGATTATTTTTCTAATTTTAAAAATTTTGAGTAAGTATGATCAAATCTAATTGACAGGATATTCCATTTTAGTTCCAGTATTTACTTGTATACGGTGGTTTTACATGTAGCATTACGCAATTAAATATCTTAATTATTTTCTAAGCCTATGACACATCATTTGCTGAAATAATGCTACATTTTTCCATATTTAATATATTGTAATGACATTTTAACTTCATTGATGTAAAAAAAATGTTTTTTTTCTTTCCAGTAAATTGAATGATGGAAGAAAAATCCAGTATTCCTTTATTGCTGTGGTTAATGTTCATATTTACAGAGGTAAATATGCTGTATGTTTATGAACGACCAAATTGAATACGATATTTATACAAGCATGCTCGGACCTAGCTGCAGGTCTGTAGCTCCTGGTCTGAAAAAAATTCGGATGGACGACCTGGAAAATAATACAAAACCCGCGTTAGCATTTTATTGTTCATATTTACATCTTTATATTTCTTTTAACAAATTAATAAATTGTTTGTAAAAAGTAAGTAAAATTAACCAGTGCGTTAAATAAAAGAAACAGCCAAATTGTCTTCTATGGGAATTTGAGTCTAACATCATCATGCCTATTTCGTGCAGTCCGTGATTTTTCTTAGGTCGATGAAGGTTTCGACCAATCGATAAACGTGGCGGGTAGATTTCAGTCCTGTCAGTTGCTACAGAGCTACGAATTACAATGAATTTCCGTAAGAAATAGAGGGAATCATACTCGGTGGATGTAAATATATCAATCTAGAAATCTTGAGAGGAAATAATAAAATCATAACACGCCGTCACACTCAAACACCTGTTTACTAAACAACAAATGTCGCACAACACTCCGTCGCGTTAACACAACAGGCACGCGGTATTTTTTGAAAGTGTGTGTGTGTGTGTGGGGGGGGGGGGGGGGGTAGCAGTTTCATCCATACAATCTTGACAAGGAAAAAAAAAATTATCATTAAAATCCTCAACCGCAGGGGGTGGGGGGGGGGGGTGCATTATACCTTTAACTTTAATTTCACTGTTCATTTTCTAATTCTCACTTCAATTTTTTGCATGGTCCCAAAAAAGTAGAGGGGGAGGGGGGCAACTCCATGATAATAATAATTCACCTTTTTATACATATATTCAAGAAAAATCATTGCACGACAAAAAGTGGGAAAAGTGGGGGCAGCCCCCTCCCCCCGGGTCCCCTGATGCTACGTGCCTGCACAACCTGCACATCACGCCGTACGCCGCATTAAATCAACTTCGTACCACACGCAGTCCAACTAACACAAACTCGCACAACATTATACATAAATTATTTTATGGATTCGAGGGCGACATATATCAGACTATTTACCCCGAGGTGACAAGAAAGCCTTGGAATATTATGTCGCCCGATGCCAAAGGGCTTTCCTGTAACCGAGGGACAAATATTCTGGTATTGTAGCCCTATTTATCACTGTTTATTAAAACCACGTGTTTCCTACACGTCATCGCGCTAACAAACGACGAGTGGGTAGATTGTGTTAAGTTGTGTTAGCGTAAGTGGAGTATATGAACACCTGTCATCAATTGCAATACACATTTTGTTTTGCATTACAAGCCAAACGATATATATCGTAAAAATAATAAATAAAACATTTAAAAGTCAATATGCCATTACCTGTACACTAACACAACTTCAAAATCAAGTCGGCATTTAAAAGCATTTAACCAAGTAGGACAACTAACCCCGCATACCAACCAGAAATGTTTCCAAAGGGGAAGGGGAATTCAGAGGGACTAAATCAATTGCCTGAGGGTGAGGGTCCTAGGCCTTTTTTTTTCGTAACTTAACTACTACATGTACTACAGTATTTGAATTTGTTATCTTCAAATTGTTTGAATCCACCCCCTCCCCCAGATCCATGTGTGCATTAGATAATTTTGCTACACCATTACTCAATTGCTTCACATTAATTAAAATAATTTCAACAGGATCTTGGACTTTGGGTAGTTGTGTCGAACAGCAATGTGACGTAGCCCTGTCAATTTCACTGCTGGCCACTCAGCCATAGCTCTTTAAAATTAACAGGTTGTCTAGCTTTTGATCTAAAACTGCGCAATACATGCATATTTCATTTGAAATCATCGTCATTTTTAACTTGTTACATCCTACCGAAAGTCCAAGGTCTTGTTAAAATGGTTCTTTATTAAGTTAGACATGCAATCAAATAGAACCATTTTAATAAGACCTTGGACGTTCGGTAGGATGTATCTTTTCCTTGAACCAAAACAAGTTAAAAATGGCGACCATTCAAGTGAAATATGCACAGATTGCGTTGTCTTAGCTCAAAAGCTAGATGAATCTTGATATTTACATTTGCAAATATGCTATCTTACATGAACCTATAGAATAGGGAAAACGTTCAATTCTGTGTGAACGTTTCCGTGACGTCACAATGATAACCGGACGCGCTTATCGCTTGTCGCTTGGATTATTGTAAACATAAAATCTCGGTAATTTTAACAGTTCTGAACGATTTGTCTCTCTCAAATGTAAATATAAGTAATAAACAGCAATGTTAAAAAGTTCACCGGGATATGGAGTTGGTTGGTATGTGATCAAATCTACTGAGAAGCACTTTGGGCTTCACAGGATTTGATCACGTGACCAACCAACTTCATATCCCAGTGAACTTTTTAAATTGCTGTTTATTTCTTAATTGAGTTCGAAGAGCCATGAATGAGTGTCCAGCAGTGAAATAAACAGGCCTACGTCACATTGTTGTTTGACACAACTACCCAAATACCAAGCTCCTGTTAAAATTGTTCTAAAGTACTCCTACGACATATATTGTTCTGGTAACATGTTGCCATGTACATTGAAGATATCTATACATGAGAAAGGAATACCTTATACATTGTAATATTTCGTAGTTTTGTTTTCAGGTTTTTGTTTAACAAAGGAGAAACATTACGATATAACAATATGGTTAATTTCATAAAACCATTGTAAAAAAGCAAATCAATGTGCCTGTTATACCCCGGTATATAGAAGCCTTCTGATTTTTTTCTCATTTGATTTATTTGAAGGTATCATCGTTGTCATCTTGCGGGGAATCAGCCAATACAGTGCGAACCGTTGCTCGCTGTCCAACAGACTCAGAATCATGGGAAATGGAGGCCAAAAACATGAACTGTGATGCCATTAAACAGAACTGCTCACAATCCTCGAGCAGACATCATTTTCAGTATCATTGTGTGGTCAATGCCTGGATGAATGCAACTTTGGAAGTCTGTGCACCTAATCGAACCATATTTGGTATGATACACGTATGCAAGCATTTATACTCTGAAATTAATCTATATATGTCACATGCTCGGATCTAAGGTGGTTGGGGTGGGCGTGGGACCCCCCTCCCCGGAATTTTCAAACTTATTAAATCCACATAGTAAGAATACCACCCCCCCCCCCCGCAAACAATATTATTCTTCGGACCCCCCCCCCCCCCCCCCCCATTGGAAAAAAATATAGATCTGCGCATGTGTCAGAAGAAGGCCAATAATTAATTGTCATGTAATTGTGTCTCATGAGGTAAGTTCATCTACAAGAACATTAAAATCAAATTATTCGTATTTTCTCTTAAAAGTCAATGCAATTTTGTTTAATTACACAATGGATTATGTTATTAACTTGAGAAATATGGTAAATATTTTGCTTGAAAGCATCTTTTCAACACTTTAACTACAATACACATATATATGATTAGTAAATGATACATGTATGTCCTTTTCCCCCACGTTCAACCTTGTTTACTCATCACTCTCATTTAACAAATTAAATTAGCAATATTGAATAAAGAATACATAATATATATAGACACCAAAATAACTGCATCAAAATAAAACTAAACTCACTGATGCTAGTTCCTTTCTAGCTGCAAGTCTGTAACTCCCAGTCTGAATAAAATCGGATGGTCGTGCATCCGATTTTTTTCAGACCTGGAGCTACAGACCTGCAGTTAGTTACTTTCTCTAAAGTCATACATGTTTACCTGGTGCTTTTATTATTTATAGGCTATTGTACAGAGTATAATGTCATGGGGCGAGTCATTCAAGAAAACTACGAAGCAGACTGTAGAAAACTTGATCCACCATGCCCCTTTTTCTACAACTCAGCCGAAGCATACAAGTGTAAGTTTATCTACCAACTTGTGAAAGTGAATAGTGAAATCAGATTGAAACAAATACGACTAACCACTATAAATAACATATAATTATACCTGCATAATTACACTGATTTTTAAAAGTTCGTGTTTAAGGAAAGTAAATATGGTTTGTGGAATAAAATTCATTGTGCAGATATTACTTTTTATTTCAACTATTTTAATACATAAATTATACCCTTTTGTAAAACGAAATTTTCAAATTGCAGATCAAAGTTGTTATCAACTGGTAAAAAAGAATCATCAAACAATAGAGTCTAGCAACGAAGGTATAAAGAAGCCGGTTGTGACATCAACTTTAGAGGGGTACTATTAGCTTTTGATTTGTTATGAATCGAAAAAAAAATATTTCGCAAACATTCATTGCCAATATTGTTCTTTTCTTTGAATTAAAATGTTGGTAAACACATAATTATTTAACCCGTTTCTTTTTGGCGTAGGCTGCTAATAATTTTGATTTTGTCAAAAATGTATGTAAAAAATAATACATGTCACTCTATATATAACAATAAAAATAATTGTCAACTTGTTAACCAATACATTCAAGAAAGCGAGCAAGCAAAGGGTTCTTTATGAACCTGTAGTGATTGGACAACACTACTAGTAATTCTAATCAAACATTATGTTCTGTATTTTCAAGTGGGGAGATAAATGATCAGCAGGATAATATTTTCACTTGTGCCGAATAAAACGCAAACAAGCTTACACGTTTCTTATTTAGAGTTAATTGGCAGTACCCAGTTTTTCTTTGGAATGTAATAACCTCTGTCCAACATTTGTCAACCTTGAATATGTACATGTCTGTAGTTTATGTGTAAATTGAATGTGATATCCTTCGTATACAATTTGATTAATGTGTGGTTCATGTTTTACTTACAGGCTCCGCGGAGATATAGCGGTTATATTTCTATCCATAGCATGTATGTGTTTTATAAGGAACTGTGTGTGTGAGTAACTCCCACAACTGCCTGTTTACCTGTACTTGCTGATGTGGTTAAAAACTTCATCTGACTTTCAAATGTTCATCCGATGGGAGCCAGTACAATTAAGTCTTTCAACATTACGAGAAACTGTGAAATGGCAGGGTTTAGAGTGACATTTGTTGACAAATAATAAGACTTTGTTACAAATACAATGTTACGGTAATGTTGTAATTTTCATACAAATCCAAAACCGTAACATATTTCTGTTTATCTGATGTTGCTTTTTAACTCTTCGTTGGATCAACCGCATGCATTGAAATATTAAAAATTATGCATATTCATCAATGATTTCACAATCCTATAGATGTTAACTTTGTTCTTGAACAGAACCACGTGACTTATCTTAGATTTACTTAAAATCGACATTCTACAATTAGTTTATCATGCACAGCCTGTTGGTATTAACATTAAAACGGTTGATTTACCAGTTAAAGGGGTATGGTCACGATTTTGGTCAAACATATTTTTCCGATTTTAATGTTTACAATTCTTCAGTAAGGCATTTTTAATAGGCAACAAAAATTTGAGTGTCAGTCGTTGAGTTATAAGCGAGTTACAGAGCTTACAGTTCTTTGCTATGTAAACAAAGCTTTTGTTTACGTTATGAATGTTGAAGTTTAAATTCCTGTTTTAGACCTTAAATGAATGTGTTAAACGTTAGGAACTGATTTTTTTACGCTTAAAATGAATTAGAATATAGACAAATCAGCTTATAAAACATGTTTTACTGGTATATTGAACCCATGTAAACAAAAACAGGGCACGAGCCTTGTTTACATGACAGTTGTGAGCCCTTTATCTTGCTTATAACTCTATCTCTGACTCTCAAATTTAATCATTAGAAATGTATTCCCAAAACATTGTAAATATTAAAAACAAAAAAAAAGAAAATAGAATTTGACCAAAATCGTGACCATGCCCCTTTAAAACTGCATATCTTAAATCTTGGTTGTGTTACCATTGCTCAAGCTATTCACTCTACTATAATCACGTGTTGAATAAGCCAGTTTCAATATAAAATGTGTAACAAACAAAATGTGTCAACTTTCTTTAGTTTTCATGTATAAACAATTATCCTTTTTAAATCGATAAAAATTTATTATAGGTATTTGTCTTGCAAACTCCAAGACCCTATCTCATCGATTGCAGATTGCGCTGTGTCGGCTTGGTTGTCTCGATTTCACTGTGTTGGCTTGTTACATGTACATGTAGCCTCGATTTCATTGTCTTGGCTTGTTAGCCTCGATTTCACTGTGTCGGCTTGTTATCCCCGATTCAACTGTGTCTTTTTGTTAGCTTAGATTTTACAGATGAGATTATATGAAAGATGAAAGATATATTTCAAATAAACATTTATATTTTTAGATTTGTAATAGAAATTTGTTTTGATATCCCTTTTTACAGGAAAAAAGGTTAAGCTGTGATAAAATGGTACCTTTTATTGAATGAAATGTAAAAGTTACAGAAGACAAGATCGATGCGCTTTTGACGCAATACTTTGTGTCCTAGACTGTTCAATGTATATACATTAGAAACAATTTTACTTTCCCATCACTAACTATCTTACAACGTCTACAACTCCATGTGTACAATAAGCTAGTATAATTTCATTAATGTTCGTGGGTGTCAATTTTCGAGGATAAAAGTAAAATGTCAAGGATACGTAAATTGTTAAATTGTGTTATTAGAAATTGCACCTCAATGAGCATTTGATTTTGTAGATCACCCCAACAAAGAAATCCAAGAAGACTGGTATATATATATATATATATATATATATATATATATATATATATATATATATATATATATATATATATATATATACATATCTGTGTGTGTGTGTGTGTGTGTGTGTGTGTGTGTGTGTGTGTGTGTGTGTGTGTGTGTGTAATGAATATTGATAAAAGCAAGTTTATGCGGAAACCCCGCACTATAAGTCGCCGACACACAAATGTTGACATACTTTAATTGCTAAAAATTATTTTTCTCTTATCTCAAAAATGTTTGAGAGAAATTGCAGTTATTTTAAGGTAGACTCTATTACTTAAACCATTCAGGCAGTTCAGAAAACAAAATACGACAGGGTTTTCCTGTTAAACAAGAACTGTAGTATCGAGCCCAATTTCGCAAAAGAACGGGCGGACTCTTTTTTATTTTAATAAGAAGTAATCTAAAAACCAATTTTAAGTTAGTTTTTATATGATATCTATCAAGATGATAAAGAATGGCTCTACATGTACATGCAACTATTAACGTCATTCGCTATTGTACATTGTAAATTATCCGCCCTTGGTGCACTCGTTGATTCATAAGGCAGTGTACCTTAAAATATATGCTTTCGTTGTACAGGTTGTGATGTAATCACAAAATAACGTATCAGAAATACGAACTCTATTATATTCCCATTCTACAGTATATTACACCCACTAAACAGTCAAGCACTCTATATCTTTATCGTCTTCTTTTGTCACAACGACCAGCCCACCTTGTGTAAAATTTCGCTCCGCATTTTTGCACGTCATATCTTTAAATCATTGACCGCCATGTAGGCAGATAATACAGTAAAAGACGCAAAGATTCCACTCCTATTACTCTGACTAACATTAAACAGAAATGTGATACGAATGAAAAACAATCCATGGAATGTATAAGGAAATAGGTTAACCAGTGCAAAACTAGTGCCATTTTTTTAAACCCCTTAAATTGAATTACACGAAGCTTTTTTGTATGTAAGGAACTATATCTCTAGATATATGCAGCTGCTTTCTAGAATTAAGACTTATTTCTTTGTAATTAAATCAAGACATCCTATTGTATAATTATTCACTTATAATAATAAATATGTCAGTCGACGTTTCTTGGGGTCCCCATTCGATGGAAAGCATTCAATCATGAAACACGTGTGAGCTCTGAATTCAATTTACGGGGTTTTTAAAAAATAGCACTAGTTTTGTACTTGTTGTATATTCCTTTAAATTTTTCAATTTCAGACATATAAGCTAATCATTAGAAAATCAGATACGAATGTACTCATCTAAGCCCTTTATACGCTATTTGATAAGGAAGCTGGATGGTCAACAGATTAACCATCAGATTTGCCTAGAATTTTAAGATATGATTTGTTTAACTATAACCTAATAATTATTTAGTAAAGAGAAAAATATATATTTAACCTTTTAAATATGAGCATTTCCTTTTATATAGAGCTCTCCTTCAAAGGAGATCAATACAGTCTAAAAATGGTCACGACCATAGAGCCCACTTAATGGCAATTAGCTGAACAGGACATTTCGTATGGTTATTAAACTGTCAAAGTACAGAGAAGATTAAAATGCAACTCTCAAATTATCTTTATTTCTATAATAAAGTATCGGGAGTTATTTTTTTTTTAGATTTTGCGTTGTTATAAGCTAAATGTTGCGTTGCTACAATTTTATAAAATTGTGATTCTTTTAACTCTATAAAAAGCAATTCCGAGTAACCAGACAAAATTCCTTCCGCAGTAAACACCCAATTGCTTTTCATAACAATCCTACAACACCCATGCAACAGATGACTCGAGACTTCTAATTACACGGATCCATCTCCATACATGTACAATCCCATTTCTGTACTTTGTAAATGTACAAAAAGTGCCCTGATCTTTATCAAAACTTGTATATATATTATATAACGCCCTTTTAAACATATCATATTACATAGAAAAAATATATAAACCAATGATATATCTTCTTCTTTTTGTCCACAATTAACGATGATACGATTCAAGCGAACATATTTGTGTACACTGTCTCTTTTGGTGTACACTATCTATCATTTTAAAAAAGTATACATGAAACCATTCATTTTTTATATTTTAAATGTGTTATTAAAAACATAATGATTAAGAATTTTAATCGATCATGAAATGAGTTAATATTAATCGTTCAAATGTAGTTGATTTTATTTTATTGTAGTCTATGGCGTTCACTTCCTGTGAGATCTCAGTCCTAACCGTGAATTATGTCAATCAGTGTCCAACAGATTCCAAATCCTGGCAGTTAGCAGCAAGAAGAATGAACTGTGAGGGAATTAAACAAGACTGTGTACACGAAAGAAAAGCAGGCAACCATCAGTTCGTATTTCAATACCATTGTGTAATAAATGTTTGGAGAAATGCTACAATAGAAGTTTGCGCATTCAACCGCACAATCCTAGGTAACTATTTTCATAATTTATACATTCTATTTTTCGCAGGCATTTCCACATTTTGTTTAAAAAAATAAAATACTTATGAGTTAGTTAAAGCCAATTTTTGAATTAAGAATCTTTTTGTTGAATCGTTAAAATCAAATTCAATTTAAATCATTTCTTAAATACATATAGTACCTAATGTTATGTCATCTATATTAAGACAAAGTGATAAAAACAAACATTCAGTAAATAAGGTAAGTTCTACATAAATCCATTAATCTTAGGCGAGTCCAGATTTTATCTAAGTCCATCTTTACCGAAAGGAAAATAAAGTGGGAAAACTAACTGATTATACCAAGTATATTAAGTTATAGCTATATATTTTCAAAGAATTGTTGATTTGGGTTTTTTGAATGACTAATGTTTAAATTGAAGTATGTAATATATAATTTGAAGTATTTGTGGTTGTGTACTTAATGTTACTCAACAATAATTTTGGCTAACAAAGCATCACATTATAAAACATAATCATGGTGAAATATTCAATAATTATAATATTACTCAAAACCCTAACCTACGAAAGACGAATAGGGCCACATAAAAAAATATTTTTATCTCGTAATTACGAGAAAAGATCTCGTTATTACGAGTTAATTATCTCGTTAATACGAGAAAAGATCTCGTTATTACGAGCAAAGATCTCGTTATTACGAGTAAATTATCTCGTTATTACAAGAATATATCTCATAAATACGAGAAAAGATCTCGTAATTACGAAAAAAGATCTCGTTATTACGAGTTGATTATTTTTTTATCACGAGAAGAGATCTCATTATTACGAGATAATTATCTCGTTATTACGAGAAAATATCTCGTAACTATGAGAAAAGATCTCGTTATTACGAATTTATTATCTCGTTATCACGAGAAAAAATCTCGTTATTACGAGTTAATTATCTCGTTATTATGAGAAAATATCTATATAAAATGGTGCCTTTCATTGTTATTTCATGTACTCTCTGAGTCTCTTTATGTAAAAGGGATGAACATATCTTAAGAAATTCATGAAAATTAATGAAAAAAACTTTAGAAGAAGGAGCAAAGCAGATTGATTAATAAATTAAATGCCCGATTTATGAATATTAAGGATAATGTGTTTTCAGACTCCAAAATGTTAATATACAAAAACAATTAATTTTAATATAGATTGTGCATAAAAATATAAAACACAATTGGATATCCCGTTTATCCATGATTGTTTGTAACTAATGGAATTGTGTTTTTATGACTAGGACTACCTGGTATTTACATCGGAATTCTAATAATTTATATGTACGTTGAAAAGTAAAATTACACGGAGTTCTTTCCACTTATTCATATAAGATAGAATGTCAAATCCGATTATTTTATGTAGAAATAAATAAATAATGACCATTGTTATTTGAAAATAATCAAAATTGAATTAACGTTTCTGGAAAGAAAAAAAATAGGTTGAAGTGGTAAACCAATCGACTTGAAGGAATGGATCTGATGAACGAGGAACACATTATGTAACATTGTTTTAACAACTAATATGAATTTTATTATAACGATATATATTTTCTCGTAATAACGAGATAATGAACTCGTAATAACGAGATCTTTTCTCGTGATTACGAGATCTTATCTCGTAATAACGAGATCTTTTCTCGTGATTACGAGATCTTTTCTCGTAATAACGAGATAATTAACTCGTTATAACGAGATCTTTTCTCGTGATAACGAAATAGTTAACTCGTAATAACGAGATCTTTTCTCGTAATTACGAGATAAAACATTCTTTTATGTGGCCCTTTTTGTCTTTCGTACTAACCATTTATCTATCTCATTGGCTTGATGATGTTTTCTTACGCGGAATATCATTCCATCTATCAATTTGTTAAAGTGAAATGAAATTTTATATTATGCAAATGAATTTTAATATTCCTGTGGTAATGAAATCAAATTTACATTTTTCACTCTCTTTGCTTGTGATAACACTACGTATCGATTTTCTACTATACAGTCCAATAAATGCAAGCGTGATTTGCTTATTTTAGTTAATTATATTCAAATATTGAATCCTACACTTCCAAAAAATTATATAAATGTAAATAATAAGGAATCATTCTTTGAATATTATGAGGTGATAATTTCGGTCGGGGCGTGATCAAATCTATCATAAAGCCCGTCAGGCTTTATTGGATTTTATCACGCCCCGACCAAAATTATCACCTCATAATACTCAAAGAATGATACCTTATTCCTTAAATAGTTTTCAGAACAACACCACACGATTACATGAATTCAAGTAACTCACACTTTTAGTGCAAAAGATCATGACTATGAATAAAAAAACCGACCTTGTTTTTTTGTACTTGAAAATAAAAGAATAACATGTTCTAATCGTACCATTATTCATTTCTGAATAGAAATATACATGTAATATTGGAGTTCATTTGGTGTTTTATCTTATGTCATACATGCCCACACCTTTAAGACACGAATACGTAAAAATCTACCTGTTATTAAGTTTGTCGTTTAATGTCCTATTATGTTATTTACACCCACATACGTTATCTTTGACACGTTCATTGGGTACATTAAAATCATATGCAAAACGACATAAACTCATGCCTAAATTTATTTAACAATTTATATGTATTGATTAGGTTATTGTGCTGAGTTTAATATTCTGGGATCAGTGATACAAGATAACTACTACGCAGATTGTACGAAGCACGACCCGCCATGTCCATCAGTATACAACTCAGCGGAGGCATATAAATGTAAGTTAGAGATGACATGATATGTTTAACTTTATTTATTAAAGGAAATTTAATACTGTAATGATAAATATTTACATTTTCCAGTGTCTTTGTCTGTGAAAACACTACGAATCGATTTGTAATGTATACTCCAATACATTTCATAAATGTTTATTCTAATATTTTATCGTTCAATTGCTGACAATTGTATACATATTAGTAATAAGGAATCTTTGTTTGAATATTATGAGTTGATCAAAGACAGTTGGGAATTGATCACGCCCGATCGTGTTTGACCATCTCATAATACTTAAAGAATCATTTCTTATTCCTTAAATGGCTACAAAATTGATAACTGGTTAGTCGGATTTCACCTGGAGACGAATGTTTCAATCCAAAAAGCACTGAGGATTAAATGTTGGAATTGTGCATGTTCCTTATATCTTTTTATGCATCTATTCTACATTAGCTAAAAAAAATATGAATGGTGATTGATGGAAATTGAATATAAGGTCACATTTTATAAGAATGTTTACGTGTATTTATATTTGAATCTAATGATTAAATAGTATTTTGCATTATTCATTTAACATATATACGTTAGCCTGAAGTTACTATTATTTTTAAAGACGAACATTTAAGAATACCTTCTTTTAAAAAAGAAATATTGAGTCGATATTAACTGATTACATTTCGGTACTTCAGATAAAAGCTGCTATGAATTGGTTCAGCAAAATCAAGGGAAAGGGAACACAATTTCCTCAGCTAAAAGGTAATACTATTTTTATATAATTCTCTTTGATTTATAGTTTGATATTCCACTGGTCCGTACCATTATGATCCACTATACAGACGTCTTTTCAATTTGAAATAGTTTTTATAGCCCTATACTCTAAGCATCGATGTTTATTTAAACTACTGATGTCATAGTATTGAATGGTTGCTAACTTACATTCCAATGTTAAATAATTTTTCCAAAAGAAAAGTAAGACATTTCCTGATTGATGATACATGTAATTTCTTTTTTAAAAATACGGCAATAAACAGCGATAATTAGTTGCAAAGCAAATAAACAATCAACTCATGTAAAAATATCATATAATTATAAAATGTCAAATGAGGTAAACTCTTTAGCAGCACGTTGACACTGTGTTGATAGGCTGTTTCAAAACTAAGCAACATTCAACTTGTATAATTAATTAACGCCTTTTATCAACTGATGAACCCAATGTTTTTAATTAATGTAATATAAGACGTATTATTTATATGAATTAAATAAATTACTGTCAGTTTGACAAATAGTTTTGAATAAATGTTCCAAGAATTATTGTTACAGCCAAATTCATATACCCTATATACATGTTATATATTGAGGGCATTATGAGGATAAATAAAAGTTATGTTTGAAGCTACAATCATATGCTGACACAGAAAGAAGGAACTATCATAATGATTTTTATTTTTATGAATATTGAGCTAGACTTTGAAGTAAAAGCTAATATAAGAGAGACAATTCTTTATGAAAATGTTTTATTTCTTTATCTTTAAGAAGGTAGAAACATAAATTAATATGTTCACTACTTTACACTTCGAAATAAAGTGTGACAATTTTTGCAAGAGTTAAATTCTTTTTTAAAAAATGCTACATAATTAAGTTATTTTATAAGCTGTATGTTTTGTTCTTAAGACTAATACTATTTTTTCATATTGTTTTATTTTTAAGGACATGTGGAAATCTTACAACAACTTTCATCTTCATCTTATTTCGATTCATCATTGGAAAAGTATTTCATACATGAACCTGTTAAGGTATGCCAAGATTTTGAATTTGCATTTATGTTGTCTATATTGTTTGCGTTAAAAATTGCCTTATTTTATGTACGTACATGTATGTTGCCAAATCTGTTATTTTTAAAATTTAGTGTTTTCGACCAGGCGTCTAGTGTGACAATGTTTCTTTTCCCAAAGCAATTTTATTCGATAATTGTACCTGATAGTTTTACTATCTTAAATACAATATAAAGTCATGTCAAATGTTCGTAGTAAAAATTAATTCTAAAAGTTTTAAAACTTTTAAAATCTAATTATTACAATCTAACACTAAATAACTAACTAAGGCGTAAAAAAAATTGTTTAGGGTAACACTGATGAAAAAAATTAGGTTACGTAGTTAGGGATGTTTTTTAATTTTATCATATTTTTTTCTGCACGCGGGCATATTTAAACACAGGTTTTCAATGGAATTAATATAAAAATCATAGTCAGATGAAAAAGACATTTAAAATGGTAGGATTGGGGTATTTTTGTTGATTAGGTCGGGTTACACTAAACACACAATATTTTTTTTTAGGCCTAATAAAGATTAATAACCTCAGGAATCATAATAGAAATAAATATGAAAATTCTTTGTGATAGCTTGCATCTATTTTAATATCATGAATATAGCAAGTTTATATTACACATACTCTTATCTACAGTCTATATGCATGCATTCTGTTTATAATTGGACTGTACACTGTACAACCCCTACCACATTCATTATGATTTGATTTACATCGCTAAGTATAGCTTCTATATTTGTTTCATTTTTTTTTTCGATAGCATATTCACTAGCTTATAAAAATAAAAGCCATTTGACATATTATCAGCTAAATATTTATCTCTTTGAAATAAATCTTTTTGAAAAAGCCCAACTGCAATGTTTTGAACCTAATACAAATCCTTCTTAAAGGGGTTTGCTGTACATACATGTTCATAAAATATTAGTGTTGATGAACAGTTGACGGTTAAGCTATGCAGTTCATGTCCTATTGTGACAACATTTCACGATTCGTTCTTAATCAATGTGTTAATTGTTGAACTACGTCATCATATGAGAAAAACATTTCATTGAAAACATGTTCCGCAGGTTCTGAAATTCTTTGGATCCACAGTTTAATTTATCATACTGAGATTGTAAACAAACAAAAAAAACCCAAAAATAATTATTTATCATATTTCAAAGCCTAATCAACGCATTTATGTTTTCAATATAAATATTTGTGTATTACATAATATTTTGTTACTTTTTACAAGATGTTGTGTAATTGTAAACTACTGAAAAGAGACTTATAGTATATTATTGATTTGACGGAAGTAAATCCTTAAACCTATCTATTTTTCTTAAAGACAATTTTGGCGATAGATAGACGTTAAGGCATCTTAATAGTAATTGTCAGAAAAAAGATCAAGCGTAATAAATGGCTTGATCAAATGTATACTCTTCTTAAACGACAATCGTCAATCATATGACTGTTGAACAGTTATTCGGCTTTGAAAATTTCGATAGCTGGCATATCGCCCTTTAAAATATATTTTATGAAGAAAAAAAATAAACAAAGAGAGAGTTCTCTATTGGAAAAAAATCTGACATTATAGTGCAGTCTAAGGAACAAGAGGAAACATTAAATATTTCATTTATATATGAAACTGATTAAACTGATCATGGCAGCAATGATCTTTTCACGGTATTGATTTCATCAAAATTTAGAAATATACCTGGTCGCTATTACCAAAGGCTCAGTGAACATAACACACGATCAATACACTCAAAATCAGGTGACTGCAATTACGAGAGAATAGTAAGTTGAAAAAATAGCATTCACTTGTTTGATTATATTTTGTCAGATTCATTAAAAAAGTGTACACAACGTACATGTACCAAATGAATAGTTCATTTTCAGTTTTTATACCTTAATAGTTATTTGACTTCTTCCACAATGCAAATATATGTGTTATTAAACTTGAACACGACCCATTAGAAAGCAAAGTCACACAGGTATATTAACCCTTCAAATTCGTTATATCTGAACTCGAGTCCGACGTGTAGAATATTTTTGTCTTTTGTGGTCTTAGAATGTGTTTGCTTATTCCTTTTTATTCCTTTCATGTGCATTTTTTTTTTTAAAAATATATTTATTCAATCATATAAATGTAACAAAACAGAAGATAATGTCTGCGCAGAGGCCTAAGTGAAACATACAATCCGAAACTATATTTTCGTTTCAAAATTTTGTAGGGAAAAAATATACATTAACAAGTAAGTTTCCGGTTATGAGATGTCACTGGCTAAGTATGACATTGGTACAGTAAATAAAAAAGGAAAAAAGAAATCACAGGTTGTTGCAATTTCATCAAAAACATATAAATATCATACATATATTTAGATTTGTATTTAAATTTATAGATATTATATATAACAGAGGTATATTTCTCTGGTAGATGTGTGTAGGGGGATATCAGTATAAGTGTCCAGAGAATCCCACTACAAGCTTAATCATCTAAAAGCCTGGTCACCTTTAGAGCTATATTTTTCCGTTACAAAATATTTCAGGAAAAAAGTGTACATTTAAAAGTAAATTTTTAGTTATAAGCTGTCATTGATAAAGTAAAAATGGCGAAAGAAAAAATAAAGACCCAGGTTGTTACAATCTCTTAAAAAAATCAAAATAATAATATTTCGATTTGTACATAAATATAGCATGTGCATGTAACAGCATTTTTCTGGTATATATATGTGTAGGGGGATATCAGTATAAATGTCCAGAGAATCCCCCTACCAGTTTGATATTTTATAGGCCTGTTCACCTTTAGACACATATAGTGACAGGATATAATTTGAAGTATAATTACAATTTTTCAGTTAATGTATTAAGAATTTCAAAATCAAACATTATGCTTTTTGCTGACATAGTCATATAAAATTGTGCGAGTGCACTTTTCAAGAAACTTAATAAGCCATTATATGTTACAATGTCAAAACTCTTCACTTTATTTTATATTTGTACATTTTATAAGCCACACAAGACAAAACATTATGAAAGATAAAAGTGTTTTTGTTGCAATATGCTGGAAAACCAATAACAATAACTTTCCATGTTACATTTATATTTAGAATCTCAGATACTTTCTTCAAGATGGGTTTGATATACAGCAATCAAAATAATTACTAATTTTCTTCTTTACTTAAAACTTTTCGGTATGAAACTTAATAACTGTAATTCAGAAGCTTAAATGACTTGGTTTGACGGGCCCAAGTATATATTGATTTACGGCGTGTGCAGCATCTCCATACAAGCAGTACGGTTCTTTGTATGTAGAGTTTATATAGCGCCTCCAAGACCACTTTTTCTAAACATTGCTGCATCATGCCGTTTACCATCAAAAGGCCCAGATAAATAGGCAATCAAATATTGGGAGAGTCAAATAGTTGAAATTTGATACTGTGTATCAGGTGTAACGACGAAAAGTGAACCCCCGTAGAATATTGACCGGGGGTCATTTTTCTACGTAGAAGTCGGTTGTAGAATACTTGGATTACATCATTAAAATTATGGTATAAGGGTCATTATTCTCCGTGTGGGTTGTAGAAAAATGACCTTGTAGAATATCGACTATATATCAATATTATTGTCTTTAGGGTGGATTCAGGGGTGGTGCTGGTGCTGGGGGAGGGGGGAAATCGCCTGTTTGATACTTAGATTGTTCGAATAACCAGCTTGAGTACGCTTTTCCGATCACCTGTTATTGCTTATCAACATTATCTTAGTCTGTCATTTAATTTTTCAAATTAAAAAATAAAAGATATAGTCATTAGTCATGTTTTGTTAATTAAAGTACACTGAATAAAAATGTTCCCCTCACATTACATCTTGGCAACAGAAGAAAAAGAAAAAAACAGGGAAAGAAAAAAATTATCCATCACAGTCTATATCGCCATGAGAAATTTATTCTGAATCTGGATCTGAAATAGGCTTATCTCATCACACGCGTGAATCCAGAAAATTTTATCCGGTGGTGGGGGGGGGGGGGGGGTCCGAGGGATAATTATGTTTGCCAAAAGGGGGAGGGGGGTCAAGGCCTATTATCGGTCAATTTGATAAGTGAATTTAAAATTTTTTAATTCCCCCGCTTCTTAAATCGGCGATTGCATGCATCATCCCATTTTGATATTTCTAAGAACAATCATTTTCTTGTTACAACAGGTTTAAGAAGAATATATCTTAAATAAATACAATGCTTGATTTTAAAACAATATAAACGTCACAAATTCCAAAACTTCGATTTCAGAATTGAACAAAAGAAACGGAATACTTTATAAATGATTCTGTGTGAGTTTAAAATCGATCTCTATTCTAATCAAAATTAAAATGTACTCGCAAACTTCGGTATATAACAGAGATAGCAAATCGCAAAGAAATAATGACACTAAAAAGGGCTTTACATGTAGCATTGGCTTTGACTCAAGTTGAATACAACCGCGGTACTTACATGTATAAACGACATTTGAATCTAGCATCTAATACAGGCATATTCTGACTTAACTTTAAACTTTCCTTTGATTTAACATATACATGTAAGAGTCCCAGGCATTTATATTCATTTTTAGCAGTCTCTAAAAGTATTAAAAAAGAAAAACCAGCGGTTAATTTATTAATATTCTCGAAAAAGTGATCTCTTAACTGAGTATTAATAAAGTATACATCTATTGAGATATGTTTGTCGATAAGTAAAAAATGAAGTCATCATCAACGTGTTGCATACTGCATACAGAAAGTCGGGAATGGAAGTCCTTTACAGTAATGCATTGTATTTGACGGTTCGTTACAGATCAGATTAATTCTAAAATTTATTTGAGACAAAATGCGTCTGTCAGGTAAAAAGCATTCGGTCTAATTCATGTATAATGTTTAATGGTTTAAACAATGTTTCATTATGTAAAGGGAGCTAAAGCGAGCGCATCATCATGCATGTATCTTCAAGGTATAGGGGGGGGGGGGGGGCACAACCCTAAAATGGCTTAGCGAAGGGGCACCATAAGGCAAGCTGACGAGTTCTTTAAGTTTAAGTTAAACAAAGACGTCGCTTTGTTCAAACTGATATTATATATGTAACATGGTAAAACGTGAGGCGCATCCATCTTTTATATGCTTTCGCCGCCCCCTTCCCCCTCGCCAAACATGAATGCAACACGTATCACCTCTGATTTCTATAATTTATATGTAGTTTATAGACGAGGTCAAAATTCTGACTATGCACTGAAAACTGAAAATAGCCAAGACTGATTATACAATAGATATATTAAACATGTATATTCTATAAAGCATACAATTTTCTTATTTGGGATATATATCTCCCGTCTAAATAAGTTTCTTCTTGAAAACGGAAATGGCGGGTTATTAGTCTAAGAGTGTCTTCTAAAAGTCCCCAACAATTGGACAGAGGACAGAAATTTATCAGAGTTGTTATCAAACCCGGTAATCCTCTTTGGGTCCATCTCTAATAAAAAGAAGTAAACCAGGTTCCGTGTGCGACATGGATAAAATTCAGCATCTGCATAATTAAGAATAAATCAAAACACAAAGATATTCTATACATTAAAAGTGAGAAAATGGGATAAGAAAACATTTAGAATGCATTTATTTATTTTTACTGATCTAGGTGAGACTGAATTCAGATTTGCTCCTGTCAGATACAGAAACTAAATCTGCTTGTCTATTTGGGTAATCGAATCTCCTCAAAGTGATACAAAGGGCCTCTAACCCAGGGCGATGCTGTTGATTTTTCACACAATTTTGCTTTGAATCCTAAGAGTATGAACCATACGTTGAATGTCACATTTGATGAAACTAAAAAGAAATATTTTTTTACAGGAACTATTTATAATGCGATAGTGCTAGTTACAAGTAAGTTATATACTTATTTTGAAAAAAACTTGTTATGTAACACAAATATTTATATAGTTCTAACTATACACTGTTGATCGCTCAGTACAGAAAAACTCAATCTCGGTCCGTCTGGCACTAGCTGAGGAAATTCAGTATGTATTGTGGATTCTAATACAATGAGAATTGAGATGAGAATTAATACAAATTAAATTGCCAATACCCAGCAAGAAAAGTAGATTTGCGGTACTGAAATGTTAATGTGGTAAACATATTTTAAAAATATGAAGAAAAGTTCCAAGAATTTACCATTCAAATGTTCCATATTTCTTTCAAAATCTCAGTAGCGTGCGTTTGTCACCCTCAGTTACTCATAAATAATCTAAGGCAGTTTGGTTATTTTCTTGGTTTACTTTTTCAAGCAACATGGTAAACTTATTTACCTTAAATGCCCCATCCCTGCTGATTTGACATCTGCAACAAGCACTTCCGGTATTACGCGTAACAAAAGCATTTGTATATGCTTACGGCTAGAATGTGTATGTGTACCGGCACGTTATATTTACACGTCATAAATTTTGTGTTACTAAAGGTCATTAATTATTCATTTTATTCAATGTTTCCCGAGAGGTGTCTGCTGATTCTGCAATGAATTGTTCTAGCTTTTCATAAATCATAAAGATAATAGAGTAGTAATATGTATGAATGTTTCACATAAATCGTTATGTATCCAAAGAATAATTTATTTATAATATATACATTTATAAACTATGTTTATTCAGAGTCAGTAGGTAATTCAATTGTTGCACTGCTTTATGTATTTATGTAAAATAAAGTCTCTGTTTCAAAAGTAATTCAGCTTTATAAAGATATACTAGACTGTTACAATTATTATGTTAACCATTGTATGTAAAAAAAAAAAATGACTATATAAATGTAATTATTGTCTTTATACAAATTTATATTCACTTTTTAGATCGCTAAAAAATAGAGCTTTATGGTATTTAATCATAAAGAGTTGAAAAATACAACTTTTTTACTTTTAATGAGCGATCTCTTTTTTTTTAATAAATAAAATGTCCAAACCTTGTATATTATTTCGCATATGGAATGAAACGCTTGAAGAGGAACAGATAATATAAAAATAACTAGATTAGAGCTATAAATCTTAAATATTATCAAAATAAAACACAAATCAAGAAAAACATATATAATGAATGTGAATTTTAAAACAATCATTTACATTTATTTTAACATTACCAATGTTGATAAACAGTAATACTTTTACAAACTATTTAAAAACTATATTGGTACTCTTATTGTTTAATTTTCTCTTTTTCGAAATGTTTTTAAACTGATTTCAATGAAGTAGCGTTATCATTTATACAACTTTATAAAAAAAAAAAATAACATCAGTGGCGAATTCAGCATAGCAGGTTCTCAAGAGCGTTCGCCAAAATTTGCATTACAGGTATACACATATTTTGGCGAACGCTTGCGAGCACCCGCTTTGCTAAACATGCCTCAGTTCTAACAGTCCAATAGACCGATATCTAAATATTTCGAAGGAAACAAATTGTAGCAGAGAAGGTGGTTTTTTTTTTTAAACAAGGTCGTGATAATTAGATATACATTTTTTTTGTACAATTTTCTTTATTCATATCTTATACGGGGGCAAAAATATATGTTAGACAAACTTTATTTGGTCGTGCAAAATTTGAGTAAAGAAATAGTCCATTTACTTCGCATACTTTCACACTTAAAAACGTAGCTCGTCTTGTCGAATTATAGATTAGTTTTAAAATTAATCGAAATATCGATATGATCAATTTTTTTAAAAGATATTTTTTTCGCTGAAAGCGTTTTGTTTTTTTTTAAATGTCTGAAGTATCAGGAAATTGTACTTCCAACCGAAAGTGGAAATCAATTTTTCTTGAAATAAATAATTTGCTCTCAGAAGTCATCTTCAACTGGTTACAATTAGTTTCTCATCCACTCGAAAACTGATTTTTAAAGTATGTACTTTAGCTGAAAATGAATTTTCTTTCTAAGTTTGAAAGGGTATTAAGCTGTGTTGTCGAGATGAACGAGATTTAATTAAGTTCTTAATTCCGGATTCATAAAGAGCGCAGATGCTTACAGATTAATTGCGTAATGTGTGTATGTGTATTGTGAAGTTCTTCCAAAACAATCAAAACAAATTGTTTTCTTCAACAAATATACATGTACAATCTTAAGAGTATGAGCATACCCCTTGCTAATGAGATTGAAATAAAAATTCAATAATACCTTGACATAGAAAAGAAAACATTAAAGCTGTCACATGAGACTGGACAAGTTGATTGCAGATGTTTATCTACAAACCTTATGTTTTGGGGTTTTTTCTATCGTAAAGTAAGATCGATGATCGAAATCTGGTTTAAACTTTAATTCCAAAAATATCTCATTCGGTTGTCAACAGTCACATTGTATAACTGATATATCGTATAAATTAAGTGCTACTGATCAGGTGAAGTGAGGATATATCAACACTAATTATAAATAAGTATATTACTTTTTATAGTTATAATGGATACGTAAAGAAAATCATATAATTGAAAAGAAGTCCCGATCTATAATGTTGATTATGCGCTCAAAGCAGTCATTCTATTCATTTTATTTACAATTTACAGTATTGCCTCTGACGGTGGTCCGGAAGTCTTAAATTGTTCAAGACATGGATATATAGGGACTTTAATATACAGATAGATAGATGGATAGATAGATAGATGGATAGAGAGTTGTCGGAAAATACAATATTCCACTGGGTTGCATGCTGACTGACGTTATTCGTACTAATTGTCAGACCATAATTAATCACTTAATTGTCTACGGACTTTTCCGATTACGACAAAGAGCACACGGCGGGTTTTTTCTTTTAGAGGTCCGTGTTCGCTCTGCTCCTGTTTTGTAATTTTCATTTGGACTTTTGAATTTGCACCTTGTTCATTATCACCACATGTCATAAATAGATATCCTGTAGATCAAATTGTTACGTAGGAATATGTAAGCTACGATTATAACCTTGTACAGTGGTTCTCGGTTTAATTTTTTTTTCAAATACTTAATGGTGTTTAAAGTTTGTACATATATGCGTAATTGTCATTAGATTTACCACACTTGATTTTTTCAAAGTACCTTAATCTACAAAAAACGTTATTTCGAAAGATGTTCAATGGCAGTAGCGTTCTCCTGCAATAGCCATGCTGCAATGTAAATATTTTAGTCCTGGTATTTTAAGCCTCGCTGTTACATGTAAGTCAGTGTTTAAACTGTTTTACATTACATTAATCAATTTACCTTTAATGACAAATTTGTCTTCAGAGATGTTTAGAAAATCGTTTGATGTCATCTGTTTTAGTTCTGTACGAAGAAAAAATAGTTTTTCAAAAAGCAAAAGATGATTGAGAACATATATACATTTATCAAAGTTAATCTAAATAACAATTACTGAATCATTGAAAATGACAACCTGTTCTTGTGGTTTGTTTATCTAAGTCAGTTTGTTGAATTGGATATGTTGTCAGGAGGGTGTTGCTGATAACTGAATAAAAGAATTAACTAAATATTTTTTTACCCAGATATTTCTTTTCATTCCCAATATTTTTTATTATGCGACTTTTGAATGTTAAAGCAACTGACGTACTGACGTAATTAAAATCATAACTCATAATACTATAAGAGATATACTTACTCCTCAAACTTGTCTGCACCCGAGGTAACGGATTCATATAGTCACTTGTAGTAGGTTGAAAGATATTGGTGGTGATTTTGAAAGACGTCGAAGTACGTAGGTTGGTCAAATTGTTTAAAATTGGGTTTGATTTTTGTTTCTGAATTTGTGCTACAATAACAAAAAAGTGTCATTATGAAAATGTGATAAACAATACTTCAGTTGCTCTGCGATTATTTTTGTGATAAGTTTTATTAATTAACACATCCATATGTCAATATATAGACATATGTGACAAAACTTATATAATAGATTCAAACATGTTTGTATTTTAACTCGATTTTTTGTTTTATCTGAACATATTTTTACTTTGATGTGCACATCCGTTTATATGACTGCATAAATGTCTACTGCATTGACATCTCTCTTGGCATTGAGCACCATAATGAGGATACGGGCATTTTTGTCTACAATCCCTTCCAGTATATCCATTTAAACACCTCTTTGTTGCGGCATTGTACTTGATATCACTGGAGAAAAATGAATATTAAATTCTATATCAAATTAAAATATTAAATTAGCATCATGAAGAAAGCAATCTCAAAACATGAGTGATAAAAATGTAAAGGTTATATGTTAACATAGTGTAAGAATGTATAAATAATATCATTTTCAGACTTCAGAAAAAAAGTTGAAAAATATCATGTTCATATTTGTATTTTGTTCAATGATGTATCTATCTTTTGAGTTTTTTTTTTTATCTTTTTAAAGTAAAGTTTAGCAGGCAATATTAATTACTGTCTTCAAATCTAGATGTTTTCATTTTTGTATTCATTATTGTTCTGGCAACTAATTTAACTTTTAAAAGGAGATAATCTTATTTTAGGTATAAATCGAAAACAAATCAAAGATTTGCATAACGTAGGAAACAAGAAAAGTTATAATTTCACGTAATTCAAAGTTTAAATAGTATTACAATTTAAAATGCATACATATGCTATATTGATAGGTTTACAACTTACTAAAGAAATCTGAAATTGTATGCTCCAACAAACGTCACAAGGCTTAATAGCTGGACACAATCTGGCATCATTTTCACATCGAAGAACCTGTTATTAACGCGTACGTCTGCAGTTCTTAATTGATTGTTATTTATGTTGGATTTCAAACATTTAAGTATGAATGAAAAAGTCAAAGGTTAACTTGTCAACATTCAACAGAAGACATATGTATTTGCTGTTTAGTTTGGAAAGCAAGCAGGGTGTAGTTTGAATCATTTAATTACATCAAAACACAAGCAAAGAAATACATTGAACAATTCCTGTTAGAATTCCGTTACGCCAAGACAAAGGTTATGAATACATGTATCAAACACAAGGAAGTGCAACAATTAAAAATAATTAAAATTAAAAGCCATGATAAACGGTATGGACACAGATATAATTTACAAGTATAAACCTCGTATGAAAGCGATTATGCAATTTTTTTCTCATTATTATCATATTTTTTCATTATTTTACCAGTAAATCTATCGTTTTATGTACAAATATATGTGTGTCTTTACGGAAGGGGGTTAGGGGGTATATATTTTGCATCGAAATAAACTTTAAATTGAGCATCATTTCTCAGCAAATAAATAATCTGCTTGTGCCGATATATTAAACCTAAAAAAATATTTTAAAAGAACTACTATACCCTATTTGTTTCCTTTTTCTTTAAAGTAGATTTTTTAAATATTTGCAAGAAAGAAGGAAAGAGACAGAAAAGGGAAATCAAGATTTTTCGAGGTAGAATTTTTCTTGAAGTTTTATTTGGCAAAACAGTTGCTTATTCCAATGTTTATGAAGAACATATTGGATTACACGTCAAACATTTACAACTAGTGAGCTCACTTGGAGTAAACTTCTACGCAGGTCCCAAAATAAATTAAAATATAATGTTAATATTATATGAACTCATTTATGATTTTATCGACATTTGTGTATGAAATTTAAGCCGGATACCTAATTATGAAGTATTTATGCATATGGTTATTTCTGGTGTGATTTAAACATTTCCTCAAGTAACGTTTCTGGGATGGAGATTACAAATATTTAGTATCAGTAATGATAAGAGCACAAAATACAAATACTTAAAACAGAACGGAACAAACTCAGATTTAAGCAAACTAACTAGTTATTCCACTATTTTAATAATTAAATTATCTTAATATTTTTTTTTTTATTTCACAGTTGGTTTGGTTTTTGTTAAGATCACTAATGAATTAGTGTACAAACATCATCAAATTTAGAAAAAGGAATGGAAAGTTAAAGAAAATGATGATGTTGAAAACATTAATGATGCTAAACAGAATCATAGTTCTGAAGGAATGATTATGCTGTGATAGAATCTTTTTTCTTATTGGTGAAATGAGTTTAACAAAATATCAGAAAGGTTTCACTGTTCTACCCATGTGCTTTCATGTCTCCAATGAATAAAAATGCGTTTAAATTATAATTATTCTAGTCAAACCATACTCTTTGAATCAGTATTTTACAGACTCTGAGATACAACAAAGCACTTAGATAAAGTACATGTAGACTGTTAATGAGTTAAAGGAAAAATTGTTTCTCCCTTTCGATTGAAGGAATAACCAATATTTGAGAAATAATTGTACATAATATTTGTTTTTTGTAAATGCATGAATAATTATCTATTTTTTTTCTTTCCAAGCTTGATTGGAAATTGTTTGATACTGATAAGTTTCAGGCTTGGTGTATGTCTGCCTCTTTTTATCAATAAACATCCTGGTTTACCATACGTTTTTCTTTTTTTTTTTTTTTTTTTGTGTAATCATGTAATACAATATATAGTGTTATTCCATTCAAAATCAAAAATTTATAGTTTAATACTATGTAGCTATATTTCTTAAAAAATATGTTATATTTATTTAAATGATCCAATAAAAATAACATTTTACGTCATATTTTACTGTGAAGTAAAATTAATCTTGACAATTTTACTATTTTGATAATTGAGTTTTTGATAGTTTTAACTAAATATGCTCAGTACATATAATTCACAGTGTGTACAATTAAAAGGAAATGAAAACATTTGCATCTGCATATTATTGTGTATGAGTTATCTTTTAACAATAAGCAACAAAGGATTTTTAAAATCCTAAATTTATCATATATCTTTGTATGACAATAAACTATTTGGATTGAAATTAAGGACTGAATTTTATGACTGGTATTGACTTTGCTAAGTTGTTTGTACTGAAATGCTTCCTTTTCAATAGGGAGCAGCCTGTATTCCAATCTATACAAAATGTGAAGGCGAAATACAGTTTTACGCGATACACAAATTATTCAACATTCTAATTCTTATATTTTTATGAAGTGAAAATATAGCAACTTATATCATTAAAAAATTTTCATAATCAATCTTAGCAATCATAAATATATATATAACAAAGAATATGAAAGAAAATATGTTTAAATCCCTGGATCAATTAACTTGTAGTTTTACTGCATGTAAGTGTATTTCTACAATCTTGCCAGTATAGAAATAAGAGACAGAAAGACAGCTTATATTAGACTACTGCAGTGCTATGTTTTCAGCACACTCCATGTGTATTCAGAGACAATGCGCTACAGTTTTCCAACCCTTATATGTAAAACGCGACCGACTTCATACTAATAATCTGACGAGCCGTCACTGGTATTTTAGTAGTAGGAATTATTTATTTGTACAGCTATCCTGGCCCAACGCAAACAGGCTCATGATCATATTATACCTTTACATGTACCCATGAACACACACTATCTGTATTTCGTATGTAATGTAATTTAGCCTTGCTCTGTGGAATTTTCGTCTTGATACATAACAATTGTATGATAATTTATGATAAGTTTAATCAAATCAAATGTTAACAATGGTTCTTTCAAATGAACCAATTAAAACTAAAAAGGCCTGATGATAGTATTATATTACTGATATAGTATTGGTTTTAAAAGAACCGACAAAAACCAACGACAAAAAAAATGTGTAAATATGCTGGAATTTGTGTCCGTGTAAATATATACTTGAAAGAAAAACCTTAACACTAACGTTCCGGTCGTCATTTATACAATGCTAAACATGTAAAAATGTACAATACAATCAATTTTAAAAGTTACAAGTACCAGCAAATCAATGACTGATGGTAGTTACAGATTTATAGAAAAGTGTTATATAATTAAGCGATGAATGTTTGGTTTGTTTTCTTTTTTTTTTCTTTCTAGACAAATATTATTTGTTGAACATGAGTGACATTCTGGTAAATCAGTTGTACTAATGTTAAAATATTTCACTCCTCTTAAAAATTCATTAAAAAGTTTAGCAACTTTGCTTTTTAAAACAGAACATAAACGCTTTATAAAAACACAAGTAAGATCATTGTTAAGTGAAGTTTTCAGTAAAAAATCAAAGACATCGACATAAAAATAGGGACCATAAAAAAGTGAAACTTCATTATTCAATGCTAAAATGGCTTTTTCTACAAACAAATCTAAAACATATAAAAGTCTCTCGAATATAGTGTCCTTGTTACTTTCTCTTGTAATATCAACATATGTCTCATCCTTTCCATCACACACCTCTCTCACGCCTGCAGACAAAACTTTCTCACCAGTATTAAATTGAACACCATAAAAATGTTTTCCCTTCTTTGTTGTCGCATCTCTATGCGTAGTTATATTAGATTTGTTCTTCATTTCTTCATTGATATGATTTCTAGAAACAACACCCATTTCACTTGTTAAAATTGCTGCGGTACTTTTTGAAGGAAGATTTTCAACATTAATATCAAACAAATCTAAAAAACATTGAATGATCGGTGGAATGTGAACTAAACCTATGTTTCGACTTATAAAAATTATAATACAAGTTTCTTAATTTAAAATTATAAGGTTTCCCTTTACCACTCTCTCTAAAATCAACATTTTTTTTTTATCTGTACAAATTCATCATCAAAGTTCTCATTTTCTTTCTGTGACAATAACAAATCAATTTTCATTTTTCAGCTCTGCAATTAAATTTTTCATACTGTTACACTGTACACTTTTGTCATTTTTTTGTACATTTTCTTTTTTCGTCATTTTTTATGACATTTCCTAATTTTTTAATTTGTTCTGTTTGTTTTTGAAAGTTTTCTGTTTGTATGATTAACATTAAAAGATCTTATTTTGTCATTTAAACCAGCATTTTCCCTCCTAAGGTGTGTTATGATGATACTCTGCTCCGATATGATCTCATTCAGCCTAATATTTCCATCTTCTTTATATTCCCTCTCCTTGGATGATTCTGATTTTTGTTCTTCATATCCAATTCCGTTATTTGGTTTTCGATTCAGTAGGGGTAACTCAAATATGTGGTTTAGATATGCATTCAATTTGTCTTTTTTTGAGTATTTCTTAAGTTTGTCGATTTCTTTTCGAATTCGGTTCACTTTATACAAGAGACTTACTCAGTTCACTTTTGAATATTCTACATTCAATTTGTCACATATTTCATGATGTGATTGTTTTATAAAGTTAGCACGGTCTTTATGCCTGAAATAAATTTCGCTAACACCCAAGTATGTAAGTACCATTATGTGAAAAATTGTGAGTGTTATCTGAATTTTTACCATAAATGCTGTGCAAAATGAAATACCCCAAAAAACAATGAAGACAGACACACAGACAAAAAATAAAGAAAATGTACAAGACAAAAAAAAAAAATAAACTAAATGAACCAAATAAAATTATAGAAAAAGAAGAAAAGAATGAAATGAAAATATAAGACAGAACTTGTTTATACACTTTCCCTTAATAACATATAAATATATTTACCTTCTATGTAAAAATTCAATCATTGTGTCACTCTTTAATTTCTGAAGTCCTAAAATGAGACAAACAAATTCATAATACATTTTTTATGAGAATATGATTGCCAATCTGCCTTCTTAATGACAATAGGTATGAAATAATATATGAAGTATAAAAAGAAATGGACTATACCAAGGGCAGATAATTTGACTGAAACCAAATTACTGTGTTCACCAATCTACTTACTTTTAAAAAAAATCGTGCACAAATGTGCAACGTTACAGAAAACATTTTCGATTTCAATAATCATCAATAGCATTTGAAAATTCATTCACCATGTCTAAATGGATGCTACTTCTAATATAAGTCAAGGAATCACAAAAAATAAAAATGTGACGACATTTGCTGTGGATATACTTTTGTCGTTTTTATTTTATTTCCAGACAATCAACAGGTTTTAAGAGGTTCTTGGCAAAGCACAAAGTCAACCCAAATACAAACACAGCTTACGCACCACTGTCACCAACATCAGAGTCCATAAAGTAATACTTACCTCGATCTATCTCTGCGATCTAATATCCATCCACTATAGCATGCAGATATGACTGCCAGGTGCCTTCCGGTTGTTACTATTTTAAGATTAAGATAGCGTTAACTGGAATAGCTATATCGTGCAATCACAACAATGTGCAAATCCCAGATAAGTCGTACCGCGACACACTTAGATAGCTCATACCATGTACATTCGTATACGTTAAAGAACATCATATAATGGCGCAGCCTCTTTTTATCCTTTTAAAGAGAAAAAATGAACACATTGCATGATATGTTAAAGTACACCAGAATTAAACCTAATTTGCCGGGTCGTAAACAGAAAAGTTACGAAAGCACGTAGTCCTGGGAACTTGGGAGGACGACGCTCGCGTCTTAGTGTTGGCCCTGTTGGCTCATGTTGAGACGGGACTTCCTCGAGTTGATACATAGGTTCAGGGGTTTCTGGGTTATGGTTGGTTGGTCCTTTGTAGAGAGGTATCGACAACATAGGTGGTACTGAGATTACCAGGTACCAGTCTCCATCAATACCTGTTATGATGTAGCAGCTCCTTGCTTTAGATCTGTCCTGGTCACAGTAAAGGTATACTAGGTTCCCGATCTGCAGTGCTTGTTGTTGTTGTGTTTTAAGGCTTTTCTACTTTGAAATGGAGCTCGACTGGTGATTGTTCTCAGGATGGGTATGTTTGGAAGAAATAGCCTCTAGGTCTGACACTGGTATTTGTTCATTGGTGTACTGACTCCGTTGGGTCCACAACTCCCGAGCTGAAAGCCCAGTTTAATCGTATATGTGAGTTGGGTCTGGCAACACCAATGGCTAACTTTAAGTCGGAAACAGGCTCTCCACCTGGTTCTTGTCGTACGATTGCTTCTACAAATTCGCCTATGGCCTTCTCAGCATCTGGGCTCTTATTGGTGTTTTTAACTTTTTAACCTTGTACTTCAATAGGGTGTCATCCTCACGGAGTCCTATGAAACATAGGGCGGGATCCACACGGATTATGGCCGGAGGTCCATCCAGAGGGCGCAACTCGAGAGCAAGACGGAGCATAGCATCGCGTAAGGTGTCCCTTTTTTCATCAATTATGAGGCAGACAACTGTATATGAGGACACAAATTCTCTCAGTACAAAGATGAGCTGGCAGTTTCTTTTGAGGACATCCGCAGCAAATGTTAAGCCTATGGCTTCACTCAGGTCTTCAGAAGACTGGGGGATAAGCTGATCCGGTATTTTTTTTTTTCAAGGAAGCACATGTATGGCATGATATCGCTGCGTATGTATAAATACGCTGTTAACATTGGTTTAAAATATAGTATATTATACAATTATTACTGTTGTTTAGGTCAATACGATACAATTTGAAGTGTTATCAAGGAAGAAAACCGTACCACCTTATAGTGTGAAGCCATAGCCGAACACATTAAGAAATGGACGACAGGAATAATGATAACCAATCATAGCATTTTGGAAAATCGCGATATCTTTTTAGGACAAAGTAGAAAAATCAAATGTAATATTGACCCCCTAGGTCACGTACAGGTGAATATAATGTTTTATTTTTTCTACATTGTTTGATATAATCCAATTAGACAGCTAGGCATAAATTAATCATATATTATTAATAAACATTATTGTCTTTAGATTTGATAATAGCTGGGCATCAACGTTAACGGACTCTTCATTTATTAAGTGTACATTGCGCTACATGTACATTTAAGTAAACTAAAACTTCCCCGCGTGGTGGACTAGGAAAATTGAACATTATTCCCCCTAACCCCCCCCCCCCACCCCCGAAGAAACAACAATTAGGTAAACTCAATATTTAAATTTTTTACCGTAATGCTAAATAATCATACTGAAAATTCCTAAACAAACTGAATATCTTGCATGTATGTATCTTAAAGTTTGTACAATATTGCCTTCAAACTCATCAATGCAATCTGATTCGAAGTTTTCCTGCTCGAACACCTTAGTTCTCTCTGGAGACTAGGACCACACATTGGATTTTAACATTGTCTGGCTTAAACATTTGTACAATGATGCTCACGTTATTATCAACAATTAAAAAAAAATCACTTACATTCACTTCGCACACAGTACAGCGTGTCTGACAGAACTGTGCATAGAGTTAAAATGGACACGGTGTCCGGCACAGACGACCATAATATCCGACAGAACATTCTTCGAATATATTATGTATTTATATCACTGATGTTTTTATTGGGTAACAACAAATCTCACATTAGATTCATTGAAATTCATCAGTTTGACACTAATCATTACGAGTTATACTTGTATAGACCTTAACATGTCCTTATTAACACACCTGCCTTCGTTTACCTCAAACACGTAACCCGAACAGCAATTCAATCTTAAGTACATTATTATGTATTACATGTATATCTCAGAAGGGTTTGGCTAAATCAAAACTCAATACAAAGATGAACGAAATATAAAATAAGTGTATATATATTTACTTTTTTTTAGTCGCAAGGTACATGTATAAACGTGGTTCCGTGAGATTGTAAATACCCACGAATGAAAACAAAAAAATATGACTAGCCAATTCATAGTATGAACAGGGATGAATTATCTTTAAAGTATATACTATACATACATCTGATACAAGAAAAAAGCTGTCAATGTTTTCTTTTGTGTGAACAGTATTCATAATCCATTTGTCAACCCTGAATTAATGAACACTACCTATCCAGAGAAATGGGATACTCTATATGCAATATTTTTGCCGAAAAATAACTAAGTTCAACAGATGGCATTTCTTTCATAAATAATCAGAAATCAAAATCATAGCAATATGCACACCTCTGATATATGTACAATTGATCTGCAAAAGATCAACTTCTTATCTTGAAAACTGTAGGAGGAGTTATCCGTACAATAGGGGTACTTTTTTGGCAGCCACCCGCCCGCCCGCCCGCCATTTTCACCATATCAATAACCGGATTTTTTCTTTGCAAAACCCGTTTAAAAATGGAAAAATATGGAAACATAAGAGCATATTTAACTTAGTGTAGACAAACAATGGGCAAGAATCTTGCAAAGGGTGTTCCTTATTGTGTTCATCCTGTAAACTCGTGCATGTTCCACATCTCACATAGTTTACACTTAAATTTCATCTAGTTTTAACGTAATTAGTGAAAATGTACTCTCATCATTATATTTGATAAAAGACTTACATGTATCATAGCTTATTTTTATTTGTCGATAGCGAGGTGCATTGTAAGTGAATTAAATTTAATGAGTTATTCTATATTATCATATATATTTTCAACGATGGATTAATTTTACTTTTAAAATGGTATCTCAATTTCTCGCATTATCACCAGTGTGAGACCGATTCGTCCAGTGTTAGACAGCAGTGTGAATTTTTTCTTTCTTACATTGTGTAGTTCTACTCTGCTTTAAAATGTCAACAAACGTTGTCAGCTATAGGGAAATGCAAAATGATGGATAGAGATTATCCACTAAATAAATGTCTTGCTTATATAATTACAATGTATCATATTTTTATTGAAAAAGCTGTCGTATGCTCTCATTTTGAATAGCACTATTTGAAGCACGCGGAGGAATAAACCAAAAGTAATCCTTTGAACGTCATAATAAAAAGTTGTCAAACATCGTTTTTTAATGTAAAATAATGCGAGAAAAATAATCATTCATTACATAGTCGTATGAGCGTCGTCCTAGACCGTGCATCTTGTCCCCGATGTGGAATTCACTATCCCACACGAGTATATAATGAATGATTCTATTAATCTTGTTGGCACAGGTTTCGGTGAAAAGATGAAAATTATATTGGTGGAGGCCAATGTGCCTAGAGCAGTGACATCTACCTAAAACATTATATCTAAAACAACACAATGGTATAATACTTCGTACTTGACGGTGGCTGATTCAGTTGGACTCAGTTTCCCCTAGTTGAAATATAAATGCTAGTTCTTGAACCCAAATCCTCGTTTTGATAAACACTGAGATTTCCTCTTTTGTAACAACGAACGTCGGTGTAAAGCTGCTGGCATTAAAAAAGTACCAGTATCCAATAAAAATATACATAAAAAAAGAACTTTCATTTATCAAAATTATTTCGTATATCTCACCAGTTCTCTTGAAGAAGCATCCCTCTATGTTGTGGCATTCATTTCGCACATAAGTACAGCGTTTCTGACAGAACTGTCCATAAAATGGAAGTGGACACGGTGTCTTGCATAGACGGCCAACAAATCCAACATAACACTCTTCAAATATGTTTTCAAGAATATAAATTATCTTTTGTTAAGAGGGTTCGATGGTCGTGGTCATTTTCAGACTATTCTACTCTCCTTTAGAAAAAGAGCGTTGTATATAGATATTGGAAAATATTCAAATTTTAAAGCTAAATTGAATTGAATTTTCTTCAATACATAATAGTTTACATATGTAGCTTAACTAATGGTAGTAGAAAACAGATAAGCTAAAATTTCCGTATTTTTAATTTTTCTAAAATTTTGATATTTTGTTATCTGAAATGTAATCTTTATATATAACAATGTGCCAGCTAATTATGCCAATGCCAAGGTGGCTTTTTTTTTTGCATCCATCCATGCTGCATATATCGAATAATTCAAATATGCCATATGATAAACCATTGCTTAATGAGTTTATTACCACCTTTGTTATTAATGTATCTCACCTGTCAGGTGACTTGTCAGGTGATATATTTACCTTTAAAAAAATAGTTTTTCCGATAGGAAAAGCAATTTTCCCATAGGATAATCGGAATTTTCTACCGAATTAAAAGAACTTCCTATAGGAATTTGAATTCCGTTAGGATTTGATCAAAACACCCATAGAATTTTAAAATCCGATAGGAAATCTTAATTCCATATAGGAAAACTACCTGTCTAATTCAAATTTCTGCAGGAAATAATTTTTCCCTATTATTAAGGTCTTCCGTTTCCAACGGAGGACCTTATTGTTTTCGTTCTGTTTCTTTTTCTTCACTAATTTTCTTTTTTTCCAACAAATTTTGTGCCTGAGATTTCTCAAAAATGACTCGACCGATTTTCATCAAACTTTCAGATATAATAGATATTGATCTAAACTTTTTACGTAATATTTAATTTTGATGAAGTCATCTCCGTTTTTGAGATATTGACCTTTTAGCGATTTTCAGTGGGTCGGCTTGTCCTGGGATCTTCTCCTTAACGATTGAAGATATTGAATTCAAACTTTCAGGGATTGTAGATGACAGATTGTAGATGTGTCTTTAGGCATTTATTTTTGTCTGACTCAAAAGGCGCTAAAGCTCGCCTGGACCCAAACATTGAACTTTAAAAAAAGTCATATTTTTTCTGGTTTTCTTTGTTTATCTCTTTTGTGAAAATATAGTGTTAAGACATGTAATGTAAAAAAGATTATATTTACTAGAGCTTTCATTTGATATCAAAAAGGGGCTGTCTCTTCAAATTAGGGGACCAGAGGGGTATAAAGTCTTTTATCTGTAGCCTTTTACTGAGAGATATTTTGTGAAAGGTTATAGAACCAAATATCTTTATCTTATAGTTATGTATCCAAGCAATGTAAAGATTTTATCGTGTGTTATGTAATTAGGGGTTGTTGGGGTCAAAAATCCAAAATTTTGATCACCCATATCTCAGGAAGGAAAAATATTTTGAAATGCAGTAAAGAAGGAAAGATGCTCAAAATGATGTACTTAACAAGAAAAATTTCGTTAAACGGCCCCTATAAGGAGATAAAGGATCGGCCCCTAAAACATTCTTTCCCGTATATCTCAAGAACGGTAACAAATTTCTGAACACTTGTTGAACAAAATATGTTTAGAATGACCTTTCATTTGATATCAAGAAAAAGGGGCTGGCCCCTTAAATTAAGGGACAGAAGGCTCTAAAGTTTTTTTTTTTTATCTATAGCCCTTTACGGAGAGATACTTTGTGAAAGGTTATAGAACCAAATTACAATTATGTATCCAAGCAATGTAATGATTTTATCATGTGTTACGTAATTAGGGACTTTTAGGGGTCAAAAGTCCAGAATTTTTGATCACCCATATCTCAGAAAGGAAAAATATTTTGAAATGCAGTACAGAAAAAAAAATGTTCCAAATGATGTACTTAACAATATCTATTCTTCAAAATTTTGTTAAACGGTCCCTATAAGGAGATAAGGGATCAGCCCCTAAAACGTTCTTTACGATCCTAAAACGCTCTTTTCCGTATATCACAAGAACGGTAATGGATTTCTAAACACTTGTTGAACAAATTTTGTTTAGAATTAAATGAACTTCCTTTTGATATCAAGGAAAAGGGCTGGCCCTTTAAGTAAGGGAGCCAGATGGGTCTAAAATCATTTATCTATAGCCGTTTACGGGGAGGTATTTTGTAATAAGTTATAAAAGCAAAATTAGTTATAATAAGTTTATATATCCTAACAGTTTAATGATTTTCTCATGCGTTACGTAATTGGGTTTTTTTAGGGGCCAGAGGTAAAAATCTTAAATCTTTTCTATCTCAATTGGAAGAAATGCAAGTATTTGAAAAAGCAACGAGATCGTGTCTAGTTGTACTAATAATTGTAATTCCTATAGGTGTTTTATAAATCCTATGGGATTTTCAATACTTTCTGTAGGTAAATTATTTCTTCTACGGGAATTATTATTTTCCTATGGAATATTATATTTTAAAGGTAAATCACCTGTCAGGTGAGGTAAACTAAAAAAAAGTGGTTATATACTCTCTAGAAAATGAGCTATCATTTGGTATATATGGATTTTTACGACATTGCGTCTTAAGCGGGTGCAAAAATGCCACCTTGGCACTGGCATAATTATCCGGCACAATCTTATATGTAAAATTTGAGGAAAAAAATTCGACCTGACAATTTTTGCCCACATCGCCTCAAACCTACCATTAGAATCTCCTTTCAAGGAAGAGTAAATTGAAATAGCCGTTGTTAGAATTTCCTATGCAAATAGGTTACATTTTAAGATATTACAAATATCTGTACTTCTATTTATACAGGAGACTTTTTTGTTACTTACAGTCACTGAAGTAAATTCTAACTGGTAACTTAAGGTAATTTCTGATGTAGAATGATGTAGAATGAAGGTAAAATTCATCTTTTAAGACAAAAATTTGCAACACTTAACGGTCTATAAAAGGATATTATGTAGTTCAAATTTGCATAAAATTTAGCCGAATGATTGTAATGACTGTAATTGAAAATACTTAACATTGAACATAATGAAATTTTAACCATGGGTTTTAGATTAATTGAAGTTTAAGTATACCGGTATTTAAAAGAAGAATCCTAAATGACGTAATCATATTTGATCTTTGACCTTTTGATATGACCTTGAAATCTAATGAACATTAAGTCTGAACACTGGTTATGGTTCTATCTAAATTTCAGGTCTTTACCATTAACGGCACACAAGTTACATATTTTTAAATGTTCGAAGGAAAAATTGCACAAAAATCAAACGATCACCATTCAAATGTAGGTTTCATATTATCAAAATACGCTGTACCTCAATATTTTATGGCTTGAGTTATTTATGGCCATGATGTATATTATTTTCTTAAGATAATTATTGAAAATAAATTTTACATCATATTAAGCCATATTTTTTTTTTGTATTTGAGAAAAATTTTCAAATAATTAATTTCAAGGGTGTTTCGCACTACCTTAAAAACCATAATTAAAAATTTAATGGTTATTTTATATGCCACCCAACCTCTTTACAAAGATAACATAAATTTTCATTTTAATTTACATTGATATTTTATTTGCTCACTCACTTAGATATGTTTTATATACAAATGTGTTTTGACTGAAATATAAATTTCAAATACATTAAAATATTGCGATTATTTTTTTTTCAAGGTTACCTTTTTTAAGCATGTTCTAAATGTGGTAGCATGAGTTTGCAAGGATCCACAAATGAAAATAAAAATCACCAACAACCTTTCCATAATAGGTATAAGGAGTTGTGTTACAATGCACTTGTCTTACATATATCCGATAATAAGTATGGGAAATTATTAAAGTTTGGAAACATAGGAGCATAGCTTTATCAAACCATAACACAAAAATAGAAAATGATAGGCAAGATTTTTTTTTAAAGAGTATTACTTCCTTATGGTGTTCATGCATTGAATTCGAGTACAAGTAATACTTTATTGATTTCCTACGTCACACAACATTGAGTCTCACAGTCTAATATATTAAATGTAATTGGATTTGTTTGTAATTGGTTGATCTATTTTTTGTTTATTTATTTTGTTGTTTTTTTTTTTGGTTTATGTATTTTTTTTCATATTATGAAACAACAGTTTATTTTGATAATCAAGCTTTAAGGTTTCCAAAACTATTGAATAACTACTCGAATACACTCTAAATAAAAGAGAAACAATACTGTCTAGGTTTGTCATCGACTCTTTTTTTTTTTGCTTCATCACGAAACCAAAGAAGTCTGGGGATTTTTTTTATGATTTAGTAATTTCACTATTTTCAATATTTAGGATTTTAGTATTTAGCTTTAATTATACAACTAACCACCGAGAATAAAATCCAAAAGACCCGCAAAATACTTTTTAAGTCATCAATGATATTGTTTACTTAAAATCAATGTTGGAGATGCATTTGTAATTGTCTAATGTTTTCATTAGAAAGTAAATTATTAACCACTTGAAATTTAAAAAAAAATAATGATAAGAATTCGTTACAGCAGAACAAAGGAAAGGGAGAACAATGCTGATATATTTCAATTTTGGTAACCTCAATACTGATCAATGACCATTAAGTTGTGAGAGATTCGGGAAACCAACATCGAAAGAAACTGGTTTGTATGGTCAATTGATATGTATAATAACTTTCGGAATTATACATACATTACACATGAATTCAAAGCATACGACAAGTTGCACAAAAACGCGGCATCTTTTTTTCAAAATAAAACTAGACCTCTTCCCCATTAAAACTTTTCAGCGAGAACCAGTTTACAACCTCACCATAATGAGTGACGACTGCATATCAAAAAAGTTACCACACCATATAATGAAATGACTACATTATGTAAAGAACTGAACACATCATCTAATGACTCAACAATGGCATATAATATAATTGTCATATCATATAAAGGATTTACCATTGCTTTCGCCCCAATACATAAAGGTTTTACTACCATACATAATGATGTTAACACACCATAACATGAAATTAGTACTGCATGTAATGAACTTATCACCTAATGGCAAGAAGTTGCAATGAATAAAAGGGTTTTGCAACTGCACATGAAGAGTGTACCACATAACATAACGATTGAACAACAATACCTTGTAAGTTTATCTCTGTATAAAATGAGTTTATCATATCATATAAAGATTTATTTATAGCATATTATGAATAAACCACTGTACATAATGATCTTACGACATAACGTAATGATATAACCACTTCATATAAGGATTGTTCTCCTGAATATAATGATGCAATCATAACATATAATGATGTAAGCATTGTATATAATGATGTTACCACTGCATATAATGATTTTACTATTGCATATAAATCATAAACCAATTCATATAACATGAAATTGACCTTATGGCGTTCCATAGGAGACGATTTGGCTGTTTCTTTTAGCTAGCGTACTGATGTACATTAAATGATTGAATACTGAAGAACAAAAGTACAGTGTTAAAGTGAGGCATTTCAAGTATCTTTTATCATATTTTTGTCGTTATTTCCTGTTTTTGCAAAAGAAATTTACAGCAAAGCATAACACAAGATATTATTATGCCTCAATATGATAATTCTTTATAATGCGTCAAATGATTGGTCTAGAAAGTCACGTGATAGGGCGAACAAAACGTCGTGTCTTCCGAAGAATAAGTATCATATTCCACCTCTTCGGAAACCTCGGGATTTATCATTCCACGTGTATGAAAAAGCCGAAATATGCATACGACGTAACTTAAATTAGATTAATCTAAAGCATTGAAACATAACATAAATTCAAACATACATAGCATATGATTTGAATTTATAACAATAAAAAGGAAGAAATTTACATACTGAGTCAAAAATTCACGACGTTTTGCATTTTTATGGCTGAAAAACTACCTCTATTAAAATTCGTACTAATTTGTATTAACGTATGTCGTTCGGTATAATAAACAATTTATTGCATTAATGTTCGGGAGATATGAAGATTTATTTCCCCAGAAAATTAGTATTTTCATCGGGCAATGCCCTCGGGAAAATGAATTTTTTGGGGGGTAAATAAATATTCCTATCATTCTACCTTACCATCATGTTATAAATGTATGATGGCAAATAATGGGGGTTATAGTTCAACAACAAAATCTATCAGATCTACATGTATGTAAATGAGACAAAAAGAGGAGACAACTGTCTAAATATCAGTACATTTTATATTTGTTTTATTCATTTATATTTGATATAAAATATCCGACAATATGTTAACATTAGCATATCAAATTCTCTCAATACCACTTCAGATACTATAATTATCTCTTACTTCGAGTTGAATTAAATGTGGTTCATGTTCCAGCTTTCTCGGCTTGATACCAAAGGAGGCGGCGTATAATATCATCAGGAGAATACACAGCCCGACCAATATAATTATCAACATTCGCAGTGATGACGCCCGGCTGTAATCAAAGGTCGGTGCATATGTACTTGGTGGGTGATCATCATTTTGTACGCCTTTGTCTTCCATAGTTGGAATATACACGTACATATATGCAGTAGTTCTTGAACGCAATTCCGGGTTTTGTTTAACACTGACATCCTTTTTTTGAACTGCAGACGTCTGTGTCACGAAAGCTGATGACATAAAAGATAATTATAAAAGTTTTTTTTTTATGCTTGATGACATTCATTGGCTTTTGGTAACTTTATAGAATAACCTTAAGGATTGTAAAAGGGACAGTCACAAGTCAGGGGCCCAAGATTGAATTCATTTAAATAAAAAATCATCATACATAGAAACAACACGCAACACATTCTAAGATGTTCAGAATCTATCCAGTAGGTAATAGTAATTGAGAGTAATTGTATAAACCAGAAGAAAGGAACAATTAGAATTGTCAAATTGTAGGAATAACAAGTCCCCATCTTAGGACACAATAAATCTAATAACATTAAAAAATAGATTTATCAAATTAATGCTTCTTTTTGTTTTCTTTTGTTAAACGAAAAGTATTTTTGCTTACATGGTATACAAATATGTTAATATTTACTATTCGATACTAGAATATCATCTCAATCAAAAAATAACATATCTCACCAGTGCTGTTTGCGAGATAGCATCCTTCTATGTGACTACATTCACTACGCGTACAATTACAACGAGACAGACAAAACGATCCATAGAGTGGGAACGGACACGCAGTCTTGCACAAAGGACCAATAAATCCGACAGGACACTCTTTAAATAAATCAACCAATGAATATCTACATGTAGCAACACACTGCAGCCTAAGTAGCAATTATATTCTCTTGATATATGTTCATCGTGAATCAAATTTAATATCATTTGTAAAGTTATTATATTAATGAGTACTATAAACGAGTGTGTATACTTGTACATGTACTTACTAAAACATCTGCCCTCGTTTTCCTCAAGCATATAACCCGCGCAGCAATTCAATCTAAATTGCATTTAACAATTTAATATATACATGTATTATTATTGTATTATTTATCATATGGTTTAACTGATCATAAATCAATAGCAAAAATACAAATATATAGTATAAAAATATAAAATTTAATGCATATTACAAAATACCTTCTTTCGTCGCATGGTATAAATGTGGTACCATGAATTTGCAGGCATCCAAGAATGAAAATAAATAACGCCGCTAGCTCTTCCATAACAAGAGCTAGGTTGTGTGTTATATTGAGTGTTCATTAAGTATTTATATCTTACACACATCCAATATTAAGTAGGGGAAATAATATCGAATTTAAGAGCAATATCTAATTAAACACAGCATAAATAGGCAAACAATAAGCGAACAGTATAGTTTCCGTGTAGTACTTTTATGATGAACTCGTGTGTTTTTTTCCCACTTCTCATACATTTCTAGTTTACAAACACAGTGAAAATGACTGGACGTTTGTGTTCTTGTTTGCTTTATTTGTATTCTGATTTTATAAAAAAAACTTTTTTTATAATCAAATTTGAAGTTTAAAAACTTATTTAATAGATTTTACATAAGATAGATATGATTCAGCAAAATGTGTAAAGGAAACGCAAATCATTTTAGGATATGATGGATATAAAACATTATTTCTAATTTTCAATGCTATACGTTTTATAAAATGAAACAGCATATAACCACTCTATAATAAAAAAAAAAATAACAGTAAAAGTAACTGTACTAGAAAAACGAAAGAGAAAAATGCCATAATGATCTAAAATAACCCAAGGATTAATAAGATGAATGCCAGCATTGAATAAATGAAATGAATTGAGTTCATGTGACAAAAAATATTCTTACACTTTTCGAAAGGCATGGTGTTTGATTATATCGCCCCACTTGTGTTTGAACGGGAAGTATCTTTCATTTTCAAAAAAATTATTCAAGGATTCAGGAAACTAGCATCGAGAAATAAATATTTGTTGAATTTATATAATACACAATTTCATTTATTATGATTACTTCCAGGGAAAAAAACACTAGAATGTCCGGTGTGGACAAAGAGGGAAGTGTCATTGGTGTATTCTTCTATTTACTCTGATTGTGTTCATCTCGTTAATATACAAGATTAAATAAACGTTATATTACTAAAAAAAAATTATAAACTTCTTAGATTAATCAAAGTTTCTGTGGAAAGACTGTTTATGGATTTTTGAAAATCAAACTAATAACCAAAATAAAAAAAAAATGCCTGTGCGACACTACACTTCCAATTTTGCATTGTTAGGTAATGATTACATTATCTAAATGCGAGTGATTCGTAAAGCATATTAGTCTTGTTGAAATTTCGACGATGTTGTTTAAGATTATCAAATATTGAAAATGGCTGATGTGCATGCATATTTAAAAGCGTAACATCTTGAACACATTGCTGGCTATATCATATGCATATGTACATAGTGCGTTATATCAAAAATATGATACATTAAAAGTTCGGGGTTTTTTTGAATTTCAAAATACGAAATTCAAAATATCATAACATTAATTAATTCGAGGTTGGATATTCGATATTCAACATTTTTAGTAACCAATCAAATAATTATTATAAATATACATGGATCAGAGCGCTTGTACATTATTTATTATTCTTAATGATTAATTATCATAACTTTGCGGATTTACAAGTAATTTATGATATTATAATACTAATTTAGTTAGTGTACACAAATGCATAAGTTTATTCATTTAAATGCTATACGTATTACTTGTAATTGACATTTCTGAATTCGTCATTAACAAAATTAGGACAGCATGTCATCTACATGTACATGACTGTATGTTTCATTGGTAACCTCCTGCTGACTCAGTCCTAGAGTCTGTTTCGATATCAGAGTTATCGTTCTTCAGTACTTTTTGTATTCATTTCCGGGTTTTTGTCACAATGGTTTTCTGGATTTTTTTTTAATTCCCTTCTTTTGAGAATTTAATTTTATATCTTAAGTACAATTTATATATTTGGCTTCAATTCACACATATCATGAAAGTAAATTTTCAATCCTGGAAATTTCCATTATCTACTTTCGGTTTCGGGCTTGTCGTCCATATTTTAAAAGAGTGTTCAGGACTCTGGTCTCCAATTAAGGTATGTCCTTTTTCTAAATGTTTCATTACTGGTATAATTGTTAAAATAATACACAGGTTACCTCTATTTGATATTTCGATTGATGTTTATGTTAAAGCTCGCGTGTACAGTCGGGTGAACTATCACATTAGTGGAGAGGTTGACAGTTGACAACCTTTATGGAAAGTGTCAACCGTCAACCTGTTCCTCTGTCGACACTTTCCATAACATATTCTACTGTCGACCGGGAGGCAGGTCGATGGTTGACAGTTGACACTTTTCATGGATAAATGAAGACTAAATTACTATTTCAAATTTACAAGCTTCCGCATAGGACTACATACCCTTATAATGGAGTTGACCCAGAGTAATTTTAATAAAGCTACCTTATGCTAGATTCCCACTGTCGTGCGACCAGTTAAACCTTGTCACATAGTCACGATTTTGAGCTATGACAATGTACGAATGTTGTGATTGCATATATTGGTTACGTAATGTAGCGTAAATAAAAATATATTTGGTTTTAGTTTAAAACCACAAAATAAACAAACGTCATTTTTAAAAGAAATCCAAAGTCAGAGTGTAAAGTTAGTAAGAAGCCCGCATGTCTCATCTTTGACAACTCCTCCCTTTTTTCTATAAAGGACCTATCAAATAACTTTAAGATCGAACCGAAATTGGGGAACGCTCAAAGACATAAATTCTTAGAACAGGATACAGGGAGAATTACCATAATAAATTCAAAGGCACACCAGTCTAAGATCCGACCATCAATCAGATAAACGAAAATAAACAAATAGCAATAAAAGGGGATCACTGTGAGAAGGGTATAGGGGAGAGGAAGGAGATGTCAACATGAGAAATCACAAACAGATACGACAATGTATTTTTGCAATGATCAAACAAATCATTAATTTCAAACATAAAATACAACACAGTTTACAAAAGAAAAATTAATTCGATATGAATGAAATATATAACAAAGTTGTCTTTATCAATATAATCCAATAAAATGTACGTACACATGTATATTATAACACGAATTCAATAATCGCACTTATTCGGGGTTAGATAGTTGTAGGCTATCTTCCTTCGTCGCAGCAAATCGCCAAATGCGGCGATTGTGTTGAGCATGTTCAAAACAATCGTGCTCACGGTACGATTTTTAAGTATCCGTAGACTTTTGCACGACACTCGCACTGCATTCGTGCACATAGTCACAATAAATCTTCGACATTTGTAGGAAACTCGCAAAACTTTGTAGTACTTATAATGATACTACGATTATTCTACGATCTACCCCGAGTATTCTACGAGTTTCTGCGATTGTTTCTCGAGTTCTTCTTTGATTAAATGTTAGAATGTAGTCATGGCAGTCACATTACTGAACATCAGTGGTCGCTGCTTTAGGAAATGAACAGTATATGCTCAAGTCGTATTTTTTAATCAAAGTATTCTTTTGAGCGCATCGAACATCTGATTTAGGAACATGTACTATTAAGATGGTTTTTTTAAATTTCAGATTTTACTCTTTATAAATAATTTTTAAACTGGTGTTGTAGAATGTCGATCTTCAATCTTTACGTGTATTTCAATCTCAATAAAATATGCATTAATTTTTCTTTAATTGTATTATATGTTTCTAAATCAATTACATGTCTACAAATGTCTACAAATATTTTTTTATAAATTATGTAAATGAACGTGAATTTTAAATTTATGCTCCATATTAACCGTAGACGTGTTCTTTCATTCATTTTTAATTATATGTATGACATGAGTAAGGGAAGTCCAACATTGTCTAAAAACATATCATGATAGACACTTTATAATAAGGCATCGCAGAAGCAAAAATTGCTAAAATGGCTGTTTTTGTATCTCATTAATAATGTAAATTATACTTATTTTTACAAGATAAAATTTACATCTACTGCCCTATATTTCGTACGGAATTTGATGGTTATTCATACTTGCATGACCAGACAGAAATCAACGCGATAGAATGCATGACAGTTCTCGACCATACACAGGGACCTGGCGTCATATATTTTTCTCATTATTAAAATATATATACCATCTACCTATTAATACACCCTTGTGTATTATCATGTGGATGGTATGCAGTTTTATTATGAGAAAAATGTATATATAATAACGTCAGGTGTCTTTGCTTTCAGCGTAAGAATATGTATATGTACATGTAGATGCAAATATAAATAATGAAATGTATTCTATTGTGCTTCATTTGGGCTATAAAGGTATCTAGCATAGCAGAAAAAAAAATGTACCATGCAGCTACTTAAATACCTACACGAAGCACAACAGAATGTAGTTTGTTATGAAAAAAGGTTCGCTAGAGAGAAAATATACTAGACTTTTTAGGGGGAAAACAAGTTCTGTTCTTTACACACATATATACTTATATATTCATAAGGAATGGAATTAATATAATTGTTATACTTGCAGTTTACCTTACAAAAGAGGAGAAATGCATCATTCAAGAAATCTGATTACTCTTGTGAACTTGCTGTTGTTTTACGGAGAGGTAAAATTCATGTTCTTTAGGCAAATTTTATCCGTTATTAATTTTAAGTCTATACATTTTTATCCTTGTTTTTCTGATTTTTATACATTATCACGCTAAGTATCAAATAAAAAAAGAACCTTACTTTATTGTTGGCTGCTTTTCTTTATATACAGGAATACAAATGTAACCTGGTCTAAGGGATATAACTCTAAGTGAATATCATTTTTCCTATGTATTCACTTGAAATGATACGCTAGAAGTAAAGTTTAAAGTTTATTCACAGTTAAATATACAAATAAGAATAACAAAATAATTATAAATCCATCATGAAATAATCATTATCCATCCTCATTCACACACAAAAACTGACTCACCCTCTCAAAAACTTCTCGATATACTAAAAGCCAATTGCTCGCGAGGAGCAATGTTATGTAAACAAATGAATATTTATACATGTAAACAATAAAATGCTTTCTTTGGTGATTCATGCGTATATGCGGGGTATGAAGGTGACGACAATGCAGAAAAATACATAACCCGCGTATACCTTCATAATGCGCATGAATCATCAAAAATAGCATTTTATTGTTTATATTAAATCTTTCTTTTAACCAATTAATAAATTGATTGTAAAAATTTAATTGATTTAAAAAAGTTAAAGTTTGTTAAATTAACTAAATTATTGTTAGTTAAAATGTAATGTACATCAGTACAGTTAGCTAAAAGAAACAGCCAAATCGTCATCTTTGGGAATTTGAGTCTGACATCATCATGATTATTTCGTGCAGTCCGTGATTTTTCTCTGTAGGTTTCGACCAATCGATAAACGGGGGTGTATATTTCAGTCCTGTCATTTTATAGAGCTATGAATTAACAATACGTTTGCATAAGAAATAGAGGGAACCATATAACGAAATCAAACATAAACAAACATAATGAAATAGTTAAATACTGTTACACAAATACGACATTGCGTGTTAATTAACAGTTTTTGTGTAGTAGGGATTTTTGGGGGAGAAAACCAAGCTGATCTAAAAAATCTAGATGCAAAATAATGATCTTCGTGTGAACACAAATATAATCTAAATAGATGTGAATAATTGCTGTTAATCCCTCTAGTTGTCAATGGTAATTTATTCAAATGGTTAATAGAGAGAAAAATACACGGAGAGAGGAGTTTTTTTTTTTTTTTTTTTTTTTTTTTAAAGTAGTGTATCAAACAATGTAGCTGCAGAACCGTAGCTCCTCGGGAAATTCGTGCACAAGCTTAAGCCCTCTACAGACTAACATTTTTTCGTAGTCTCCATAAGTTGATTTATTTTTAATATTGACTTCGTAACACTGAAAATTCTTGCCATTCTTACTTAGGTTTCGGCGTTCACCGGATGCCAAAAATCAATTTTGACAATGAAATATGTGGCCAGTTGTCCTACAGACGAAGAGTCCTGGAGGGAGGCAGCGAGAAAAATGAACTGTGCATCAGTAACACAAAATTGTGCAATGTCGTTGGGATTAAACACCCAAAATCACCGATTCCAATATCATTGTCTCAGGAATTCCTATAAGAATGCAACCGTGGAAGTTTGCGCACTGAATCGTTTTATTATTGGTAAATTAAAGTACCTTCGTTGAACTATTTTCGAATATGTATGCATACATTTTGTATAAAACTAGTTCTCTTACTCACTAAATGTCAAATTTAAAAAAGTGCCTTTGTTTTCAAATTATGTAATATTTGATATGTTGGATCCTTCTTTGATTTTTACCTACTAGGATTCTGTGCGGAATTCGATGTAAATTCGGCGGTGGTACAGGAAAACTATGATGAAAACTGCAAAACACACAACCCACCATGCCCGGAATATTACAACTCAGCGGAAGCTTACAAATGCAAGGCGACTTCTTATTTCCTATTCTCTTGACTCAATTCTATAGTTATAAACACATCAAATATGATAGCTTATGTGATTACCGCATAACACATTTTGGCTTCACTATTTTTATAAGCATTATGCAAACAATAATACCACTTAAATTTTGCGAACTTTACAATTCTATACTGTTATATTTTTTTTCTTCAAAAAAATCGTAAATATAAGTTTATAAATTATACGTTAAAACAGTTGATTTTTGTTTTGTGTAGACCAATCCTGTTATGGATTAGTACATGTACAAAGAAAACCCCGAACTGAAAATTTAAAGTTTGCTGAGGATCCTGCTCCTTCTCAAAGTTCCAGGCTTGGGTCTTCCTCGAATAGGTAAAACTTCAACATAAAACTGCTGTTCTTGGTGTTGCGTGCTTTCATAAATGTGGTCTTTGTGTCATGTTGTAAATTTTTAATTTACTGGGTGGCAGTAAATACAAATTTTACAACAAGGCATGTTGTAAATTTTGTATTTACTGCAACCCGGTAAATTCAAAATTGGCATGTTTTGATTTTTTTTTTTGTATTTACTGTCATCCGGTAAATTAAAAAATTACAACATGAAATTTATGTTCGTGCTTTTTTAGATTTGAAATTATAGGAAATTAACAATGGTAATTTCATAGCATATTATAGCAAAACGTCTACATTTAACTTTGCTGACGAATAATCTGTGCACAAGGGAGGGGGGGGGGGGGTTCTTCAACTCCGAATGAAAAAATATAAAACATATTTAGGGATGAATGATGATCGCAAAGACTGAATTTCATATCTTCATGTTGTATGAAATTAGACAGGTGTTGTTTTCTTTTCCAGCTTGATTGGGAATACACTGATGCTGACACTTCCAACAATCATCTTCTTCCTATTTTAAAAGACTACAAATAATATTGTTATATTCAGTAGTATATTCTCACTATATAACTCTATATAGACGAATAGTCAATAATTGTAATATTACTTCGTCCGAAAAATATTGACCGGTCAATATTTTTTTAATATTGACCGGCTAGGAATAATATCTGGAGAATATTCCCTCTATTTCAATTAATCGCTTCTGATTTGATGATTTGTAAACGGTGACTTAAATAACTCTTCGCGACTCCAAAGCAAGGTGACGTCATAATAGGCGATCAGTCAAGGCAAGTAAACAACGGACGCGCAATGCGACGGTTTGCTATCATAACAGATATAAGGATTTGCGAATTACTGTGGAGTAAAATCATGTAGAACATCTGTAACTTAATTCCTACGGGCGGCGGAATATCACCAGTGACTGATGTCGGCGATATTTTGGAAATTAACCTTGCGCAAAATTTAATTCGTGAATTCTATGTTGAGCTGACAAAAGTTGAGCTGTTTTCAAATCCTTTCTTGAATTTTGGTTTGTTTCTTCATATAACAAAACAAATATTGACTATGTTTTCGGGCAACATTGATTATATTAGCCCCCTTGGGGCGAATATATTGCCCTCCGCTCCGCGTCGGGCAATATTTCGTCCCTCGGGGGCTAATATAATCAATGTTGCCCTCAACCCCAGTCAACATTTGTATAGTGTTGACTTGTCTTGATGTAAATTGATATAACACGCTTGAAATAACTACTATTATTGATTTGATATTTCATCTATCCATGATACTGAAAAAAATATAGGAACTTTAAACTGTGATATAATAGTGCAATATAATAATTACTTTTATCACATGTTTATCTCAATATACGGTGGATATCACTCATGGGATAAATTTTTGATATTCCACTGTGTGTTCTTCCGCCACGTGACGTCATAATTAAACATTACGTAGGTTTAGCCGGTTGATTGACGTATAATGAAAAACTAAAAAATAACACAGTTGAATAGTGTTGAGTTGTAAAAGTGAAGCATTTTATGTTGTTTTATTTATTTTTCATGAATTCGTAAAGAAATTGTTCGAAAATGAAATGTTTGTTTGTTAAACTTCGAGGAACTTTTTTTCATGCGTAAAGTTGTTGACGTCTCGTAGTTAAGGTGTTGTGCGGCTCACAATTATAATTTGTACAGAAAAAATTGAGATTAACAAAAAACGTTGTAAAACATGTGATAGAAAGAATCTCTCATGATTTGCGATGGTATATGATTTTTATCCAACTCGTTGTGTGTTTTCTATCCCCTCGCCAAGGCTCGGGGATAGAAAACACACAACTCGTTGGATAAAAATCATATACCATCGCAAATCATGAGAGATCCTATATATATACAATGTATAAGCTTATATATACCGATATTTTACAAGCATTTCATTAACTGCGTAGAATACTTGTAAACTAATATTATACTTTTATTCATATAAATTGTACATTGTTAAACTTTACATTTCCCCGTGTGTAGTGTTTACATTTCCCTGTATGTAGTGTTTATATTTACCTATATGTAATGTACGTTTACATTTACCTGTATAAATGTATTGTTTACATTTTCCTGTATGTAAGTTTGTGCCCTCTTGACTACCCAGTATTTAAACTGCAGCAGATAAATAATTAATTTTTCAAAGTTATTTGAAAATTCAAAGAAAATTATACTGTTAACAACGAAATTTCACAAACATCAATTAGATTTCTATAGATTGCTGAGAGGGGGCAAACAAACAATTTGAAAATAGCGTTTTTCATTGATATGTACAAGAATTGAAATATTGGCATCATATTGTGGTTTTCAATGAGTGGTTTATTTCGTGATTGAAAATTTTTTGATAGTTATGCATTGAAAACACAAACGGACGTTAGTCGTCCGAAAACGTGTACCATGTAGTAACGTCCATTTAATTACATGAGTCCTTTTTTCTACGTTATGTAGTAATCGACGGAAACAGCTTTGGTAAATAGATTGTATTACTTTAGTTTTATTCAAGGAGAGTGTACTCGGAACATACAGTTGCGCAATAAAGTAATTCAGTGTCGAGCCATTAAGAGGAGGCTGGATGGTCAACAAATTAACCAAAAGATCTACCGAAAGTTTTAAGACCTTAATTATTTGTTGAGCTACAAACTATTATTTAGTAAAGAAAAAATACAAATGTTTCACCTTTTAAATTTGAGTTTATTCTTTTGATTAAATAAATAGCTCTTCTTCTTAAGCTTTAGGAGATCAATACAGTCTAAAAATTCGCCACGACCATCGAGCCTTCTGAAGTGTTTAATGTTCGTGTTCAGTGTTTTTCAAAGATATTGATGTTAAAATGGGTAAATCTCATTGACTTCAAACATGTCTTGAAATTGCAAGCAAATCAGGTTCATTTAATAAAAACAAAATCATTTAAGATATAAATTTTGATAAGACTTAAGAGACACTGATCATGTATGTTTATTACATAAGGAATAATGGTACCAAAAAAGTCAACAAGTTGTAGAATATCGTGGAAACCAGTTCTAGGGTACATGTACAAAATGGTCGAATACAATTTCTACTGAAAAAGTACATGCTTATTAAATGTCGTTAAATTTGTTTTCTTTTCTACTACGAAAGTTCTTATAATTTACATCACTTATTTTTTAACAGTGATATACGCTAAATAAGGAATTTCGTAGAGGAACGATATTACAATTATTTGAATTAGATTATACTAATTAGAATGTGCTCAATATACATGTATTTATTTGCGATTTTCAGCCGGGATATATGTTATTTTATTGTTATTTTTATTGTTATTTCGTAAGAAATGCAATCTAATTAAAATTAGAAGAGAGCGGATCTAACATAATTTTAATTAGATTCTAAGATATGCTGTTTGAATCAAATAAAAATATCTAACTGAGCAACTCGTTATCTTTCTACCAAGGTTCAAAACTAATTGAACTTTTACTTCCTAACTGAACATATTTTCACTTGTCACTGCAACACACAAACATAGGTAATCACAGATTACAAAGCTCACCGAGACGAGGCATCACCTTTATGAGGCATCACCTTTATCAGACCATCTTTATCATATTATATGAAAATCATAGTTAATGATCTTGGATATTCATGGATACTGTTATGACACAATATCTTATACATATGTTAAAAAATTGTATGATAATCATATGTTCATTTCATACGGTATAATAAGATACAATGTTTATCAATACAATAATATATATATAATACGATATTGCATCCTATGATCATAATATATTATTGTTAAATATATTGATGTTAAAATGGGTAAATCTCATTGACTTCAAACATGTCTTGAAATTGCAAGCAAATCAGGTTCATTTAATGAAAACAAAATCATTTAAGATATAAATTTTGATAAGACCTAAGAGACACTGATCATGTATGTTTATTACATAAGGAATAATGGTACCAAAAAAGTCAACAAGTTGTAGAATATCGTGGAAACCAGTTCTAGGGTACATGTACAAAATGGTCGAATACAATTTCTACTGAAAAAGTACATGCTTTTGCATCCTTGATATTGCATCCTATGATAATTACAATATATATCAAATAATACAATATAATACTGTAATAAATAATGATGTAATATGATATTGTAACATATGATATGACATTCATGATTCTATCGTGTTATAAATTATTGTATTTGATCACATAATGCAATACCATGATATATATAGAGGATATCTATATTGTGTGATTTTATATTTGCTTTATCCAACGAGTTGAAATGGTGTATATATTCGCGAGGCTTGCCGAGCGAATATAACCATTTCAACGAGTTGGATAAAGCAAATATAAAATCACACAATTATAGATGTTCTATTTATCTCATACAATTTGATTTATATCATGAAGCTTTTGAGACAGCCCCTAATATGACCCGAATTGATTTTTTTCAAAGATTAAACGATGATGCAACGTTGTGTAATGTGGTTATTGTGACCTTGCGCAATACAATTTAGTACGTCATTTCGGAGATAAATATAACTGTTTTAATGTAAAGTTTCACTGAAATAAAGCTTGAAATAATTGTTTATCTGTAAATATTTTTTCTTAGAGCTTAATCACTTAATTAAATGGAAATACTGATCAGAATACTTGAATAATCAAGTTTGTTGACATACACAAAGTTGCGAATGCTCGTTAGTTTGAATTGACTCGAACGAGGAACAGTTTGATGTTTTATAAAACGAACACTAGCCTAATGATTCGAAGTTGACAATATTGAATTAGGATGCTTACTGCTGGTGAAATAAAAGTCTTTGGAGACATTATTTCGGTAAGTTTTTGTATAGAAACACAACCAAAGCGTTCTGTTTGCATTGCGTCGTCAGAATGAACTCCTTGATAGCTAACGTGATTTGCAGTTTTATAAACTTCACAGTTATGTGTTTTCCTTTATATTTGTAATTTAAATCTTCGACAAAATCCATTTTAAATCAATTTTTGGTAGTAGATATAGTTATATGGAAAATACTAGAAAGTATTCGAAAATAGGTCACTGAAGCGTTGAAGCGAGGGGCTGTGTCAAAAATAGTTCGGACCGGAAGTATTTGATAAAGCATCACCCGTTTGATAAAGCAAAGGTTTATCACACGGGTAGTATACACCACACGTATGAGATAAAATTATATATGATACAATATAGTATAACTTGATACAATATCATATCACATAATGTATCACATTATTGTAACATATGATATTATATTTTATAATATAGTATGATACTGTATCATATAATAGAATATAATTTGATACAACATTGTATCATATCATGACACAATATCATGTGATATAGTAATATATTATATAATACAATATCATATCATACAAGGCAACTGATCCTACCTCTTTTATCCGTATTGCTCTGCTTTGAATTTGTATTTCGTTTAATGGATTTTTGAGATGGTTGACGGTTTTTTATTGTCCTTTTTTCACAATATCGTATCATATGATACAATATTATATATTACAATATCATATAATACCATTTCATGTGATATAATAATACATTATATAATCCAATATCATATTATACAATATTGTATCATATAATACAAAGTTATATACTGCAATATTATATGAAACAATATCATATGATAAAATAATATATAATACAATATCATATTATACAATATTGTATCATAATATACAATACTTAGGGTTGGATACCGTTAAGGATGAAACGGTACGATACCATACCGGTATTTTTGAAACGATACGGTACTTTTAACGATACGGTACTAGACCTTAATTTATGAGAATGATGGTTCGATTTAAGTGAATACATTTTTGATCTTTCAGTGTTATAGTGTTACATAAAATTTACATAAAATGTGAGTTTATAAACTATGTTTATGTTTTAATCTTTTAATAAAAATCAACAAACAAATTAAATCCTAGTAAAATGAGACCAGACAGCCGAGCGTTTTGCTCGGTTGCCAGCCATTGTTTGGTCGCGCTAATTGACGAAACATCAGAAATGAAGAACATATTTTTTTTTTCTCTATTTTTTTTAAATTTATATTTACTCTCAGAATAAAATTTAAACTCTATTATTGTAAATGTATTTTATTATTTTTTAAATTATTTATTGATTTATTAATTAATATATCGGCAGTCGAATCAAGTATCGTACTAAGAATGATAAAGCATACATTTCGTTATTTAGCCTATCCTTTCAATACGCGGAGAATACGATTTTAGCGATTCTGAAATTGCTTTTTGAATCATTTAAATTTATAGAAAGGTTTCAAAGATACAGAAATACCGTTATTGGTACCGGTATTAAATGAAACGGTATTTTACCGGTATTTTTAAAGTAACTATTCGGTACGGTATTGGTACCGTGTACCGGTATCCAACCCTAACAATACTATTCATAACAATATCATGATACAATATCATATCATAATATGTAAAAATATCGATACAATATCATATCGTATCATATAACTTTTTGCAATGTTATACAATTATGGACTTCATTGTAGGTCGATATGTGGTTAAAAAGACCCATGTCTAGTGATATCGACCGAAGACACAGAAAGTGATATCGACCGAGCATGCGAGGTGGATATCATTTTATGTGTCTGAGGTAGTGAGGTAGGATATTTTTTTAGCATCCTTGATAATGGAGATCAGGCTCTGCATCTGAAGCAACCTCTGCAATTCATTTATATTAAAGATAAATCAACTATGCAAGTTTGAAATAGTACTTTTATCTATTAAACATGTGACATGTTCCAAAAAGCTAAACCTCATCCAGCATCCGAAACCTATGGCTTAGATTCAGCATTCAAGCCTGTTTGGTACATCAGTACATTAAGACGCACCTTCCATACAAGTTTGGTGAAGTTAGGACCAGTAGTAACTTAGAAATTGCTATCAAAGGGCACCTACTCCAAAAACCTGAACCTCCTCCAGCATCTGAAATCCCTGTCTCATATTCAGCACCCAAGTCTTTCAAGTTCATAAGTAGGTCCAGATGCATCATCCATGCAAGTTTGGTGAAGATAGGACAAGTAATAACTTATATACAGGACCTGCAACAAAAACTTTAACCAGGTCCAGACGCCGACGCCGGGGGTATAGCATAAGCTTCGTCTCGGTGAGCTAAAAATGAAGGTTCATGCAACCAATTTTACTTGTACTATATTATTTTGTTTATTATAATGAAGAATTGCATTTGCATCTACAATACAATTCACAGATCTGGTGACTGTTATATTAGTACCATTTCAATTTTAATCACAATAATGAAGCAAAATCGATGTCAACAATTCTGAGACATAGTGGGCAAGAAAAAAGTAGAGAGGGGGAGAGAAGGGGAATCAAGCATGTACATGTATCATGTCAGAAATAACTTGCATACCGGGCATAATCAGAATTTTTACTGCCAAATTATCGTCTTCTGACAAGATATTATTATAAATAATCCATGCAAATAAGTAGCTGCAGAACTGTAGCACCACAGGAAATTTCGGGTTAACGGTCCATCAACCCATCTGCAGCTACATGTACATGTACTATGAGAAAAAGCCAATCAGTCCATTGATTCAAGAAATTATTTTATTAACCTTGATATAAGCATTTAATTAAGTGAAGTTACATGGGTTTTGAGATCAATCAGGAGATTTTTTCAAGTTGTTTTCTACATGCACATACAATTTAGAGTAGTGACACATTATAAAAGCATTCTCTTAGCACCAGCGCTATGCATATACATGTAAATTTATTAAGATTACACAGACAGTATATACATGTATTAACGAAACGTTATCTATAGGGTTTTGAAAAAATCCTTTAATATTCAAAGCAAGTCGAAAAAGTATAATTGGTTAAGATGATGCGCAGGTGATGCAATTTTAAGGAAATTATCTACATAAATATAAACCAAATATATGCACAAAACAACTTTGTTGCAAAATTATGCTACATATTTCTGTCAAATTTCGAATTCAAACTAGAATTTGTATGAGGAAATGTAAAATCATGGCAATATAGTTGCATGTTTACAGAATTAAAGGGATATTATTCCTACATTTGAAATAAAATTTTCCTTCCATCTTCATTGCTACAGTTTCATGGCAGTTTGAGGGATGTCTTACACCTTAAGCTGAAACAACCCCGTTACCACACCTAATATTATTTCTCAATACCTGGTTAATGACATACATTCATGTTAGAGCCTAATGCATGCATTCATATCAGTACATGTATGAAACCATTCTTTTGGAGAACTTGCTTGGTGTTGTCTTGGTCTTTGAGGTTTAAACCGTTTGATCATGTTGATGCCTTGATGTCAGTAATTTCATATATAATATAGTATGTGTATCCACCACTTTGCAAGAACACAAAACATTCTTTTGGAGTACTTGCTTGGCATTCAGTCTTGACCTTTGATATTTGAATGGTTCGATCATGTTGATAACCTTATGTCAGTAATCCCAACTTTTGATGTCCATCATTCTCATTGTAAGAAGTGCTTTGAAAATTGTTTTACGGTCCTGACTTTTCAAGAAGTTGAACTGTTCTGTGTAAAATAGAATGGGTTGTTCATCCATTGCTGGATCCAGCACTACTTGTGGATTTCTTCGTTTGATTTTTTCGTAGCTTGCTGGCTTTATTTTCAGAAAGGTAAAAGACACCTGCAAAATATAACATACTGGTATCAAATCCTTAATATGTCAACTTGTCACATATATATGCATAGTGTACAATTGTGACACATGAATACAATTTGACAACATTAAAATGATGACAATAATATCTGTTCACTTTGATACTTACACCTATATAAATGAATTTAGTTTATTGATCTACTTACAATAATATGACTTAAAAGTTTATCAGTATTTAAAACTGTATATTTTCTTTTCATTTTTCAACAATTTGTTTTACTAAATACATTTTCACTTACATTTGTCTTTTGAAAAACAATTCCAAGCAGGCCTCATTTTAAAACAGAACTTTCATAATATGCCAACAGTTCTCCAACATGCTGGGCTTACACATCTGATGACAGGCCACCAGTTGAACTTGTACTAGTACTCTCCTCCTCATTAACATGTTAACATGCAGTTACTGAGGTTGATAATTCTGTGCGTAGCTTTTTATTTACCGTTGAATATTCTGTTCCGTCAGAAAAACTTCTCTTTACCTGTTTAAAAAAATGATGTGTAATATCTCAATTTGACAGAAAATATCAAAATAAAATTTTGGCCATGCTTTGATGCAGATACATGTAAGCCGATTTTCAAGTTGATCAGTGCGTTGCTTAGAATGAAAAGTCCCTTATTCAATATATTTATAAAGGTGCACTGGCATACTTTGGCTGATTCATGTATGTATCTTGTCTAAATGATTTAGGCAATTGTATCATTGAAGATTTGCTGAATGATCAAAACTGACAACTTGAAAGTACGACAACAGTTTAAGTGGATCACGATCTCTTAAATGCTAATTTAAAAGTTTTTAATCCCCAAATTTACATTTATGATTTAACCTTAGATGTACATGAATTAAATAAAAATAGAAAAATCATTTTTTATCTCTTATTAGTCATTTGAAGGACATTCTCATATAATGAACTGAACTCTGATATATAATGCAATTGAACACAAGTTAAAAAGCTCAAAGAATGCATTTAATACACATTCATTCACTTACTTACTACACATTTGGTGTTTGACCAGCTCTTGCCGAGTACCATATCTGGCAAGTGCATTAATTGTTATGTCATTTTTCTTATATAATTTTATGTGTTGATAAAATGACGCAACAATGCACTTGCTAGAAATGGTAATTGGCGAGAACTGGTCTCACGCCAGCAGTTAGATCATAGTTCAGCTTTGTTGTGAAAAAAAAAGTGTTATGATCTCTTCCCCACAAATCAGTCATACATTCCTTTCATACTTGAATATAAATATGTATATTCAAACATCTTGGAAAAACATTTTTGTGGTAAAAAGAAAAAAACAAGAAAAATATATGCACCTGGGTTTCATTTTACATACATTACTGTAACTTATTTGCACAAAAAGAAATAAATTTAACAGAGATAGGTTTTCAATAAGGAATATGCTAACAATTTTCGGTTTTTTCCTTAAGTTATTGATAGAAAGAAAATTATACCATGCCATATATATATATATATATATATATATATATATATATATATATATATATATATATATATATATATATATATATATTCTTTTTTTTTTTTTTTCTTTTTTTTTTTTTGGCAAAACTGTATGCAACAATAAACAATATTTTTAAAAATTCTGTCTTCAAAAAACAGTTATCTCCCATTAAACAAGAAAATTTATCAAAAACTTTGCAGTAACCTCATTGAAATGATAATCTTAATGCAGATATGAATTCGAGAACTGAGTAAATTTATGGAAACTAAGGGAGACAGCATGTACATTTGCATGCAGGTACATGCACATGTAAATATACATATATAATGGAAGAGTTTGAGACCGAATGAAATGTCAGCAGTCTTACCTCTGAACAGACACAGAGAATTTTACTAGGATCATCACATTTTGTACAAAGAATGTCAGCTCTTGAGGAGATAACTTCCTCTCCAAATATTGTAGCATATCCTGTTGGTATACATGGCTTTGTCCTGCAATAGGAATAATTATCAATTGTACATGTACATGATGTACATTGATTTACTCTAAGTAACATTTACATACATGTACATATGTATTATTGGTATTAACATATAAATCATTCAAAAGTTTATTGCCTTTTTTAAAGATGATATAATATTACATGTTCATTGTTAAACAGTCAGGGGTGAGACTGAATTCCATTATTTTTAAAAATGATGATTTCTAATCATAAAACTGATTTTTAGCAATGACTGAAAATCATCATTTTTAGAATAATATTATTAAAAACCAGTCATAACTATTTGGAGTTTATTTTGAAATATAGAGTGACCTCTGAAAATAAATATGACTATATTTCATCATTTTTTATCAATTGATAAGTCTAGGTGAACTTAATTATCTCATCTGTCTTACGGGGCACACTAATTTATTGTGGTTTCAACTGTTGGTCAAAATGTTTCTCTACACAGGGGACCATGGCAGGATAGTGTACTATGAAGTAAACGGGTTGGAAAATTAACTTGGGAATGGAAATATGATGAAGACATGTTATATTTACAAAAATAATAAAGATAAAAACACAAAAATAATAAAGATGTGTACATTACGTAGTTAGTAGAAATGACAATAATCAGTTAATATTTCAAATTGATGTTTTTTTAGTCTAACACCTGACTATTAAAAATGATAGTCCTACAATAAAGATTGTCTTACAAATTTTGGGAATTTATAACAATTAAATGATGTTTTTGTGGAACATTGATTATTTGTGCCTTGGAGAAACAAAAAGTTGTCATCCTCTTTATGTTTGGGATATTTCATCCCTTGGGAACTTACACAATAAATGTTCCCATTAACTTCAGTCAACATTTGTATATATAAACCAATGTTATGCCCTTATACACATTTAGAATCCTTCTATATCAAAACGGGGTTTTAATGGAAATAATATGAAAATCACAATCGGATAAAAACAAACATCTAAAAGTGGTAGGATCTGGGCATTTTTGTAGGTTAGGTCGAGTTACCCTCAACACAATATTTTTTTTTTTAGGCCTAGGCATGAGGGCAACATGATTTGTTTGACCTGAAAACAGAATTGTTGCCCTCGAACTTTGGCCTTGGGCAACATTTCTGTCTTCTGGTCTAACAAATCATATGTCGCCCTAATATTCAGGTAATAACAGTACTACATAATACTAAAAAAAAATTGATTCTTTATAATTGAAAAACATTCACCTGATGATGAAAAACAACTGTATAAGACTTACTTGATTTTAAACTGAAATAATTTTAGAAACTTTTCAAATAGAACTGGATAGTTGATTTCATAAGGAAGATGGCTGCCTCTTGTTTTGGACTTGTGCAATTGCTGAATGGTGTCGAACAAAAAGTATCCAAATTCTTCACAGTTCTCATTAAACCTAGAAGAAATAACATTAATTGACAAAGAAAACATAGAAAGTCTACGGATTATATGGCTTACAAAAGCGGCAAAAAATAGAACCTTATTCTACTCGTTGCAGTTTTAATAAAACCTGTTATTAATGAAATGCATACATTTAGATTGGCTAATTTTTGAGTGGCATATTTCAGACTTGTGCATAAATACCACAAAACCCTTCAAGATATGGAAAGGCCCCAAAATTCAAAGTTATGAGTAAAGCTTTAGAAATTTGCATATAGAAAGATTAAATATATATAATTTAAGTTCGACAAGATAAACTGTCTGATTGAAGTCATAATAGAGATAAGATATAGAGAGGATGATCTCATTTCACAAAAAGTTCGAATTTCAGCATAAATTGGGTATTTCCTATCAGTTTTTTGAGAAGGAAACATCGAGTGCATGCCTGCTCCAACGCCATTCTTTAATATGATGTGCAAAATAATATGAACCATAAAAATGGTTTTGGAGCAGATATTGGACCTTATTGCATGTGGTCCTTTGGGTGATTAAGGTATCAAATCGTAATAGAGCACTGTAACCTATGCAAAACAAAGTACCTCTTCATTCATGATGTATTTGTGTGTGCCCATATTTCGACAGTCTTAATCTATATGTCTTTTTTACAAATGAAATGAGCAATAACTTTGAAATTTAAGACATTTATCATGAATATCAATCATCGCTTGCTTTTTTAACAGCTGCTTAACCTTTTTACATTTCGTTACTTCCATTTACAAAGTATAGATTCATCAACAAATTAACAGGTGCAGCCATTACTAGGTCCTAAATTTGATGATTTAACTAAATTGCCTTGTAAGTTAAATTTACCTTTACAACATTCATGACATTACTTGTTTTTCATTCTTTGCAGGGAATACATCACAGAGTTTGTCATAACGTTTATATTTTTGTAGTACAATGATTTGATTTTAGAGTAAAGGTGGATTAACAAAATGTTTTTTTGTTGGGAAAACTTCATAAATCAATTTCTTGCTTGTTTGAAATCCATTTAAATAAATACTTGGCCAGTTGATTGTTGGTCTACCATAGTATCATATGCATACACAATTGATCATGTTCCTGTGAGAACGAAAGTGATGTAAACAAAAAACGAACACCGTCGAAATTTGTTGATTTTAGGACCTCCGACCATAACAGCTGTTGAAGCCACCAAATAGCTGACTGAACTTCCAAATGCATTCAACAGCTGTTCAACATTTACAATGGACTTACAGCTTGAGTTCTTTGACTTTTATCTTGGGAAACCATTTCTGCACACACTGGCTGTAATGCCTGGCATCGTCATAAGCCTGGCATTGTCATAAGGAATCTCCTCCACAGTACTGATATCAACACACAATAAACTGCATATTTTGACGAGTTCATCAATTCTTGATAATTCGGCGTCAGATAAACTGAATAATGACCATTCGGTTCGAACTAATTCACCTGGAGTTGTTAACACCTTTCTTATGCCAATCGTATCCATCAAATCGGTCGTCCAAGAACTTGTGTTATTTGGAAAAATCCTATCTACATGATCAAGAGGACGACGTCTTGTTTCTCTATCGCCATTTTGTAAGAGAGAATTAAAACCATCTGCGATTAGATCCGGATATTATAAATTTAAGACATCAATCTAATAAGGTTATTAAAATGATACTTCTTGGAAAAAAAAAACACAAACCGAATTGTTACAATTATTTGTTTAAAGAATATCTAGGATTTGAGTAATCCGATGAGACGTCATACGTCCCTGCCTTGGGCAAAAATCTTTAAAAAAATCTTCTTCATACATGTAGATCTACATACATATAATTATATATAAATTAAAGAAAACTAAATGCATGGGTATGATGCCCATGAAGCTCTCTGAAGTACATGGCCCCTGGGTCAGGGAATCAGGCTTAGGGCGGAGCCAACTGATGGCCATATATATAATTATATAATGTACACGTATTATCGATACATGTAAATCTTAAAAAATCTCTTTCTCTACTCCCATATATATTGAGATAAACTGAATGCATTTATGATGTCCAAGAAACACACTACCTAACTTGTGAAATTCAGACCCCTGGGTCAGGGGTTTAGCCTCTTGGGAAGGGCCAATTTGGTCATTTAGTGAAAATGTATATGTAAATGTAAAAAAAATTCTATCTTTCATGTACAGTCGTGGGAAATAAAATGCATCGTTATTTCCATAATGTCCTCTTACAGTGAAATTCACTGCACATATGGGGCAGGGGGTTAAGGCGTTTACTTATTATTTTTTATTTTTAACATTTTTTTTTTAATGGGAGGGGGAGGGGTATTTCGCCATATAGTGATATGAAATAAATAAAAAAGAGGAAACGTGACCTTATCGTGCAGGTCCTACTGTGCCATTCCATCAAAACCAATTTAGACCGCTGGGTAATGATACATTCTTATTTGGGTTTGCCGCGCATGAATACTGTGACGCATGACTATTTAAAATTAAATAAATAAAATTATTTTTTACGCCACCAAAGAATATAGAAAATAATTTAGTCTTGAATACGGAATATATGTAGGTCACACAAAAACCATGGTACATGCATGCAAATATTAAAATATAATACTTTCCGGTATCATCTCTATACATGCATGTATGCAAATTCTCTATGAGTTTATCAAGCATTCATTCTTAAAGAATTCATAACAATATTTACACATGTACATGTAACTATACAGACCTTTGCAAATTTTCATTTAATAGTACCCTCTACGGAATTATGCGCTCGTTTTTTTCTATTTTTAAATACCATATCAGGTATAGTTTTGAAGACACCAAGTCAATTATAGGCAAACGTTTATATGAATATACCATTACGGAATAAGCCACATAAAGCACACTTTATCTAGAAAATATTTAATATAATCTCTGTACAATTAGTGATTTTACTACCTTTAGTAAAATCACTAATTATACAATACACGCAGAGAATATATGGCGTAAAAGGAATGCAGTTTTATAGAATGTGCTTTATTCTGTCATATATGCTTATAAGATATGAGATTCCAAGACTCATTTTCTCCGATATTAAAACCCATAAGAGAACCCTAGGTATTTTGGGGAAAATTTTCCCCATATGTACAGTAATTAGCAACCTTTAAGAATTGTATTCGTCGCTCTATAAGACCGCGGAACATTAACTGGCAAGATTGGAAATATACAGCTTACGTCAATTTCACCTGTTACACTTCAATACATTTGAAATGGGCGGGGACAAATTGACGCGGACGTCTGAGAAAACATTGGATTGAAACTCTAGTTATAGGAAGTGTATTTTTAATCTACATCAGCTTTTCTAGCTTGCTATATAAGTTAAAGCGATCGAAAACCATTTGATTTAGTATCAGCAAAGCGATTGAAAAATTTTTTCTTTCACCAATAAGTATATAATCAGCAAATATGAGAAGATCCCAATTTGGGAGAGATTACACGCAAGGCAAAGCATTGTCCGATGACTTTAGAGAATCGGTCGTCAGAAGTCTGAAATCAAGTGGGCCATTATGGAATCGGGGTTTATTCCCAGGGGAGAATAATTCAGATTCCGGTTTAATAAATTAAAATTATACCCAGACAAAATTTTTCTTTTTTTTCGCTAAGTTAAAGTACATACGAATAGATATGCGCGTTCATTGTTTTCTACATGTTGCTATACTTACACTTAGTCTAGCAAAAAAAAAGTTCACTAAACTTTAATTAAATAAATATATTATAGTATAATTATAATTGAAATATAATTATTCTTAAAGAGCAACTTACAAGAAAAATTAATTGGATATCTTTAGCTAGACGACCGAAAGTTTTAAGAAAATTCACCAACATTGCACAGCTATCTGAAGTTTTCAAAAATTATACCGGATTACCAATACTTTCATATATTCTGTTCTTTATTACAGTTTCAATTCAATGTTTTCTCAGACGTCCGCTTCAACTTTTTCCCGCCCATTTCAAACGTTTTGTCTGTAACAGGTAAAATTGACGTAAGCTGTATATTTCCAATCTTGCCAGTTAATGTTCTGCGGTCTTATATAATCCTGTTATCTGTCGTTTGCAACGCTTTAAGGGAAAAGATGCACTTCATAGGCTGAAGCACTTTATTCTGTTAAAAATGTTATCTGATATTGTACAACCCCCCCCCCCCACCCCGAGAAATGGATTCTCCCGGGGAAACTTCCCCCTGAATAGATTTTATCTTCAGTTTTTAACTAGCTATTGAATAGGATTCGTCGCTCGCTCTATACTGGATACTCCACTTCGGTGATTAAATTATGAACGCATGCACTTTATAAAAGCGCGCTTTATTTTGTCAGGCATGCAATTTTATTGGAGACAGCTAGTTACAAACCTAATAAGGAAAATCATTTACCCCAAAAAGAAATAAAGCTTCATATTTCTTGACATTGTAGCCCCTTCTATCAATTCCTCTTACCGGGGACGTGAACTGTGAACTATGCATTGTAAGCTAAACTTATTTGCAAAGCCTTGCAGATAGCAGGATAACTCGGTATCCTGTTGTTAAACTGTGTAAATACAATTAATAAGTCGAACATTTGACTTTGAATGTGTGTGTGTGGTGTGTGTGTGTGTGTGGGGGGGGGGGGGGGGGGGGCATCAATGTTATGCGTTTTTATTTGGACATAGAATATACTCTCATTCCTTCTTCGGACAAAAATCTTATTTTAAGGTGACAAAAGACAGATTATTTGGTGCTTTTTCTGTCGTTAGAATATATATATATATATATATATATATATATATATATATATATATATATATATATATATATATATAAAACAAATACATTTCACCTTTAACGAATTGTAGAAGTAAATGGATTTAATAACATGGTACTGGTATTTATAGAATAAATAGAATAAGAAAGAGAGGTGCAATACCATTCATATCTCTTTTCAATGTCCGACTTTAGCCTGAACAGGCTTCAATGATCGATCCACTTACGAAAGCTAGAAAATCGATCTTATTAAAATCCCTGCTGCAAACATATACCAAGTTATCGTTCCTTCGGCAACACTGTGGTGGTAGTACAGTAACTGATAAAAGGCCTCGTAGTTGTAGTTTAGGTGTACGTGTACTGCGGATCTACCCGAACTGAAAATTTTGCCGTGACTATTTATAGATTGAAAAAGTTTCGCAAAATTTTCTGAAATAAGCTTTGATATTTTTCGCTCGCTGCTTTACAAAACTGGGATTATATTTTCTCATTTAAAAATTATGGGTATTTAAGTAAGTATATAATCTATCATGACTTGTTTTTCGATATATAATTAAATCATCAATTACTAATGTAAACACTATAAAAAAGAAAAATACATAAATTTTTTTCTTTATATTTTCTAATATTTTGACAAACTGTTTGCTGAGCTAACGTACTATTATTCTATGTGTATGCATTTATTGAAATTTTTGTTCAATGTGTCTTTCCTTTTTTTGCAGTTGTACTTAATTTGTCAAGTAAGCGATGGAAGAAAAAACAGGGATTCCTTTACTGCTGTCTATAATGTATATATGTACAGAGGTATAGTTTATGATACAATGTCCGTTTAATCGATGTATCTCTTTATCATCATGCTTTTGAAATGCGCCATGTGCGGATCTAAAGGAGGGGGGATTTCAAACTAACAAGTTCACACGGTAAAGTAACCGAAAAGGTTAATCTAGACCCTCTTGGCAAGCAAATATGTCTTTCAGACCCCTCCATCCCGCACCATACTAAGGGAAGAATTTCTGGATTCGTGCACGTGCGCTCTTCTGTATCCATTCTTAACAATGTTGATAAACTCATCCAATCATGTATCATTGTAGTGTTCATTTCATCATCGCAATATACTGGATATACATTTCTTAAATGTTATGTCCGGATAGGAAAATGCAAAATATCGATTGCTTGTGTGAAAAAACAACTACATATACGTGTACGTCGTCGTGCTGTCACATTGAAACACGCAGTAAGGCCGACACAATTTTGCCCACTACGCCGGCCGATGCACTATGACAGCTTAAAGTTTGCGCAAAATGCCTTTACGCCAAAAAAACTTTGCTCAACCCGTTGTTGCGCCATCACAACTTCACACAAATTGCCGCCGAGTTGTCACACAACATGCACGATGTCGCGCTAATATATTAACTTAACACAACACGCTGTCGCGCTAACACTAATAGCACAACACGCAATTACATTATCGCAACTGCATATAACTCGCCCTGTCATAGAACACGCCATCGCACTAACGCAACTTCACACGACTCGCCGTCGCGCTGTCAAACAACACAATTTCGCGCTAACACAACTTCACACATCACGTTAACGGGAATTTGCAAAATTCGTCATCGAGGAGTCTCCCAATACGCCCTCGCGATGTCACACCTCACGACTGTCACGCCCCAAGGGCGAAGATGCAAGAGTGTGAAGTTGCGAAGGCGAAAGTGCGAAGTTGTCACGGCGAATTTAAGAATCGAAAATGCGAAGGCGCGACGGCGAAGTTCGAAATCGCGATGGCGAAAGTGCGAAAACGAAGACTCGATATTACTATCGCTCCATCGCCTTGGCAACTTCGAACTTTTGCTCTCTCATCTTTGCCCTTTTGCCTTCGCCTTTTAATGCTCTTTATCGTTTAAAGATAATTCTATCTATAAAACTGGCGTCTGCAGAAGACGTACTTTTGGGAAAACATTCTAACAACTATTAATCTAAACACTTTGTCGTAGAATGAAAATGAAATATAACAGTGTTTAAACCATGGTATTGAATAAAAGTAAGCAGACTCGTGTAAGTGACAGGAGTCTGGAACCCTTCACACATATTATAGCGGGCATTTCATTTAATATGGAGTACATAATAATTAGGCTTAGCCAGGACTGGTTAAAAGATACATCCGATAACCTAGTAAAATATTAATGAACTCTCATAGTAAGCACAATGTTCGCCACATCAATAACATCCAAGAGCATTTGGCACTTTCGCCATCGCACTTTGCCGTCGCGTCTTCGCACTTTCGCTCCTTCTCTTTCGGAACTTTGAACTTTCGCCTTCGCACATTCACATCTTCGACCCAAAGGAGAGAGAGAGAGAGAGAGAGAGAGAGAGAGAGAGAGAGAGAGAGAGAGAGGCAAAGGGTAAAATTGCGATGGTGTGAAGGCGAAGGAGCGATTATAGTAGTTTCACTCCTTCGTCTTTGCACTTTCGAATTTCGCTTTCGCATCTTCGCGCTTCGCCGTCGCATTTTTGCAATTTCGCTACTTCGCCTTCGCAACTTCGCACTAAACGCGAAAGTGCGAAGGTGCATGTGGTCCAAACGGAACACCATACGGAACTCATTTTGAACGCGATACTTGGCTTCTGCTACTGAAATAAGCGAGGGGTGTAATGTTAACAAATCTGAGTGATATAACTTCCTTTTTTTTCTTTTTCAGTTTTCGGACTTTAAAGATAGATGACATTAAATATCTTTCATTCAAAAAGTTAACTACAGTGCGGGTCTAGTACAATCGGGGCGTGGAGCGGGTGTTATTGTCCTCAAGTACACGTTTTTGCACTAAAACAACTTTAAACTTAAACTGTCGAACAACAGTGTAACGAAACATTACACACTAACGAATGCGCAGCGACGAGTTATGTGACCTTGTGTTAGTGTAAGGGTCTGTTATGTGTTGTCTTTTATCTATTGCACCAGGTTATGCGTGTAACGCGACATGACCTTTACATGCAGTTTAGACTATATCAATTCACTTAATTGATGAGGATTTTCCTCACTACGTAAACTATTCGGGCAGAAGAATTCAACGACAGCTTAAGATTAATTTACGAAGCGGACCGTTTCTTTTTTTTTTTTTATTAAAAGTGGTATGGGACATAATCCGAAAGGTTTTTGTTAGCTCACCTGTGATGAACGCTCAAGTGAGCTTTTCTGATCACTTTTTGTCCGGCGTCCGTCTGTCCGTCCGTCTGTAGGTCCGTCTGTAAACTTTAACATTTTCGACTTCTTCTCCAGAACCACTGGGCCGATTTTAACTAAACTTGGCACAAAGCATCCTTAGGTAAAGGGAATTCAAGTTTGTTAAAATGAAGGGCCACACCCGTTAACAAAGGGAAATAATTAAGATTTATTCAAAATTTGTTGGTATCTTTAATAAAAATCTTAAAAACCAATTGACCAGAAAAGCTGTTATTTGTATGGAAGCATCCTCAGGTATACCTTATTTAGATTCAAGTTTGTTCAAATCATGATCCCTGTGGGTATGGTGGGGCCACGCGGGGGTTGAATTTTTACATAGGAATATATAGAGAAAAATCTTTAAAAATCTTCTTTTCAAAAACCAATTGGCCAGAAAAACTGTAACTTGTGTGAAAGAATCCTCAGGTAGTGTAGAGTTAAATTTGTTCAAACCATGATACCCGGGGGTATGGTGGGGCCACAATGGGGGGTCGAATTTTTACATAGAAATATATAGAGAAAAATCTTTAAGAATCTTCTTCTCAAAAACCAATCGGCCAGAAAACCTGTAACTTGTGTGGGATCATTCTCAGGCAGTGTAGATTCAAGTTTCTTCAAACCATGATCCCCGGTGGAGGATGGGGCCACAATTGGGGGTCAATTTTTTACATAGGATTATATATAGAGAGAAATCTTTAAAAATCTTCTTCTCAAAAACAATTGGCCAGAAAAGCTGTAACTTGTGTTGAAGCATCCTCAGGTAGTGTAGATTCTATTTTGTACAAGCCATGTTCCCCGGGGATAAGGAAGGACTACCATGGGGGGGGTGGGACAAATTTTTACATAGGAATATATATAGAAAAATCTTTAAAAATCGTCTTCTCAAAAACCAATTGGCCAGAAAAGCTTTAACTTGTGTTAAAGCACCCTCAGGTAGTGTAGATTCAAGTTTGTTCAAATCATGATACCCGGGGGGATGGTGGGGCCACTGCATGGGTTGAATTTTTTACATAGGCATATATAGAGAAAAAACTTTAAAAATCTTTTATTCAAAAACCAATTGGCCAGAAAAGCTGTAACTTGTATGAAAGTACCCTCAGGAAGTTTGAATTTAGGTTTGTTTAAACCATGATCCCCGGGGGTAGGGTGGGGCCACAATGGGGGGTCGAATTTTTTACATAGAAATATATAAAAAAATGTTTTAAAAATCTTCTGTTCAAAAACCAATTGGTCAGAAAAAGCTGTAACTTGTGTGAAAGCACCCTCAGGTAGTGTAGATTCAAGTTTGTTCAAATCATGATACCCGGGGGTATGGTGAGGCCACCGCATGGGTTGAATGTTTTACATAGGAATATATAGAGAAAAAACTTTAAAAATATTTTATTCAAAAACCAATTGGCCAGAAAAGCTGTAACTTGTGTGAAAGTACCCTCAGGTAGTATGAATTTAGGTTTGTTTAAACCATGATCCCCGGGGGTATGGTGGGCCACAATGGGGGGTCGAATTTTTTACATAGAAATATATAGAAAAAAGTTTTAAAAATCTTCTATTCAAAAACCAATTGGCAAGAAAAACTGTAACTTGTGTGAAAGAATCCTCAGGTTGTGTAGATTTAAATTTGTTCAAACCATGATCCTCGGGAGTACGGTGGGGCCACAATTAGGGGTCAAATTTTTATATAGGAATAACACTGGGGGGGAGGGGGGTCGAATTTTTACATAGAAATATATAGAGAAAAATCTTTAAAAATCTTCTTCTCAAAACTCAAAAACCAATTGACCAGAAAAGCTATAACTTGTGTGGGAGCATCCTTAGGCAGTGCAGATTCAAGTTCTTCGAACCATGATCCCCGGAAGTACGGTGGGGCCACAAATGGGGGTCAAATTTTTATATGAATATATAGAGAAAAAACTTTAAAAATCTTCTTCTCGAAAACCAATTGGCCAGAAAAGCTGTAACTTGTGTTGAAGCATCCTGAGGTAGTGTAGATTCTAGTTTGTTCAAGCCATGTTCCCCGGGGATAGTGGAGCCACCATCGGGGGACGAATTTTTACATAGGAAAATATAGAGAAAAATCTTTAAAAATCTTCTTCTCAAAAACCAGTTGGACAGAAAAGCTTTAACTTGCGTGAAAGCACTCTCAGGTAGTGTAGATTTTAGTTTGATCAGACCATGATCCCCGGTGGAGGATGGGGCCACCATGGGGGGGACAAATTTTTACATTGGATAATTCTGGCCCCTGGATGATTATTGGGCCTCATAAGGGGTTCAAAGTTTGATGTAGGTTTAATTTTTATCTGAACAGTTGTTTAAGATCTTTTTGAGAATGGCAATGCTCAATATGTGATATAACTATGAAACCATCCAGTTACAAAAGGGGCTCAACAGAAGAATATCTGGATAAAATTTTGAAAACCTTTTAATACAGGATCTATATTTACTCATTCATTGTCCCGATATTTTGAATATGACTTCATAAAGTTGATTTTTATTATGTCTAGTGTTACTCCTGTGAGTGATGTGGCCCATGGGCCTCTTGTTGAGGATCTGATATATTTTAAAATTATTTTTGAAGGTTTCATCATTTACTTTTTGTGAGAAGTCAGCTGCGACAACACGATACGTTAATCGATGTCCAACAGACTCAGAATCATGGAAAATAGCGGCCAAAAACATGAACTGTGAATCCATAGAGCAAAACTGCTCTTCGGGCAGACATCACTTTCAGTATCATTGCGTAATCAATGCTTGGATGAATGCTACTTTGGAAGTGTGTGCACCTAATAGAACCATATTTGGTACGGTATAAACCTAGGTTATAAAATGAAGCATATTGGTACACAGGATAAAGAATTATTATACTTCAACATTTGAATATTATCAGTCAGAGTAGCAAATAGATACAATTTTTATATGTAAGTAAATAAATGTAAATTTTCATGTTCATTCGAAGTCAAAGTTTAAATACTTTGCTAAATTCTAACAGAGATATATTTTTCTACAAAATAATCAAATCCGAATCTTACTAACCACAACATTTATTGCTTTTTATTAGTTTCAATTTAACCTTCTTTTACTTTAAGGGCATTGTACGGAGTACAACATCATGGGACATGTGGTACAAGACAACTATGCAGCAGACTGTACAATGTATGATTCGCCATGCCCACAAGTTTACAACTCAGCAAAGGCATATAAATGTAAGTTTAAAAAGCAACCAATTTGGTAAATACGTTCCAAATATATAATATCTTTCTTATGTGCACATTTCTATGAGAAATGGGTTATCTGTTTTTAAGTATTATTTGATGTACAGAATTAACATGTTGTATAATTATCAATATTAAGCATTTAAAAAATTACAAACCTAATTTGTCTCCGTCATCTTTTTTTAACAAAAAAAAAAAAACTAGATAAAAGTTGCTATGAACGAGTTCAAAGAAATAAAGATTGGATGCAACACAATGTTCGATCGACGTCAGAGAGGTATTTATAACTTCCAGTGTGTGTCTGTATATTTATTGGTACTGATCAAAATAATTGTTTTTGCAATTCCATATAATAGTCAATGAAATCAAAACTTCCTTATGTCCATGAAGATACTAGTAAGTTAATAGACCATTTCTCGACAAGTTTCTAGTCACTGAATTCTAAAAATTTGTTATTTATTCATATATATATATAAACAACGACTTCTACATTGTACAATTCTACAATATAAAACTATTTACTTTAAGAAAAAGTTCATATCTAGTTGAACAGATCTGAATCAAATTAAAGTTTATGCTTTCAAGCTTCTTAGCTATGATTAAGCACGGCTCATATATATTTTTTTGAAATATGCACATAAATGACCTCTTTTTGTATAATTATAAATCGCATGATTTTAGAATATTTTATTAACATTTCACAAATGACTTCTTTTTGCAGGCCCTGTGGACAGTGGACGCTCACATTTCTATCAATATTCCAAATAATGTGTGCAGGAGTTTTGAGATGAACTTGTTCATTTAATTTTGTCATTTTCCAATTTTGTCGTGACATGTTAGAGTGAACCGCTTGTTTATTTTTAATTACATATTATAATTGCTGGCAGTTAGAACAAATCTTTCATTAATGTATCATTAATGTACCAATCGTTTATCAATTATCTAAGGAATAAGGAATCATTCTTTGAGTATTATGAGGTGATAATTTTGGTCGGGGCGTGATCAAATCCAATAAAGCCCGAAGGGCTAATATTCAAAGAATCATTATGATTCCTTATTACTTATATCTATATCATTTTCAGCAATTGCACGATTACATATTTGAATATAAATAAGTAAACCCCGCTTATGCCCCAGTTATACGTCATTTGAATTTATTGGACTGTATAGTACAAAATCGATATGTAGTGTTATCACAGGCAAAGACACTGAAAAATGTAAATATTAATCAAATGCTATACATGCATTTTTGTGTAACTAACTCTCTGTCATCAATATATGGAACTAATGATAATACTGTTCATTTATGCGAACAAGTTTTCAATTAAACTGTTGGTTTAAACAACTAAAAAGCAAATTTGAGCTACTCTCATTTGGTAGTGTAATACTGGTACATGCATTTATTTTATAATTTTTCATAATTTTCAATGTCGGCAACTTATATGTACCATGCAGTAATAATTGACTAACTGCACTTTAAGAGGACATTGATATGTTTAATATCATTGATCAAAAGTTGTTCAAGATGGAATGCAGCTCCCTAGTACGCAACACCTTTTAATTTTCGTGAATGGAAAGTCAGAACTTCTGATTTAAATAACTTTTTTTTTTAAAGCAGATATTACAAAATATCACAGAACATATGTTTCATCATTTTCATCATATTCAAGATATCATGAATGGACCATGTACATTTAAAAAAGAGAAATTCCAGTGCTTGTTATCTGAATTTATAAAATAAAACAATTCCTTGCATCGAGTCGGGGAAATATCCTGATGTTTTAATGATTTTATACATTCATACTGTTGTTAACGTTATGTAAAATAAATTCAAGATATGCCTAAATTTTATAACATTTTTTATTAGTAACAAGAGGCCAATGGGCCACGCCTCTCACATGAGCAGCCCTAGCCATAATAAATATATGAAATCAGCTTTACGGAGTGATATACAAAATATCTGGACAATGTCGTAGAGTAGATCCTGTATAAAAAAGCTTTTAAAATTTTTACCGGACATTCTTAAAATAAACATAGAGCCCCTTTTGAAACAGGATGATTTCATAGGCATATCACATATAGAGCATTGCAGTTCTCAAGAAGATCAGTCTAATTATAAATAACTGAGAATCAAAAGTAATACCATATATTATAGCATTCGAGTTCTTGAGAATAATTAAACATTTTTCCTACTTAAAATTGGATCAACAAATGTTGTCCCATCCTACCCCAGAAGGTCATGATTTTGACAAACTTGAGTCTACAATATCTGAGGATGCTTTTCTCGGCAAAATTTTCACACAAGTTACAGTTTTTCAGGCCTATTAGTTTTTGAGAAGAAGATTTTGAAAGATTATATTTCTATGCAAAAATTCGGACCCCCCCCCCCCCTCTTCCGCATTGTGGTCCCGCCCTATCCCCGGGGATCATGATTTGAACAAAAGCGAATCTTCACTACCCGAGGATGCCTCCATACAAGTTACAGCTTTTCTGGCCAAATAATATATTTTTGAGAAGAATATTTTTTAAAAATCGCAACAATTTTTCAATAGTTCTTAATTATATCTATTTGAAAAAGGTTGTGGCCCTTCATTTTAACAAACTTGAATTCCCTCTACCCAATAATGCTTTGTGCTATTTTGGTTGAAATTGCCACAATGGTTCCGGAAAAGTCGAAAATGCTACAAGTTTACAGACGGACAGAGAGACAGACGGACGCCGGATAAAAAGTGATCAGAAAAGCTCATTTGAGCTTTAAGCTCAGGTGAGTTACACATGTAAAAACTAAAGAATAACCGACATATATTTTATTTTATTTTCATTGTGTGTAAAAATGAAGGATATTTAGGATGTATAATAAGATATGATTATTGTGTTAAAATACTTTTTTTCACTTCTGGATTTCTGGCAATTCAATTGATAATGCTAGTATATGAAAATGAACACGAGTCTTCAGAGGCTGTTTATTTCATGACACATAGATCTGGAATGTTGTGGTGGTAGATCTTGAGTTATCTGCAAATATTCTGAATATTATATCATTTTGTTTAACATCCTTGTCAGTTTCTTTTCGATGACGTATATGTTTCTTTTTACATTAAGCAATTGACTTAAAAAGAAATGTATTCATTATTTATTCAAAACATTCTCAAATAAAGATTAACACCAAATTGTTTTAATTTCCATGATATATATGATCCTGTTTTTATAGAGATAGTCAAATTCATCACAACTGTCCTTGAAAAAGTAGTGACATAGTTTATACATTTTACATTTTGTGGTAGGCATTATAGGTTTAACAATATATTTTTGGCCAATAAGTAACACCTTATATATGAATGTACAGCATTTTCTTGAAAAAAGTTGAATCTCTAGACACAAAATACTTTATTTATTGGTAGATTGCCACTTTACATTCTTAAACACTAAGAAAAACGAGATGTTAAATGGAGACCAGAATATACAACAGATATTTTATCTAACAAATACACGAGCTTAAACCGAATTGTCAAACTTCATAGTAAACCGATATACTTCTTGCATTTAGTGAAATATGTAGGCAAAATTTGTATATTTTTTCCATTTAAAATTATTTATGCAAATAAAAAGACAAATTTACATCATCACTTCAATTCCATATTATCTCTATCAACAGTACAACAGCCACAAGTATGTACTTAAAGAAATGTCGATAGACTATCGATACACTCAGCCATACCTAATTCAGAGTCATGCTACCCACTCGACGACCTACGTGTATTTAAAACATTTCATAAAAGCGGCTGCTAAATGTTTCACAACGTAACACACAAATGTTTACGAAAGAAAAAAAACCTTTGCAAATTGAATGCCGTCATTGTAACACCACAATCTAGAGAAATAGAATTCAGCTGAATCACCATGACGTTTTATATGCTTAAATTTTGGTTTATTTGTAAACTGTTTTCGTGTAGAGAGGAGAGGAAAGTATCGACCTCAATCTCCAATACTCGCTCATTTTTTTCACGTATATGAAAAAATGACAATACCAAACCGTCAATTACCATGTCAAGAAGGTATACATACATGTAGCATCAATAATGTGTTTACTGTGTAGATGACTACTCAACGTTCAATAATTGCAGATATGTCACATACATGTATTTAATGGAGTGTTTTGTCAGATTATAGATTTTTATCTTATTCAAAATTATTGCAAGTGTATATCATAAGGAATTAAATCTTTCTTCATCACTTAGTCTGTTCTTTCAATATCATTTATTTAGTATACATCGAATTTAAACATTTTTCTCAAAATCCCTTAAAATGTCATATGTATGCTCTTTTCATTGTAAAAAGAATATCCATCCATTATTTTGATTCAATTTTATTTGTAGTCTATGGCATTTACTTCCTGTAAGATCTCAGTCCTATCTGTGAATTATGTCAATCAGTGTCCAACAGACTCCGAATCCTAGCAGTTATCAGCAAGAAGAATGAACTGTGAAGGAATTGATCAAGATTGTATACAAGGATTAAGAGCACACAACCATCAGTTCGTATTTCAATACCATTGCGTAATAAATGTTTGGAGGAATACTTCACTAGAAGTTTGCGCCTTCAACCGCACAATTCTTGGTATTATTATCATAATTCATCTGTTCTATTTTTTTCGCAGAAATGTTCAAATTATTTTATGAAGTCAACGACGAGTTAGCTTTGGCTGTTTTTAAATTATGAATTATTTTATTCAATAGTTTAAATCAAGATCAAGTGAATTAATTTCTTTTAAACAAATATTACCTTACATTAGATACATCAATCATCTTAAAAGGAAAAACAAGATTTCTTCAAGTAAAATTGTACTATGTCTACATAAGAAAGCAGGCCTAGGCTCCAGTGCCATAGAATTTATTAGTAAGCTCAATTTTGATCCTCACTTTTTCAAAAGGAATAAATAGTCGAATGTGAGACTGAGATTAAAAAAGAGCACGTCTAGGTTGTATGACCCTGGGATCTTAACACATCACGTATCACGTATTTTGATTATATCTATATAGAATTTTGGAGAATTTCTGTTTGATTTAAATAACTATTTATTTTACAAGACTTTATAGTACTTGCCTTGGGATCATGAAGTATTTTAGACTTAAGTTCAAACAATCATTCATAAAATTACAATGCATCATAAAATAACGCCTAAGATTTGTAACCATTAAATCAAATATAATATACATACACATTTTAATAGTATTTTACTTTTTCGATGTTTTCAATCAAAAGACAATAAGACAGTTTACAAAGTTTGACTTAAGTCTAAGACTGCTTCATGATACTGGGGCCTGGTTTAAATTGGCTTACTGCAACACATTATAAATATATTATTATAATAAAATAAAAAAAAGTATAGTAAAATACCCCCAAACAATTAGATCTTAAGCAATTACTTTTCGGATTGGATTGTTACAGTATAGGTTTACTCTCGCGGATTATCGTTCCATGAAATACTCATGTTTTCCGTAGAGAATAATGGGAGTTTTTTTTTCTCTTTTCTTATTGAATTTGTAATTTTTAATAAAAATCCTTGCTAGTTTCTTTGAATATATATTTTGTGAACACAAATGTAATATTCTGATTCATTTCGTGTTTTACATTATGCCATACATGCTCACACCTTTTGAGACCAAAAAAGTTTCCAAACATCTTACTATGATTAAGTTTATCGTCAAATTCTTGCATTAAGTTGTTTGCTTTAAATGCCCTCGCAGGTTATTTTTTGAAACGTTATTGGGTACATTACATGTAAAACCAAATGCAAAACGACATACACATATGTCTAAATTTATTTAACAAATCCTATGTACTAATTACTAGGTTATTGTGCTGAGTTTAATATTCTGGGATCAGTGATACAAGATAACTACTACACATATTGCACGAAGCATGACCCACCATGTCTATTATTATACAACTTACAAATGTAAGGTAGAAATGACACGATATGTTTTTATTATTAAAGGAAATTCCATACAGTCACTGTAATGGTAAATGGTTACAAAATTAGTAACCTGTTAGTCGGATGTCTTCACCTGGAGACTAATGTTTCAATACAAAAAGCACCAGGGAATAAATTTTGGAACTGTGGATTTTCCTGATATCTTTCTCTGCATCTGTACTTCATGTGCAAGAAAAAATATAAATAGTAATTGGTGGACATTGAATATGAAGTCACATTTAATAAGAATGTTCACATGCGTTTAGATGTGAAATTTAATGATTTAATAATATTTTCTATTATTCATTTAAGATATACATGTTAGCTTAAAGTTGATATTATTTTCAAAGAAGGACATTTATGAACACCTTGTTTTTAAAAAAGAAATATTGAGTCGATATTAACTGGTTACAATTTGATACTTCAGATAAAAGCTGCTATGAATTGGTTGAGCAAAATCAAAGGACGAGTAATACAATTTCGTCAGCAAAAACGTAATGTTGATTTAGAGTTTGATATTCCACAGGCCCGTACCATTATGATCCACTATGCAGACGTCTTTTCAATTTTAAATAGTTTACTGAGCCCGTTACTCTAAGCATCGATGTGCATTTAAACTATTGATGTCATAGTATTGAATGGTTGCTAACTTACAATGTTAAAGAATGTTTGCAATAGAAAAGTAAGTCATCCCTGATTATATAGATTAATTTCTTTTAAAACATACGGCAATAAACAACAATAATTGGTTGCAAAACAAATAATCGACTCATGTAAATATATCATATCAGTATCAAATGTAAAACTCTTTATCAACACATTGACACTGAGTCAATAGGCTGTTTCAAAACAGCAACATTCAATTCGTATAATTAATAAACGCCTTTTATCAACTGATGAACCTGATGTTTTTAATTAATATAATGTAAGACTTATTTATTTTAATCCAATAAAGGTTACTGTCAGTTTGACAAATAGTTTTGAATAAATATTCCAAGAATTATTGTTACAGTCGAATTCAGATACCCTATATACATGTTATATATTGAGGGCATTATGAGGATAAATAAAACTTATGTTTGAAGCTACAATCATATGCTGACACAGAAAGAATTATGAATATTGAGCTAGACTTTGAATTTAAAGCTAATATAAGAGAGACAATTCTTTATGAAAATGTTTTATTTCTTTATCTTTTAGAAGGTCGAAACATAAATTAGTTTTGTTCACTACTTTACACATCGAAATAAAGTGTGACAATTTTTGCAAGAGTTAAATTCTTTTTAAAAAAAATGCTACATAATGAAGTTATTTTATACAGTGGTAACAACGTTATTGTTGACAAGCTAATCGTGTTAAATAGTTCGTGTACCGTGGGTGATCGTTCGTGTAACGTGCGGGATCGTGCGTGTATCAGAATAATTGGTTTGCTTTTTTTACCGTGCGTGATCGTGAGTGATCGTGCGGTTTTTTCGTTTTGTAACTTTTTTACGGAATGCCAGGATTTAGTCTAAAACAACGACGGGTAGTTTTTAAAACAACGCAACAATATGTGAATTTAAACTATTTGATAGAAAAATATTAACAATTGTTTACATACATGTATTATGTCAGCGTTAATCTTTTTAAAATATTCTCTCTTTCGTCGTTAACTAGTAATTCAACAAGTCATTTAATCCTTTGATCGGTCGATTTAGTTTTGCATGAATTTTTAATCAGTCTATATCAAGCATCCATCGTGTCTTGAAACATAATTTTAATCATATTAGCGTCAAGCAAAGGAGACACGTTGAATGTAAGCGGTCAAGGTGAACCATATCCCGTTCAAGCTAAACAATTATCATTAAGTTTTCTTTCAAATGAAAATACGATTATACGCGTTCCTCTCTGTTACATTGTATAAACATTCATTAGAAATAAAATTTATTTAGACGCTTTAAAATTTAAAAATAAAAGTCAATCAATTATGTACCGTACATTATGGAAATATGGGATGTGTGAAATCGAAATTTTTTGGAACAAGATAACAAATTTAACCTGTATATCGCACAATTAAATCGTACGTAAGGGAATCGGATTACATAAACATCAACTCGTATGTAAATAATTTCGTGTAGTTTATGCATTATCTTCATTTCTTTTTCACTTAATTTTTTTTAACTTATGATAGAAGTTAATATTCGTTGTGGAGACAAAACAATTTAATTGGTGTATGGATCCTATCATATCGTTTACTTGTATAAATAAAACAGTGCATGGCTACTGTACATGCCGCTTTTCAATGAAATACAGGCATATTGTAATACAAATTAAAACAATACGTTTTCGTAATTCAAATCTGAAATATTAATTTTGATTTTGCGTGTTAAATAGTGTTAAATCGTTCGTTTGCGTTTTTTATCGTTATCGTTCGTGTATCGTGAAAATTCAGTACGTTAGTGATCGTCCGTGTATCGTGCGTAATCGTTCGTGTATCGTGCGTGATCCTTCGTGTATCAGAATCGTGCGTGTCGTTTGTCAACAATAACGTTGCTACCACTGTAAGCTATGTGTTTTGTTCTTCAGACTAATACTATTTTTTCATTTTGTTTTATTTTTAAGGACACGTGGAAATCTTACAACTTTTATCTTCATCTTTTTTCGATTCATCATTGGAAAAGTATTTCATATATGAACCTGTTAATGTATGCCAAGATTTTGAATTTGCATCTATGTTGTCTATATTGTTTGCGTTAAAAATTGCCTTATTTTATGTATGTACATGTATGTTGCCAAATCTGTTATATTTAATATTTAATGTTTTTTTTACCAGGCGTCTAGTGTGACAATTTTATTCGATAATTGTACCTGATTGTTTTACTATCTTAAATACAATAGAATGCCATGTCAAATATCGTTGCAAAAATTAATTCTGAAAGTTTTTAAAACTTTTAAAATCTAATTATTACTACCTAACACTAAATAACTAACTAATAAACATTAATAACCTCAATAAACATGATAGAAATAAATATAAAAATTCTTTGTAAGAGCTTGCATCTATATTAATATCATGAATCTAGCATGTTTATATCACACATACTCTTAAATACAGTCCATAGACATGCATTCTGTTTAAAATTGGACTGTACAACCCCTACCACATTCATTATGTTTTGATTTACATCGCTAAGTATAGCTTCTATATCTATTTTATTTTTTTCGATAGCATATTCACTAGCTTATAAAAATAAAAGCCATTTGACATATTATCAGCTAAATATTGATCTCTTTGAAATAAATGTTTTTGTTTCTGAAAAAGCTCAACTGGAATGTTTTGAATCTAATACAAAATCCTTCTTAAAGGGGTAAGTTTGTTGTACCTACATGTTCATAAAAAATAATTAAATGTTGATGAACAGTTGACGGTTAAGGTATGCAGTTCACGTCCTATTGTGACAACATTTCACGATTCGTTCTTAATCAATGTGTCGATTGTTGAACTACGTTATCATATGAGAAAAACATTTCATTGAAAACATGTTCCGCAGGTTCTAAAATTCTTTGGATCTACAGTTTAATTGATCATACTGAGATTGTAAACAAACAAAAAAACCCAAAAATAATTATTTATCATATTCCAAAGCCTTATCAAAGCATTTATGTTTTCAATATAAATATTTGTGCATTACATAATATTTTGTTACTTTTTACAAGGCGTTGTGTAATTGTAAACTACTGAATAGAGACTTATAGTATCTTATTGATTTGAAGGAAGTAAATCTTTAAACCTATCTATTTTTCTTAAAGACGATTTTGGCGATAGGTAGACGTTAAGGCATCTTAATAGTAATTGTCAGAAAAAAATCAAGCGTAATAAATGGCTTGATTAAATGTATACTCTTCTTAAACGACAACCATGAATACATATGACTGATGAAGAGTTATTCGGCTTTGAAAATTTCGATAGCTGACATATCGCCCTTTAAAAAATATTTTATGAAGAAAAAAATTAAACAAAGAGAGAGTTCTTTATTGGAAAAAAAAATCTGACATTATAGTTCAGTCTAAGGAACAAGAGCAAACATGAAATATTTCATTTATATATAAAACTGATTAAACTGATCATGGCAGCAATTATCTTTTCACGGTATGATTTCATCAAAATTTAGAAATATACCTGGTCGCTATTACCAAAAGCTCAGTGAACATAACACACGATCAATACACTCAAAATCAGGTGACTGCAATTTGGAGAGAATAGTAAGTTGAAAAAATATCATTCACTTGTTTCATTATATTTTGTCAGATTCATTAAAAAAAGTGTACACAACGTACATGTACCAAATGAATAGTTCATTTTCAGTTTTTATACCTTAATAGTTATTTGACTTCTTCTACAATGCAAATATATGTGTTATTAAACTTGAACACGACCCATTAGTATGCAAAGTCATACAGGTATATTAACCCTTCAAATTCGTTATATCTAAACTCGAGTCCGACATGTAGAACACTTTTGCCTTTTGTGGTCTTCGAATGTGTTTGCTTATTCCTTGTTTCATGTGCATTTTTAAAAAAAATATATTTATTCAATCATATAAATGTAACAAAACAGAAGATAATGCCTGCGCAGAGGCCTAAGTGAAACATACAATCCGAAACTATATTTTCGTTTCAAAATTTTGTAGGGAAAAAATATACATTAACAAGTAAGTTTCCGGTTATGAGATGTCACTGGCTAAGTATGACATTGGTACAGTAAAGAAAGAAGGGAAAAAGAAATCACAGGTTGTTGCAATTTCATCAAAAACATATAAATATCATACATATATTTAGATTTGTATTTAAATATATAGATATTTTATATAACAGAGGTATATTTCTATGGTAGATGTGTGTAGAGGGATATCAGTATAAGTGTCCAGAGAATCCCACTACCAGCTTAATTATCTAAAGGCCTGGTCACCTTTAGAGCTATATTTTTTCCGTTACAAAATATTTCAGGAAAAATAGTGTACATTTACAAGTAAATTTTCAGTTATACATGTAAGCTGTCATTGATAAAGTAAAAATGGCGAAAGATAAAAGAAAGACCCAGGTTGTTACAATCTCTTAAAAAAATCAAAATAATAATATTTCGATTTGTACATAAATATAGCATGTGCATGTAACAGCATTTTTCTTGTATATATATGTGTAGGGGGATATCAGTATAAATGTCCAGAGAATCCCCCTACCAGTTTAATATTCTATAGGCCTTGTCACCTTTAGACACATATAGTGCCAGGATATAATTTGAAGTATAATTACAATTTTTCAGTTAATGTATTAAGAATTTCAAAATCAAACACTATGCTTTTTGCTGACATAGTTGTCATATAAAATTGTGCGAGTGCACTTTTCAAGAAACATAATAAGCCATTATATGTTACAATGTCAAAACTCTGCACTTCATTTTATATTTGTACATTTTATAAGCCACAAAAGACAAAACATTATGAAAGATAAAAGTGTTTTTGTTGCAATATGCTGGAAAACCAATAACAATAACTTTCCATGTTACATTTATATTTAGAATCTCAGATACTTTCTTCAAGATGGGTTTGATATACAGCAATCAAAATAATTACTTATCTTCTTCTTTACTTAAAAATCTTCGGTATGAAGCTTTATAACTGTAATTCAGAAGCTTAAATGACTTGGTTTGACGGGCCCAAGTATATATTGATTTACGGCGTGTGCAGCATCTCCATACAAGCAGTACGGTTCTTCGTATGTAGAGTTTATATAGCGCCTTCAAAACCACTTTCTCTAAACATTGCTGCATCATGCCGTTTACCATCAAAATGCCCAGATAAATTGGCAATAAAATATTGGAAGTGTCAAATAGTTGAAATTTGATACTGTGTATCAGGTGTAACGACGAAAAGTGACCCCCGTAGAATATTGACCGGGAGTCATTTTTCTACGTAGAAAAATGACCCACTCGGTTGTAAAATACTTGGATTATAACATAGAAATTCTGGTCTAAGGGTCATCATTCTCCATGTGGGTTGTAGAAAAATGACCTTGTGGAATATCGACTAAATATCATTATCATTGTCTTGGGGGAGGGGGGGGGGGGGCGGCATTGCCTGTTTGATACTTAGATTGTTCGAATAACCACTTGAGTACGCTTTTCCGATCACCTGTTGTTACTTATCATCATTATCTTAGTCTGTCATTTAATTTTTCAAATCAAAAAATAAAAGATATAGTCATGCTTTTAATTAAAGTACACAGAATAAAAATGGTCCCCTCACATTACATCTTGGCAACAGATGAAAAAGGAAAAAAAAAAAACAGGGAAAGAAAAAAATTATCCATCACAGTCTATATCGCCATGAGAGATTTATTCTGAATCTGGATCTGAAATAGGCATATCTCATCACACGCGTTAATCTAGAAAATTTTATCCGGGGGTAGGGGGTGGGGGGTCCGAGGAATAATTATGTTTGCCAAAAGGGGGGGGGGTCTAGGCCTAGTATCGGTCAATTTGATAAATGAATTTAAAAAGTTTCAATTCCCCCACTTCTTAAATCGGCGATTGCATGCATCATCCCATTTTGATATTTCTAAGAACAATCATTTTCTTGTTTCAACAGATTTAAGAAGAATATATATTAAATAAATACAATGATTGATTTAAAAACAATATTGTAATGAGTTCTTTTGGATTTTGTCGGCTGAATGAAATATAAGATAAAGAAAATAAACAAGTTTAATTTGAAAAAAAAATAATAAACAAAACAAATCAATATTCTCTCTCCCCCTTTCACGCCACTCTCATTCGAAAATTACTTCAAAAATGATAATAATAATTCAATTAAACAAATGAACATATACATGTAAGAGTCCCAGGCATTTATACTCATTTTTAGCAGTTTCTAAATGTATAAAAAAAAAATCCCAGCGGTTATTTTATTAATATTCTCGAAAAAGTGATCTCTTAACTGAGTATTAATAAAGTATACATCAATTGAGATATGTTTGTCGATAAGTAAAAAATGAAGTCATCATCAACGTGTTGCATACTGCATACAGAAAGTCGGGAATGGAAGTCCTTTACAGTATTGCACTGTATTTGACGGTTCGTTACAGACCAGATTAATTCTAAAATTTATTTGAGACAAACTGCATCTGTCAGGTAAAAAGCATTTGGTCTAATTCATGTATAATGTTTAATGGTTTAAACAATGTTTCATTATGTAAAATATTACATGTAAATAGAACAATATAATGTCATTTGTGAATCACTGCAACATTGCATCCTCCAATAACTTGATTCAGCGATGCGTTACTCATTACCTTTTGATTAGAGTAAAGTTTCTTGCATGTGTTGTTTGTATATTTAGAAAACAATTTTTCTCCTATGGGGGAACTTTGATATCAGAATATGAACAAAGCAAACCATTTTGCGACCTTTCGTGTTGGTTGGACTATACAAATTGGTCTCTGCAATTATTTTTTTTTTCTCAAACAAGTATTTAATAGGTATTGTCCGATCCTGAGAGCAGTTTGAATTAAGTACATTGAAAAAAAACCCACATGTAATACAATGGCAGTATTACATTCTTAAATCGCTCTGTAATCTAAACGCAGACTTTATCAGAATCTATTAAAATCAATAGAACTATTACTATAAGACTTCTAAAGTCGTCTGGTGTGATGTTTCATGTGTATTGAACTTAAAATCAATAAAATCATCAAATATGTCAAGAAAATATGAAAATAAAGTTGAGGCCAAAAATGTTTGAAGAGACCAATCCAAATTTGAGACCAAAAGTCCTAATTCACAAAAAAGTGAATGTGTACCTGTAACATAAGTCGGGGTGACGGTGTTTTGTTCGGTTGTCAGGCATTCACTATAGCTAAATAGAACAGTTATTAAGTTTACAAAATCCGCTTTATTCGTCGAAATTTCACATCTGTCTTCTGAGTTTTTTCTTCTAAAAATGTGCAATACATGTACATACATAGGTCATTATATAGGTTTGTCTATGAAATCATTTTCTATAATAGTGAGGCCTATTCAGCAGAATGAGCAGACGCGAGCTGTCGCGTCATTACCGTCTTTAGTAATGCAAAAAGGGAGCGCAAGCGAGCGCATCATCATGCATGTACCTTCAAGGTATGGGGGGGGGGGGGGGACGCAACCCTAAAATGGCTTAGCGAAGGGGCACCATAAGGCAAGCTGACGAGTACTTTAAGTTTAAGTTAAACAAAGACGACGCTTTGTTCAAACTGATATTATATATATAACAGGGTAAAACGGGAGGCGCGTCCATCTTTTATATCCTTTCGCCGCCCCCTTCCCCCTCGCCAAACATGAATGCAACACGTATCACCTCTGATTTCTATAATTTATATGTAGTTTATAAACGAGGTCAAAATTCTATGGGGTCAGTTTTCAACGTGTGTGTGTGTGGGGGGGGGGGGGTGTCGTAGATCTACAGGTCTGGAATGGTTTTCTACTGTAGAAAAAGGACCCTACTTGTCATAATTTTTTCTCCGTAAAAATTTGACCCCCGGGTCAGTAGTCTACAGGGGTCACTTTTCGTCGTTACACCGGCTTTTCACTGAAAACTGAAAATAGCCAAGACTGATAGATACAATAGATATATTAAACATGTATATTCTATAAAGCATACAATTTTCTTATTTGGGATATATATCTCTCGTCTAAATATGTTACTTCTTGAAAACGGAAATGGCGGGTTAATAGTCTAAGAGTGTCTTCTAAAAGTCCCCAACAATTGGACAGAGGACAGAAATTTATCAGAGTTGTTATCAAACCTGGTAATCCCCTTTGGGTCCATCTCTAATTAAAAGAAGTAAACCAGGTTCCGTGTGCGACATGGATAAAATTCAGCGTCTGTAAAATTAAGAATAAATCAAAACACAAAGATATTTTATACATTAAAAGTGAGAAAATGGGATAAGAAAACATTTAGAATGCATTTATTTATATTTACTAATCTAGATGAGACTGAGTTCAGATTTGCTCCTGTCAAATACAGAAACTAAATCTGCTTGTCTATTTGGGTAATCAAATCTCCTCAAAGTGATACAAAGGACCTCTAACCCTGGGCGATGGTGTTGATTTTTCACACAATTTTGCTTTGAATCCTAAGAGTATGAACCATACGTTGAATGTCACATTTGATGAAACTAAAAAGAAATATTTTTTTACAGGAACTAGTTATAATGCGATAGTGCTAGTTACAAGTATGTTATATAATTATTTTGAAAAAACTTATGTAACACAAATATTTATATAGTTCTAACTATACACTGTTCATCGCTCAGTACAGAAAAACTCAATCTCGGTCCGTCTGGGTTATCTGAGGAAATTCAATATGCATTGTGGATTCTAATACAATGAGAATTGAGAAATTAAATTGCCAATCACCCAGCAAGAAAAGTAGATTTTTGGTACTGAAATGTTAATGTGGTAAACATATTTTAAAAATATGAAGAAAAGTTCAAAGAATTTACCATTCAAATGTTCCTTATTTCTTAAAAAAATCTCAGTAGCGTGCGTTTGTCACCCTCAGTATCTCATAAACAATCTAAGGCATTTTTATATGCTTACGGCTAGAATATGTATGTGTACCGGCACTTTATATTTACACGTCATAAATTTTGTGTTACTAAAGGTCATTAATTATTCATTTTATTCAATGTTTCCCGAGAGGTGTCTGCTGATTCTGCAATGAATTGTTCTAGCTTTTCATAAACCATAAAGATAATAGAGTAGTAATATGTATGAATGTTTCACGTCAATCGTTATGTATCCAAAGAATAATTTACATTTATAAACTATGTTTATTCAGAGTCAATAGGTAATTCAACTGTTGCACTTCTTTATGTATTTATGTAAAATAAAGTTTCTTTTTCAAAAGTAATTCAGCTTTATAAAGATATACTAGACTGTTACAATTATTATGTTAACCATTGTATGTAAAAAAAAATTACTATATTAATGTAATTATTGTTTTTATGCAAATTTATATTCACTTTTTCAATTTTTCTATAGTCAACTTTCCTTACTTATGTAGCAATATACCTTCATCACCTGCATATGGTGTTTTTGTCTCTCAGTTAATTCGATACGCAAGGGCATGCTCTTCGTATGAACAGTTTCTAAGGCGAGGCAAGCTACTGACAAATAAGTTGATAAAACAGGACTATCAACAGGCTCGTTTGAAGTCATCTTTTCGTAAGTTCTATGGTCGATACAACGACCCTGTCAGCAAATACAATCATCCACTGGGTCGCATGCTGACAGACGTTTTCATACTAATTGTTAGACAATAATTTATCACCTAATTGTCTACGGACTTTTCCGGGGTTTTTTTTCCCCCGATTACGACAAAGAGCACACGGCGGGTGTGACCGGTCAGCAGAGGATGCTCATTCCTCCTAGGCACCTGATCCTACCTCTATCATTTTGGAGGTCCGTGTTGCTCTGCTTTGAATTTGTATTTCGTTTTATGGATTTTTGAGATGGTTGGCGGTTTGTTATTGTCATGTTTTCATTTTTAGATTGCTAAAAAATAGAGCTTCATGGCATTTAATCATAAAGAGTTGAAAAATACAACTTTTTACTTTTAATGAGGGTCTCTTTTTTTTTTTTTACAAATAAATAAAATGTCCAAACCTTGTATATTATTTCGATTATGGAATGAAACGCTTGAAGAGGAACAGATAATATAAAAATAACTAGACTAGAGCTATAAATCTTAAATATTATCAAAATAAAACACAAATTAAGAAAAACATATATAATGAATGTGAATTTTAAAACAATTATTTATTTTAACATTACCAATATTGATAAAGAGTAATACTTTTACAAACTATTTACAAACTATTTTGGTACTTATATTGTTGAATTTTCTCTTTTTCGAAATGATTTTTAAACTGATATCAATGAAGTAGCGTTATCATTTATACAACTTTATAAAAAAAAAATATTATCAGTGGCGTATTCATCAGAGCAGGTTCTCAAGAGCGTTCGCCAAATTTGCATTACAGGTATACACATATTTTGGCGAACGCTTGCGAGCACCCGCTTTGCTAAACATGCCTCAGTTCTAACAGTCCAATAGACCGATATCTAAATATTTCATAGGAAACAAATTGTAGCAGAGAAGGTGGGTTTTTTTTAAAACAAGCTCGTGATAATTAGATAAACATTTTTTTTTTTACAATTTTCTTTATTTATATCTTATACGGGGGCAAAAATAAATGTTAAACAAACTTTATTTGGTCGTGCAAAATTTGAGTAAAGAACACCATCCATTTACTTTGCATATTTTCACACTTAAAAAACGTAGCTCGTCTTGTCGAATTATAGATTAGTTTTAACATTAATCGAAATATCGATATGATCATTTTTTTAAAAGATATTTTTTTCGTTTAAAGCGTTTTTTTTTTAAAATATGTCTGAAGTATCAGGAAATTGTACTTTCAACCTGAAGTGGAAATCAATTAATTTGCTCTCAAAAGTCATCTTCAACTGGTTACAATTAGTTTCTCATCCACTCGAAAACTGATTTTTAAAGTACGTACTTTAGCTGAAAATGAATTTTAATTAAGTTCTTAATTCCGGATTCATAAAGAGCGCAGATGATTACAGATTAATTGCGTAATGTGTGTATGTGTATTGTGAAGTTTTTCCAAAACAATCAAAACAAATTGTTTTACTCAACAAATATACATGTACAATCTAAGAGAATGAGCATACCCCTTGCTAATAAGATTGAAATAAAAATTCAATAATATCTTGACATAAAAAAGAAATAATTAAAGCTGTCACATGAGACTGGACAAGTTGATTGCAAATGTTTATCAACAAACCTTATGTTTTGGGTTTTTTCCTATCGTAAAGTAAAATCGATAATCGAAATCTGGTTTAAACTTTAATTCCAAAAATATTTCGTTCGGTTGTCTACAGTCACATTGTATAACTGATATATCGTATAAATTAAGTGCTACTGATCAGTGAAGTGAGGATATATCAACACTAATTATAAATAAGTATATTACTTTTTATAGCTACAATGGATAAGTAAAGAAAATCATATAATTGAAAAGAAGTCCCGATCTATAATGTTGATTATGCGCTCAAAGCAGTCATTCTATTCATTTTATTTACAATTTACAGTGTTGCCTCTGACGGTGGTCCGGAAGTCTTAAATTGTTCAAGACATGGATATATAGGGACTTTAAAATACAGATAGATAGATGGATAGATAGATAGATAGATAGATAGATAGATAGATAGATAGATAGATAGATAGATAGATAGATAGATAGATAGATAGATAGATAGATGGATGGATAGAGATTTTTCGTAAGTTCTATAATCGTTACAACGACCTTGTCGGAAAATACAATATTCCACTGGGTCGCATGCTGACTGACGTTATTCATACTAATTGTTAGACCATAATTAATCACTTAATTGTCTACGGACTTTTCCGTTTTTCCCGATTACGACAAAGAGCACATTGCGGGTGTGACCGGTCAGCAGAGGATGCCCATTCCTCCATGGCACCTGATCCTACCTCTTTTTTTTTTAGAGGTCCGTGTTCGCTCTGTTCCTGTTTTGTAATTTTCATTTGGACTTTTGAATTTGAACACTGTTCGTTATCAACACATGTCATAAATAGATATCCTGTAGATCAAATTGTTACGTAGGAATATGTAAGCTACGATTATAACTGTGTACAGTGGTTCCCGGTTGATATTTTGTTTCAAATACTTAATGGTGTTTAAAGTTTGTACATATATGCGTAATTGCCATTAGATTTACCACACTTGATTTTTTCAAAGTACCTTAATCTACAAAAAACGTTATTTCGAAATATGTCCAATGGCAGTAGCGTTCTCCTGCAATAGCCATGCTGCAATGTAATTATTTTAGTCCTGGTATTTTAAGCCTTGCTGTTACATGTAAGTCAGTGTTTAAACTGTTTTACATTACATTAATCAATTTACCTTTGATGACAAATTTGTCTGCAGAGATGTTTAGAAAATCGTTTGATGTCATCTGTTTTAGTTCTGTACAAAGAAAAAATAGTTTTTCAAAAATCAAAAGATGATTGAGAACATATATACATTGATCAAAGTTAATCTAAATAACAATTAATGAATCATTGAAAATGACAACCTGTTCTTGTGGTTTGTTTATCTAAGTCAGTTTGTTGAAACGGATATGTTGTCAGGAGGGTGTTGCTGATAACTGAATAAAAGAATTAACTTAAAAAAATTTTACCCAGATATTTCTTTTTATTCCCAATATTTTTTTATTATGCGACTTTTGAATGTTAAAGCAACTGACGTACTGACGTTATTAAAATCATAACTCATCATACTATAAGAGATATACTTACTCCTCAAACTTGTCTGCACCCGAGGTAACGGATTCATGTAGTCACTTGTAGTAGGTTGAAATATATTGGTGGTGATTTTGAAAGACGTCGAAGTACGTAGGTTGGTCAAATTGTTTAAAATTGGGTTTAATTTTTGTTTCTGAATTTGTGCTACAATAACCAAAAAGTGTCATTGTGAAAATGTGATAAACAATACTTCAGTTGCTCTGCGATTTTTGTGATAAGTTTTATTAATATACACATCCATATGTCAATATATTGAAGATATGTGACAAAACTTATATAATAGATTCAAACATGTTTGTGTTTTAACTCGATTTTTTGTTTTATCTGAACATATTTTTACTTTGATGTGCATATCCGTTTATATGACTGCATAAATGTCTACTGCATTGACATCTCTCTTGGCATTGAGAACCAGAATGAGGATACGGGCATTTTTGTCTACAATCGCTTCCAGTATATCCATTTAAACACCTCTTTGTTGCGGCATTGTACTTGATATCACTGGAGAAAAATGATTATTAAATTCTATATCAAATTAAAATATTAAATTAGCATCATGAAGAAAGCAATCTCAAAACATGAGTGATAAAAATGTAAAGGTTATATGTTAACATAGTGTAAGAATGTGTAAATAATGTCATTTTCAGACTTCAGAAAAAAAGTTGAAAAATATCATGTTCATATTTGTATTTTGTTCAATGATGTATCTATCTTTTGAGTTTTTCTTTTTAATCTTTTTAAAGTAAAGTTTAGCAGGCAATATTAATTACTGTTTTCAAAACTAGATGTTTTCATTTTCGTATTCATTATTGTTCTGGCAACTTTTAAAAGGAGATAATCTTATTTTAGGTATAAATCGGAAACAAATCAAAGACTTGCATAAAGTAGGAAACAACAAAAGTTATCATTTCACGTAATTCAAAGTTTAAATAGTTTTACAATTTAAAATGCATACATATGCTATATTGATAGGTTTAAACCTTACTAAAGAAATCTGAAATTGTATGCTCCAACAAACGTCAGAAGGCTTAATAGCTGGACACAATCTGGCATCATTTTCACATCGAAAATCCTGTTATTAACGCGTACGTCTGCAGTTCTTAATTGATTGTTCTTTATGTTGGATTTCAAACATTTAAGTATGAATGAAAAAGTCAAAGGTTAACTTGTCAACATTCAAAAGAAGACATATATATTTGTTGTTTGGAAAGCAAGCAGGGTGTAGTTTGAATCATTTAATTACATCAAAACACAAGCAAAGAAATACATTGAACAATTCCTGTTAGAATTCCGTTGCGCCAAGACAAAGGTTATGCATACATGTATCAACACAAGGAAGTGCAACAATTAAAAATAATTAAAATTAAAAGCCATGATAAACGGTATGGACACAGATATAATTTACAAGTATTAACATCGTGTCAAAGCGTTTATGCAATTTTTTCTCATTAATATCATATATTTTCATTATTTTACCAGTAAATCTATCGTTTTATGTACAAATATATGTGTCTTTAGGGAAGGGGGTTAGGGGGTATATATTTTGCATCGAAATACACTTTAAATTGAGCATCATTTCTCAAGAAATAAATAATCCACTTGTGCCGATATATTAAACCTAAAAAAATATTTTAAAAGAACTACTATACCCTATTTGTTTCCTTTTTCTTTAAAGTAGTTTTTTTTGAAAATATTTGCAAGAAAGAAGGAAAGAGACAGAAAAGGGAAATCAAGATTTTTCGAGGTAGAATTTTTCTTGAAGTTTTATTTGGCAAAACAGTTGCTTATTCCAATGTTTATGAAAAACATATTGGATTACACGTCAAACATTTACATCTAGTGAGCTCTCTTGGAGTAAACTTCAATGCAAGTCTCAAAAGAAATTAAAATATAATGTTAATATTATATGAACTCATTTATGATTTTATCGACATTTGTGTATGACGTTTAAGCCAGATACCTAATTATGAAGTATTTATGCCTATGGTTATTTCTGGTGTGATTTAAACATTTCCTCAAGTAACGTTTCTGGGATGGAGATTACAAATATTTAGTATCAGTAATGATAAGAGCACAAAATACAAATACTGAAAACAGAACGGAACAAACTAAGATTTAGGCAAACTAATGAGTTGTTCCACTATTTTAATACTTAAATTTTATGAATATTTTTTTTTATTTCACAGTTGGTTTGGTTTTTGTTAAGATCACTAATGAATTAGTGTACGAACATCATCAAATTTAGAAAAAGGAATGGAAAGTTAAAGAAAATGATGATGTTGAAAACATTAATGATGCTAAACAGAATCATAGTTCTGAAGGAATGATTATGCTGTGATAGAATCTTTTTTTCTTATTGGTGAAATGAGTTTAACAAAATATCAGAAAGGTTTCACTGTTCTACCCATGTGCTTTCATGTCTCCAATGAATGAAAATACGTTTAAATTATAATTATTCTAGTCAAACCATACTCTTTGAATCAGTATTTTACAGACTCTGAGATGCAACAAAGCACTTAGATAAAGTACATGTAGACTGTTAATGAGTTAAAGGAAAAATGTTCCTCCCTTTCGATTGAAGGAATAACCAATATTTGAGAAATAATTGTACATAATATTTGTTTTTTGTAAATGCATGAATAATTATTTTTTTTTTTCTTTCCAAGCTTGATTGGAAATTGTTTGATACTGATAAGTTTCAGGCTTGGTGTATGTCTGCTTCTTTTTATCAATAAACATCCTGGTTTACCATACGTTTTTCTTTTGTTTCTTTTTTGTAATCATGTAATACAAAATATAGTGTTATTCCATTCAAAATCAAAAAGTTCTAGTATAATACTATGAAGCTATATTTCTTAAAACATATGTTATATTTATATAATGATTCAATAAAAATAACATTTTACGTCATATTTTGCTGTGAAGTAAAATTAATCTTGACAATTTTACTATTTTGATAATTGAGTTTTTGATAGTTTTAACTAAATATGCTCAGTACATATAATTCATAGTGTGTACAATTAAAAGGAAATGAAAACATTTGCATCTGCATATTATTGTGTATGAGTTATCTTTTAACAATAAGCAACAAAGGATTTTTAAAATCCTAAATTTATCATATATCTTTGTATGAAAATAAACTATTTTATCCCTTGGATTGAAATTAAGGACTGAATTTTATGACTGGTATTGACTTTGCTTAGTTGTTTGTACTGGAATGCTTCCTTTTCAACAGGGAGCAACCTGTATTCCAATCTATACAAAATGTGAAGGCGAAATACAGTTTTACGCGATACACAAATTATTCAACATTCTAATTCTTATATTTTTATGAAGTGAAAATATAGCAACTTATATCATTAAAAAATTTTCATAATCAATCTTAGCAATCATGAATATATAACAAAGAATATGAAAGAAAATATCAGTTTAAATCCGTGGATCAATTAACTTGTAGTTTTACTGCATGCAAGTGTATTTCTACAATCTTGCCAGTATAGAAATAAGAGACAGAAAGACAGCTTATATGAGACTACTGCAGTGCTATGTTTTCAGCACACTCCATGTGTATTCAGAGACAATGCACTACAGTTTTCCAAACCTTATATGTAAAACACGACCGACTTCATACTAATAATCTGACGAGCCGTCACTGGTATTTTAGTAGTAGGAATTATTTATTTGTACAGCTATCCTGGCCCAACGCAAACAGGCTCATGATCATATTTTACCTTTACATGTACCCATGAACACACACTATCTGTATTTCGTATGTAATGTAATTTAGCCTTGCTCTGTGGAATTTTCATCTTGATAAATAACAATTGTATGATAATTTATGATACGTTTATTCAAATCAAATGTTAACAATGGTTCTTTCAAACGAACCAATTAAAACTAAAAAGGCGTGATAGTATTATAGTACTGATATAGTATTGATTTTAAAAGAACCGACAAAAACCAACGACAAAAAAATGTGTAAATATGCTGGGATTTGTGTCCGTGTAAATATATACTTGAAAGAAAAACCTTAACACTAACGTTCCGGTCGTCATTTATACAATGCTAAACATGTAAAAATGTACAATACAATCAATTTTAAAAGTTACATGTATCAGCAAATCAATGACTGATGGTAGTTACAGATTTATAGAAAAGTGTTCTATAATTTAGCGATGAATGTTTGGTTTGTTTTCTTCTTTTTTTTTTTGGATATCGTCGGCCCTATAAAACACCAGGCCGTGCAGACAAATTGAATTCCACGCGTTAGCTCGCTATGACAATTTTTCGGCACGACCTAGTATGTTAAGGGACCGGCGATCCCCCAAAATAAGCATTAAATGGTTATATTTATATTTATTCTGTTTATTTGTATGAAATAGTTGGTATCATCGCTTTAAACTCATTATACATACGCATTATACATGTACACACGGGATTTGTCCGGGATATGAATAATCGATGGAACAGCCATAACAAATGCTCGTTCCGCAGCTAAAAATATAGTGCACACCATAAACTCTTTTTTGAGATCGAAAAGATATGATTTATGGATTATTTTTCAAAAGTGCGTATCAAAATGTTATATAATTTTTATATAAACGTACAATAATTAATCTATTCAAAACGCGTAATGACGTTCACTTGTGCTCATACGCTGAGTGTGTTACTGAAAATTGAACGTCACAGATTTACAATTCTAACATAAGGGGAAATATACACCTATGTACATATTAGCATATAGTTGTTAAGATTTCGTCATGATCTATGCATGACGAAATGTTGCATAACGAATATTTTTTTACCTTGAGATATTGTTTTTTCGGACATTAACTTTGCATCTCCTCTAGGCGTTGTATATTTGTTCAAACTATAACTGCTGTTTTGTCGTAAAACAAATTGAAAGCGCGTGCTTTCTTCTGAAGGAATCAGCGTACCAAAAAGTATAATTCAAGAACAGGATGAATTTTTCGGGGCTCAACTTTCAGACCAATTACAGAAATAAACAATCATTGAATATTTTGATAAGATTCAATATTGTGTAGCTATTCCACCTAAAATTCAGTTTTAAAAATAACACCAATAGGTCTTGACCTACAAAACATGCCTAAATATAAAACACATTTCATTGGTTCCTTTCTTATGTATATTTAAATTGCTTTAATTATTAATAGCATAGTAAAGACTATTGTACCAAAGGGCAATGACTCTATCTTTCTCCCAACCAAGAAAAGGAATAACATGAAAGATTAATCTTACTGTCTGTATTTATAGTCTTTTTCAAAATGTTGAATAACAGTGATCCAGTTTGGTTGTATCTGAAATAAAATAAATAAGAGATTAATAAATAAATTATCTTTTATATTAAAAAATAAAAGAAACACTGTAAATGAAAGGTAACAAACAAGCTGTGAATGCAATAAAAAATACCTTTTGTAAACAGATTTCCTTCCTGTATGTCAGTATTAATCTCTCTCTCTCTCTCTCTCTCTCTCTCTCTCTCTCTCTCTCTCTCTCTCTCTCTCTCTCTCTCTCTCTGTCTGTTAGCTCAAACTCATTGCCTTCCTTCTTCTCTTTATCATCCATATGCATATGGCTGATTCGTTCATAACTACATAACTGAAGTACTGTACATTCATATGAAAATAAATTTAACTTAATTCACCTTACACCAAAAACATTAATATGAACAATTAAAATTGAAAAACATGCACAACACATAAACATACAACCAATGATGATTAGTAATGAATGCATCATGATGATGAACAAAACGTTTACTGATGTCTATTGAAATATATGTATAAATGATACATGTATAATAATAAATCAAAGTATTAAGTATTACAAAGAGTGGAATGTGCTTTTTTGGGGGTTTTTTGTACCAACACCCCTCCTTTTGAAAACCAGGGACATTTTCCTCAAATTTGGAAGAAATGATAAAAATAAAGCTAAGAAGTAAGAAAACTAAGGCATATAATTTTGAACAAAGTTTAAATACGATTTATCAGGACAAACAGAGTGAGAGGGGAATAATATATGGCAAAAATTAATTCACAATATTTGTCAAGAAATGATTTTTTTAAAGCTTTCTTCTAATAGGGAATAATTGCTACTCTTTGGAAGGGGAAACTGCATAATATTGGATTTATTTACGCCTTAAAAATTAATGTTAAGCCTGTAGGAAGTCACCATATAGTAATGCATATTATATGTAGTATTTTTTAAAATATTCTGTCCTCATGGGTTTTATTTTAATTACCGGTATTTACTTATGTGTACTCTATACAGTGTTGTATTATTCTCAAGTGACCATTAAGGCCATTGGGCCACTTGTATATTTATTTAAAAGATGTTGTACAAAATTCATAATGTTGTTAAGTGCTATGCATATTTAATGCATTAATTCTGTGAAACAGTGTAAAAATCCTCATTGTTAGGATGAAATACTTGACGTATCTGATATTCAATTACTTTAAAAACACCATTTTGGAAGCTCCTTATCTCCCCTTCCCAATCTTTATTCTCGCCACTCTCAACTGTCCAGGTGTGTCTAATTTCTTTTCCCACCAACTCACTTGGTTGGTATTTTGGTTTCTGTGTATTCCTTCTTAATGTAATCAATTTTGTTAGATTTTCTTGCAATTTTGGAATGTCTAAAACCTTCCCTTTTGATGAAAACTGCAACAGTTCTTTATAGTTTTTGTCTATCTTAAAAACTTTTTTGTAAATATTTATTTGTTTTTTTATACTTTCTAATTTGTCGTTTTTGGTTTTTAATTTTTCCATCTCCTCCTTGATCTTGTCTTCACTCTCCCATATTCCCACTTTTCTCATATACTCTATCGCTTTATCGATTTCAGTTACTTTCTTCTCCTTCTTTCTCCTTGCTTCTTGTTCTTTTTGTTCTAAAATCTTTGTTTTATAAAAAATTCTTCTTGTTTCTCTCTGTTCTTTTCCATAAAAAGCATATTTTCTGACCTGCCACTGTTTATGATAACTTCCTGTTCCTTTGGATCTTTATCTCTTAGCCAATGTTCGAATATATAATACAACTTTCAATACTATTTACAGATGATGTACATGCTGATTTCAATTTTAAATCTAATTGTCCCATTTTTTTTTCCCTCCTAAGGTGTGTTATGATGATACTCTGCTCCGATATGATCTCATTCAGCCTAATATTTCCATCTTCTTTATATTCCCTCTCCTTGGATGATTCTGATTTTTGTTCTTCATATCCAATTCCGTTACTTGGTTTTCGTTTCAGTAGGGGTAACTCAAATATGTGGTTTAGATATGCATTCAATTTGTCTTTTTTGGAGTATTTCTTAAGTTTGTCGATTTCTTTTCGAATTCGGTTCACTTTATACAAGAGACTTACTCAGTTCACTTTTGAATATTCTACATTCAATTTGTCACATATTTCATGATGTGATTGTTTTATAAAGTTAGCACGGTCTTTATGCCTGAAATAAATTTCGCTAACACCCAAGTATGTAAGTACCATTATGTGAAAAATTGTGAGTGTTATCTGAATTTTTACCATAAATGCTGTGCAAAATGAAATACCCCAAAAAATGAAGACAGACACACAGACATAAAATAAAGAAAATGTACAAGACAAAAAAAAAAAACAAAAAACTAAATGAACCAAATAAAATTATAGAAAAAGAAGAAAAGAATGAAATGAAAATATAAGACAGAACTTGTTTATACACTTTCCCTTAATAACATATAAATATATTTACCTTCTATGGAAAAATTCAATCATTGTGTCACTCTTTAATTTCTGAAGTCCTAAAATGAGACAAACAAATTCATAATACATTTTTTATGAGAATATGATTGCCAATCTGCCTTCTTAATGACAATAGGTATGAAATAATATATGAAGTATAAAAAGAAATGGACTATACCAAGGGCAGATAATTTGACTGAAACCAAATTACTGTGTTCACCAATCTACTTACTTTTTTAAAAAATCGTGCACAAATGTGCAACGTTACAGCAAACATTTTCGATTTCAATAATCATCAATAGCATTTGAAAATTCATTCACCATATCTAAATGGATGCTACTTCTAATAGAAGTCAAGGAATCACAAAAAATAAAAATGTGACGACCTTTGCTGTGAATATACTTTTGTCGTTTTTATATCATTTCGAGACAATTAACAGGTTTTAAGAGGTTCTTGGCAAAGCACAGAGTCAACCCAAATACAAACACAGCTTACGCACCACTGTCATCAACATCAGAGTCCATAAAGTAATACTTACCTCGATCTATCTCTGCGATCCAATCTCCATCCACTATAGCATGCAGATATGGCTGCCAGGTCCCTTCAGGTTGTTACTATTTTAAGATTAAGATAGCGTTAACTGGAATAGCTATATCGTGCAATCACAACAATGTGCAAATCCCAGATAAGTCGTACCGCGACACACTTAGATAGCTCATATCATGTACATTCGTATACGTTAAACAACATTATATAATGGCGCAGCCTCATTTTATCCTTTTAAAGAGAAAAAATTAACACATTGCATGACATGTTAAAGTACACCAGAATTAAACCTAATTTGTCGGGTCGTAAACAGAAAAGTTACGAAAGCACGTAGTCCTGGGTACTTGGGAGGACGACGCTCGCGTCTTAGTGTTGGCCCTGTTGGCTCATGTTGAGACGGGACTTCCTCGAGTTGATACATAGGTTCAGGGGTTTCTGGGTTATGGTCGGTTGGTCCTTTGTAGAGAGGTATCGACAACATAGGTGGTACTGAGATTACCAGGTACCAGTCTCCATCAATACCTGTTATGATGTAGCGGCTCCTTGCTTTAGATCTGTCCTGGTCACAGTAAAGGTATACTAGGTTCACGATCTGCAGTGCTTGTTGTTGCTGTGTTTTAAGGCTTTTCCACTTTGAAATGGCGCTCGACTGGTGATTGTTCTCAGGATGGGTATGTTTGGAAGAAATAGGTCTGACACTGGTATTTGTTCATTGGTGTACTGACTCCGTTGGGTCCACAACTCACGAGCTGAAAGCCCAGTAAATCGTATACGTGAGTTGGGTATGGCAACAGCAATGGCTAACTTTAAGTCGGAAACAGGCTCTCCACCTGGTTCTTGTCGTACGATTGCTTCTACAAATTCGCCTATGGCCCTCTCAGCAACTGGGCTCTTATTGGTGTTTTTAACTTTTTAACCTTGTACTTCAATAGGGTGTCATCCTCACGGAGTCCTATGAAACATAGGGCGGGATCCATACGGATTATGGCCGGAGGTCCATCCAGAGGGCGCAACTCGAGAGCAAGACGGAGCATAGCATCGCGTAAGGTGTCCCTTTTTTCATCAATTATGAGGCAGACAACTGTATATGAGGACACAAATTCTCTCAGTACAAAGATGAGCTAGCAGTTTCTTTTGAGGACATCCGCAGCAAATGTTAAGCCTATGGCTTCACTCAGGTCTTCAGAAGACTGGGGGATAAGCTGATCCGGTATTTTTTTTTTCAAGGAAGCACATGTATGGCATGATATCGCTGCGTATGTATAAATACGCTGTTAACATTGGTTTAAAATATAGTATATTAGTATATTATACAATTATTACTGTTGTTTAGGTCAATACGATACAATTTGAAGTGTTATCAAGGAAGAAAACCGTACCACCTTATAGTGTGAAGCCATAGCCGAACACATTAAGAAATGGACGACAGGAATAATGATAACCAATCATAGCATTTTGGAAAATCGCGATATCTTTTTAGGACAAAGTAGAAAAATCAAATGTAATATTGACCCCCTAGGTCACGTACAGGTGAATATAATGTTTTATTTTTTCTACATTGTTTGATATAATCCAATCAGACAGCTAGGCATAAATTAATCATATATTATTAATAAACATTATTGTCTTTAGATTTGATAATAGCTGGGCATCAACGTTAACGGACTCTTCATTTATTAAGTGTACATCGCGCTACATGTACATTTAAGTAAACTAAAACTTCCCCGCGTGGTGGACTAGGAAAATTGAACATTATTCCCCCTAACCCCCCCCCCCCCCCAACCCCCGAAGAAACAACAATTAGGTAAACTCAATATTTAAATTTTTTACCGTAATGCTAAATAATCATACTGAAAATTCCTAAACAAACTGAATATCTTGCATGTATGTATCTTAAAGTTTGTACAATACAATATTGCCTTCAAACTCATCAATGCAATCTGATTCGAAGTTTTCCTGCTCGAACACCTTAGTTCTCTCTAGAGACTAGGACCACACATTGGATTTTAACATTGTCTGGCTTAAACATTTGTACAATGATGCTCACGTTATTATCAACAATTAAAAAAACATCACTTACATTCACTTCGCACACAGTACAGCGTGTCTGACAGAACTGTGCATAGAGTTAAAATGGACACGGTGTCCGGCACAGACGACCATAATATCCGACAGAACATTCTTCGATTATATTATGTATTTATATCACTGATGTTTTTATTGGGTAACAACAAATCTCACATTAGATTCATTGCAATTCATCAGTTTGACACTAATCGTTACGAGTTATACTTGTATAGACCTTAACATGTCCTTATTAACACATCTGCCTTCGTTTTCCTCAAACATGTAACCCGAACAGCAATTCAATCTTAAGTACATTATCATGTATTACATGTATATCTTAGAAGGGTTTGTCTAAATTAAAACTCAATACAAAGATGAACGAAATATAAAATATGTGTATATATATATATATTTACTTTCTTTAGTCGCAAGGTGCATGTATAAACGTGGTTCCGTGAGATTGTAAATACCCACGAATGAAAACAAAAAAATATGACTAGCCAATTCATAGTATGAACAGGGATGAATTATCTTTAAAGTATATACTATACATACATCTGATACAAGAAAAAAGCTGTCAATGTTTTCTTTTGTGTGAACAGTATTCATAATCCATTTGTCAACCCTGAATTAATGAACACTACCTATCCAGAGAAATGGGGTACTCTATATGCAATATTTTTGCCGAAAAATAACTAAGTTCAACAGATGGCATTTCTTTCATAAATAATCAGAAATCAAAATCATAGCAATATGCACACCTCTGATATATGTACAATTGATCGGCAAAAGATAAACTTCTTATCTTGAAAACTGTAGGAGGAGTTATCCGTACAATAGGGGTACTTTTTTGGCAGCCACCCGCCCGCCCGCCCGCCCGCCATTTTCACCATACCAATAACCGGATTTTTTCTTTGCAAAACCAGTTTAAAAATGGAAAAATATGGAAACATAAGAGCATATTTAACTTAGTGTAGACAAACAATGGGCAAGAATCTTGCAAAGGGTGTTCCTTATTGTGTTCATCCTGTAAACTCGTGCATGTTCCACATCTCACATAGTTTACACTTAAATTCATCTAGTTTTAACGTAATTAGTGAAAATGTACTCTCATCATTATATTTGATGAAAGACTGACATGTATCATAGCTTATTTTTATTTGTCGATAGCGAGGTGCATTGTAAGTGAATTAAATTTAATGAGTTATTCTATATTATCATATATATTTTCAACGATGGATTAATTTTACTTTTAAAATGGTATCTCAATTTCTCGCATTATCACCAGTGTGAGACCGGTTCGTCCAGTGTTAGACAGCAGTGTTAATTTTTTCTTTCTTACATTGTGTAGTTCTACTCTGCTTTAAAATGTCAACAAACGTTGTCAGCTATAGGGAAAGGCAAAATGATGGATAGAGATTATCCATTAAATAATTGTCTTGCTTATATAATTACAATGTATCATATTTTTATTGAAAAAGCTGTCGTATGCTCTCATTTTGAATAGCACTATTTGAAGCACGCGGAGGAATAAACCAAAAGTAATCCTTTGAACGTCATAATAAAAAGTTGTCAAACATCGTTTTTTAATGTAAAATAATGCGAGAAAAATAATCATTCATTATATAGTCGTATGAGCGTCGTCCTAGACCGTGCATCTTGTCCCCGATGTGGAATTCACTATCCCACACGAGTATATAATGAATGATTCTATTAATCTTGTTGGCACAGGTTATGGTGAAAAGATGAAAATTATATTGGTGGAGGCCAATGTGCCTAGAGCAGTGACATCTACCTAAAACATTATATCTAAAACAACACAATGGTATAATACTTCGAACTTGACGGTGGCTGATTCAGTTGGACTCAGTTTCCCCTAGTTGAAATATAAATGCTAGTTCTTGAACCCAAATCCTCGTTTTGATAAACACTGAGATTTCCTCTTTTGTAACAACGAACGTCGGTGTAAAGCTGCTGGCATTAAAAAAGTACCAGTATCCAATAAAAATATACATAAAAAAAGGACTTTCATTTATCAAAATCATTTCGTATATCTCACCAGTTCTCTTGAAGAAGCATCCCTCTATGTTGTGGCATTCATTTCGCACATAAGTACAGCGTTTCTGACAGAACTGTCCATAAAATGGAAGTGGACACGGTGTCTTGCATAGACGGCCAACAAATCCAACATAACACTCTTCAAATATGTTTTCAAGAATATAAATAATCTTTTGTTAAGAGGGTTCGATGGTCGTGGTCATTTTTAGACTATTCTACTCTCCTTTAGAAAAAGAGCGTTGTATATAGGTATTGGAAAATGTTCAAATTTTAAACCTAAATTGAATTGAATTTTCTTCAATACATAATAGTTTACATATGTAGCTTAACTAAAGGTAGTAGAAAACAGATAAGCTAAAATTTCCCTATTTTTAATTTTTCTAAAATTTTTATATTTTGTTATCTGAAATGTAATATATATATATAACAATGTGCCAGCTAACTATGCCAATGCCAAGGTGGCTTTTTTGCATCCATCCATGCTGCATATATCGAATAATTCAAATATGCCATATGATAGACCATTGCTTAATGAGTTTATTACCACCTTTGTTATTAATGTATCTCACCTGTCAGGTGAGATATTTACCTTTAAAAAAAATAGTTTTTCCGATAGGAAAAACAATTTTCCCATAAGATAATCGGAATTTTCTACCGAATTAAAAGAACTTCCTATAGGAATTTGAATTCCGTTAGGATTTGATCAAAACACCCATAGGATTTTAAAATCCGATAGGAAATCTTAATTCCATATAGGAAATTTAAACTACCTGTCTAATTCAAATTTCTGCAGGAAATAATTTTTTTCCTATTTTTAAGGTCTTCCGTTTCCAACGGAGGACCTTATTGTTTTCGTTCTGTTTCTTTTTCTTCACTAATTTTCTTTTTTTCCAACAAATTTTGTGCACGCAATTTCTCAAAAATGACTCGACCGATTTTCTTCAAACTTTCAGATATAATAGATATTGATCTAAACTTTTTAGGTAATATTTTAATGATGAATTTTTGATGAAGTCATCTCCGTATTTGAGATATTGACCTTTTAGCGATTTTCAGTGGGTCGGCTTGTCCTGGGATCTTCTCCTTAACGATTGAAGATATTGAATTCAAACTTTCAGGGATTGTAGATGAAAGATTGTAGATGTGTCTTTAGGCATTTATTTTTGTCTGACTCAACAGGCGCTAAAGCTCGCCTGGACCCAAAAATTGAACTTTTAAAAAAGTCATATTTTTTCTGGTTTTCTTTGTTTATCTCTTTTCTGAAAAATATTGTGTTAAGACATGTAATGTAAAAAAGATTATATTTACAAGAGCTTTCATTTGATATCAAGTTAGGGGACCAGAGGGCTCTAAAGTCTTTTATCTGTAGCCTTTTACTGAGAGATATTTTGTGAAAGGTTATAGAACCAAATATTTTTATCTTATAGTTATGTATCCAAGCAATGTAAAGATTTTATCGTGTGTTACGTAATTAGGGGTTGTAGGGGTCAAAAATCCAAATTTTGATCACCAATATCTCAGGAAGGAAAAATATTTTGAAATGCAGTAAAGAAGGAAAGATGCTCAAAATGATGTACTTAACAATATGCAATCTTCAAAATTTCGTTAAACGGCCCCTATAAGGAGATAAAGGCTCGGCCCCTGAAACATTCTTTCCCGTATATCTCAAGAACGGTAACAAATTTCTGAACACTTGTTGAACAAAATATGTTTAGAATGACCTTTCATTTGATATCAAGAAAAAGGGGCTGGCCCCTTAAATTAAGGAACAGAAGGCTCTAAAGTTTTTTTTTTATCTATAGCCCTTTACTGAGAGTTACTTTGTGAAAGGTTATAGAACCAAATTACAGTTATGTATCCAAGCAATGTAATGATTTTATCATGTGTTACGTAATTAGGAACTTTTAGGGGTCAAAAGTCCAGAATTTTGATCACCCATATCTCAGAAAGGAAAAATATTTTGAAATGCAGTACAGAAAAAAAGATGTTCAAAATGATGTACTAAACAATATCCATTCTTCAAAATTTCGTAAAACGGTCCCTATAAGGAGATAAGGGATCGGCCTCTCAAACATTCTTTACGATCCTAAAACGCTCTTTTCCGTATATCCCAAGAACGGTAATGGATTTCTAAACACTTGTTGAACAAATTTTGTTTAGAATTAAATGACCTTCCTTTTGATATCAAGAAAAAGGGCTGGCCCCTTAAGTAAGGGAGCCAGATGGGTCTAAAATCATTTATCTATAGCCGTTTACGGGGAGGTATTTTGTAATAGGTTATAAAAGCAAAAATAGTTCATACGTTTATATATCCTAACAATTTAATGATTTTCTCATGCGTTACGTAATTGGGTTTTTTTAGGGGCCAGAGGTAAAAATCTTAAATCTTTTCTATCTCAATTGGAAGAAATGCAAGTATTTGAAAAAGCAACGAGATCGTATCTAGTTGTAATAATAATTGTAATTCCTATAGGTGTTTTATAAATCCTATGGGATTTTCAATACTTTCTGTGGGTAAATTATTTCTTCTATTGGAATTATTATTTTCCTATGGAATATTATATTTTAAAGGTAAATATTTCACCTGTCAGGTGAGATAAACTAAAAAAAGTGGTTATATACTCTCTAGACAATGAGCTATCATTTGGTATATATGGATTTTTACGACATTGGCACTGGCATAATTATCCGGCATAATCTTATATGTAAAATTTGAGGAAAAAAATTCGACCTGACAATTTTTGCCCACATCGCCTCAAACCTACCATTAGAATCTCCTTTTAAGGAAGAGTACATTGAAATAGCCGTTGTTAGAATTTCCTATGCAAATAGGTTACATTTTAAGATATTACAAATGCCTGTACTTCTATTAATACAGGAGACTTTTTTGTTATACAGTCACTGAAGTAAATTCTAACTGGTAACTTAAGGTAATTTCTGATGCAATATAAGGTAAAATTCATCTTTTAAGACAAAAATTTGCAACACTTAACGGTCTATAAAAGGATATTGTGTAGTTCAAATTTGCATAAAATTTAGCCGAATGATTGTCATGACTGTAATTGAAAATACTTGACATTGAACATAATGAAATTTTAATCATGGGTTTTAGATTAATTGGGGTTTAAGTATACCGGTATTTAACAGAAGAATCCTAAATGAAGTAATCATATTTGATCTTTGACCTTTTGATATGACCTTGAAATCTAATGAACATTAAGTCTGAACACTGGTTATGGTTCAGGTCTTTACCATTATCGGCACACAAGTTACATATTTTTAAATGTTCGAAGGAAAAATTGACAAAAATCAAACGATCACCATTCAAATGTAGGTTTCATATTATCAAAATACGCTGTACCTCAATATTTTATGGCTTGAGTTATTTATGGCCATGATGTATATTATTTTCTTAAGATAATCATTGAAAATAAATTTTACATAATATTAAGCCATATTTTTTTGGTATTTGAGAAAAATTTTCAAATAATTAATATCAAGGGTGTTTCGTACTACCTTAAAAACCATAATTAAAAATTTAATGGTTATTTTATATGCCACCCAACCTCTTTACAAAGATAACATAAATTTTCATTTTAATTTACATTTATATTTTATTTGCTCACTCAACTCATTGTGCTTCATGCTAACTTACGTTTAAAGCATTCGTAAAAAGCATTGCATTATTTTTTGCATATACTTACTAACGCATCTGCTTTTGTTTTTATCATACATGTAACTCGAGAAGCAGTCCAATCTGAAGTAGTAGAACTCCATACATTATCGCTTAGATATGTTTTATATACAAATGTGTTTTGACTGAAATATAAATTTCAAATACATTCAAATATTGCGATTATTTTTTTTCAAAGTTATCTTTTTTCGCATGGTCTAAATGTGGTACCATGAGTTTGCAAGGATCCACAAATGAAAATAAAAATCACCAACAACCTTTCCATAATAGGTATAAGGAGTTGTGTTACAATGCACTTGTCTTACATATATCCGGTAATAAGTATGGGAAATTATTAAAGTTTGGAAACATAGGAGCATAGCTTTATCAAACAATAACACAAAAATAGAAAATGATAGGCAAGATTTTTTTTAAAGAGTATTACTTCCTTATGGTGTTCATGCATTGAATTCGAGTACAAATAATACTTTATTAATTCCTACGTCACACAACATTGAGTCTCACAGTCTAATATATTAAATGTAATTGGATTTGTTTGTAATTGGTTGATCTATTTTTGTTTATTTATTTTGTTGTTTTTTTTTGGTTTATGTATTTTTTTTCATATTATGAAACAGTTTATTTTGATAATCAAGCTTTAAGGTTTCCAAAACTATTGAATAACTACTCGAATACACTCTAAATAAAAGAGAAACAATACTGTCTAGGTTTGTCATCGACTCTTTTTTGCTTCATCACGAAACCAAAGAAGTCTGGGGAATTTTTTTTATGATTTAGTAATTTCACTATTTTCAATATGTAGGATTTTAGTATTTAGCTTTAATTATACAACTAACCACCGAAAATAAAATCCAGAAGACCCGCAAAATACTTTTTAAGTCATCAATGATATTGTTTACTTAAAATCAATGTTGGAGATGCATTTGTAATTGTCTAATGTTTTCATTAGAAAGTAAATTATTAACCACTTGAAATTTAAAAAAAAAATAATGATAAGAATTCGTTACAGCAGAACAAAGGAAAGGGAGAACAATGTTGATATATTTCAATTTTGGTAACCTCAATACTGATCAATGACCATTGTGAGAGATTCGGGAAACCAACATCGAAAGAAACTGGTTTGTATGGTCAATTGATATGTATAATAACTTTCGGAATTATACATACATTACACATGAATTCAAAGCATACGACAAGTTGCACAAAAACGCGGCATCTTTTTTCAAAATAAAACTAGACCTCTTCCCCATTAAAACTTTTCAGCGAGAACCAGTTTACAACCTCACCATAATGAGTTACGACTGCATATCAAAAAAGTTACCACACCATATAATGAAATGACTACATCATGTAAAGAACTGAACACATCATCTAATGACTCAACAATGGCATATAATATAATTGTCATATCATATAAAGGATTTACCATTGCATGTAGCGCTTTTGCCCCAATACATAAAGGTTTTACTACCATACATAATGATGTTAACAAACCATAACATGAAATTAGTACTGCATGTAATGAACTTATCACCTAATGGCAAGAAGTTGCAATGAATAAAAGGGTTTTGCAACTGCACATGAAGAGTGTACCACATAACATAACGATTGAACAACAATACCTTGTAAGTTTATCTCTGTATAAAATGAGTTTATCATATCATATAAAGATTTATTTATAGCATATTATGAATAAACCACTGTACATAATGATCTTACGACATAACGTAATGATATAACCACTTCATATAAAGATTGTTCCCCTGAATATAATGATGCAATCATAACATATAATGATGTAAGCATTGTATATAATGATGTTACCACTGCATATAATGATTTTACTATTGCATATAAATCATAAACCAATTCATATAATATGAAATTGACCTTATGGCGTTCCATAGGAGACGATTTGGCTGTTTCTTTTAGCTAGCGTACTGATGTACATTAAATGATTGAATATTGAAGAAGAAAAGTACAGTGTTAAAGTGAGGCATTTCAAGTATCTTTTATCATATTTTTGTCGTTATTTCCTGTTTTTGCAAAAGAAATTTACAGCAAAGCATAACACAAGATATTATTATACCTCAATATGATAATTCTTTATAATGCGTCAAATGATTGGTCTAGAAAGTCACGTGATAGGGCGAACAAAACGTCGTGTCTTCCGAAGAATAAGTATCATATTCCACCTCTTCGGAAACCTCGGGATTTATCATTCCATGTGTATGAAAAAGCCGAAATAAGCATACGACGTAACTGAAATTAGATTAATCTAAAACATTGAAACATAATATAAATTCAAACATACATAGTATATGATTTGAATTTATAACAATAAAAAGGAAGAAATTTACATACTGAGTCAAAAATTCACGACGTTTTGCATTTTTATGGCTGAAAAACTACCGCTATTAAAATTCGTATTAATTTGTATTAACGTATGTCGTTCGGTATAATAAACAATTTATTGCATTAATGTTCGGGAGATATGAAGATTTATTTCCCCAGAAAATTAGTATTTTCATCGGGCAATGCACTCGGGAAAATTATTTTTCTTGGGTAAATAATTATTCCTATCATTCTACCTTACCATCATATTATAAATGTATGATGGCAAATAATGAGGGTTATAGTTCAACAATAAAATCTATCAGATCTACATGTATGTAAATGAGACAAAAAGAGGAGACAACTGTCTAAATATCATGACATTTTATATTTGTTTTATTTATTTATATTTGATATAAAATGTCCGACAATATGTTAAAATTAGCATATCAAATTTTCTCAATACCACTTCAGATACTATAATTATCTCTTACTTCGAGTTGAATTAAATGTGGTTCATGTTCCAGGTTTCTCGGCTTGATACCAAAGGAGGCGGCGTATAATATCATCAAGAGAATAAACAGCCCTACCAATATAATTATCGACATTCGCAGTGATGACGCCCGGCTGTCATCAAAGGTCGGTGCATACGTACTTGACGGTGGGTGATCATCATTTTGTACGTCTTTGTCTTCCATAGTTGGAATATACATTTACATCCCAGTTAGCACAACAACGTTATTAAAACGTTATGTAAACGTTATCAAAATGATACAAAAACGTAATCTAAAACGTTAAAATTACGTGAATTTGTATGTTTTTTTTAACGCTATAATAACGTTATTTAAGATGGTGTTTTTATAAAATTCACATTATATAAATATTAACATTCTGAATTACGTTTTTAAAACGTTGAAAAAACATTCCGTAAAATGTTGTGCTTAGGTTATTTTGTATGGTTTTTTTTAACGCTATATAACATTATTTAAAATGTTTTTTTTATAACATTAACTTTATATAAATATTAACATTTTGAATAATGTCTTTAAAACGTTGAAAAAACATTCTTCAAAATGTTATGCTAAGGTAATTTTGTATGTTTTTTTTTTAACGCTATCGTAACATTTTTAAAAATCTTTACATACTGTTCTGACTAAATATAACAAGAATTGTATTAGAGGACCAATAAATGTAATTTAATTGACATTTCCAATGATTATGATTATTATTATTAAACATTTATAGAGTGCCCTATCTATTTAACTCTAAGGCGCTATACAAACATTTTATGTAAAACAAATAAAATTTTAAAATTTACAGCGGTCTTAATATGAAATAATGAGATAAATATATTAAATTGTTAGTGTACATAATATCAATAAAAGTACTATTTAAGGATAAACAGGATAAATATTTAAAATGCAGTGTCCATAATTTAATAAAAATATCAAATACAGTGTCTAGCTTTTAACAGGTCTTAAAAATTCCTATCACTCAAGAAGAGAGTTACAAAAGGTAGACACAGCTTTGTTGAATCGTCTATTCCCATATGAATGTGTGGTATTCAATTTGTCTTCATGGCCAGTGTGTTATAGGACTGACGTTATCCCAAAAATAAGCAATCAATGGTTAAATGTCACAGTCCTTTTTGATGAAACAACTAAAAGATTTGATGATTCAGAGTGAAGGCTACGCGAAGGTATGTATGGCTCAATTAGTTCGCAAATATATGTTGGAGCTTATCCATGGAATGCTGTGATAATAAGTTTCATCTGAATCTGTTGAAAATTCATCGGCTTATGGTCTTCTGTTTCCTTTTTCTGAAGCAAATACATACAAACTCATTATTAAGGTTTTTTTTTTGCCTAGAAAATAACATATCAATGAACATTCCTAAACATAATAGATAAACAATGGCACAGTATCAGTGTGAGGTACTATGCTGAGGATAGAAACCGAATGATTTCGGGGGGAACCTGTAACTGAGCGTACATGCAAATTCTGTAACCTTTACGAAATAGAGGACGAATTCCACTTTCTACTAAAATGTACTCTATATATTAACAATCTCTGAACTGAACATTATCAATTAGTATTTGTTTTACAACACTTCTTATTCAACTCATGACAACCTTTTTCAAACTCTCATTTGTAATTTTCCAAGACAAACAGCAAATTTTGTATTCTCTGCATTTAAATTAAGACAAAGTAAATTCTTGCGCATGCACTAAAATTATTAATTAGTGTTAGCTGATTTTCAGTTCCAATAGGCCGATGGTTCGATTTATGAAAATGTATATTCTTCATTGTATAAGATACACAGGTCACTATAATAAATGATTTACTAACTTACTTACATAGCATTGAGGACATACTCTTGGTACATCAACTACTGCTATAATGACGACAAACATAAGTTATATCAGTACATATGCAGGTACATACCTTCAGTTAAATCGTTGGGTTGGTTAGAGGCAAATTACAAAACATCCTGACCCAGAACCTCTTATCTATGGCCTCAAAGGGTATAGTTTTCTTTAAGACCCTGCAAACAGCAGTTGATTAATAAGAAAAATGAAGTAATTAGTAATCTATCAAATGAATATTTAAAATGTTACGAATGAACATGTAAGCATCAAATATTGTGGTTTCATCAATATTTCTTGAACAACAATAATATACTGGTAATTTTTGTGAATTTCATTGTTGAGTTGATTGATATTAAATATATATTAAAGAGCAATACAGGTATCTTATTTAATTGTATTGAAAGAATGATTGACTGAATTCAAATACCCATGAAACTATAAATTTTAGCAAATTCGCAAAAAGTGATGAACAAGAATATTGACTGCAGTTGTCATGGTTTAATTTCGAAACATAATGCATGTGACATACACAAGAGGATTCTGTAGAGCTCCAGCTGGATGCCAATGAAAGCATGTTTCCCTTTTGTTTTTCAGTGACAATTAACTTGCTCATATAGATGTTGGTCATAATAGACTCCTTATCATTTACCCTGGTTGAAGAGAATTAAGCCACGGCAATAACCTGAAACAAAATTTTACAAACATGGAATTCATAAATTGATACAAAAATGGTGACAAACATAAAATCTAATTATTAGTAATTTACTTAGGTGATATCAATTCTCTCAAGAGGGTAATACATTTACAAAACATAATTACAGATATATGAGGGTTATTGGAAATCATTGAGACAACACAAATAATTTCCTTTCTAAGTGAAAATTGGCATAAACATTGAACATGTTGAAGAAACCTAAACAAATAATTAAACAAAGTAATATTAAAAAATATTTAATATTTTATTTACGACGGTACATAAACAAGTCGGTGGTCAGGGTAAAATGAAAAAAAGAAGATGAGAAATGAAGAATTATAATTATTCATATTTTCTGTTTGTTTGTAAGTCGTACACGAGCAAGGAAACGCGTTAAAATGATGTTGCGATGAGTTTGGGGTTGCTCCGGGTCACTGGACGTAAGCAAGTTTTTCAGTTTACCAGAAATGATCTAATGATGTCATTAATTGGAAAATTTTCACATTAATAGATGGTATCCTGGTTAGCTTTTATTGTTATAATGTACTAGTTCTTATCCCTGATTTAGTGATTTGCCAAATATGAACACCTTAATGCATGCGCAGATCATGATCGTAATGTTACCCAAGAGAGGATGTCCAAAGAATAATTTGTTTGTCATGAGGGTTCTGATGCTTATTTTTGGTCATAACTTATTCAATAAAATAAACTCACTAATCTTTTGATGTAAATATAAGCTTCAGGAGGAGAGGGGAGTGGGTGACCGGACCTCCACCGCTGCCCTCTCCAGATCCACGCATGCGGCATGCCTCGATGTGCATTATTGTCGGAAAAAAAGGAATGTAATGTAAAATCTTACAATGTAATAGAAGTCCTTTATATGTATGTTATAATAAATTTAATCATCATGATAATGTATCAGAAATTAATTTAAGCGACTCATTAGGGGAACTAACGTTATGTACAGTCGTTTGACCAGTTCCGAATAGGGAACAGATTGGGCGGTGCTGTAAATGTTCCCGGGTGTTATTTTTAGATCTGATTTTTTGGCCGATATACACCATATCCCTGCTGATATTAATGCAATATTGCTGCATTTATTTTTTTATTTTTTTTTAAAATAAGATTCTATTCTAACAAATTATGCGGGAAGCCATTTTACCAGCTGCGAATAAGCCGATGAGTTTCGAATAGCATAACTGTTTCTTTACATATCGAATGTAGATAAAAAAGTTTTGGCCCTAAAACCATCGATTGAACCAGTTGAATAACAGGTTTAATGCAAACTACTCAGTTATTGGTATTTTCTTAATCTATACAGTTTGATTTGCACGGAAATGACAGACAAAATCACCGTAACAATAATTTTGACTGAATTCTAACATCTTGTCAGAATACAGTCGCAGCGCCTCCACTTATCCATATTGTGTTACAATATGATTTATCTAAGACTGAGAAAGACATTTAATGAATTCCAGAAGTATTTGTTTTAATCCATCCCTTCATTCAATCCTAAAACAGAGGGAAACAAATTGGGTATTCGGAACTTGTAAAATGACGGCTCAATAAAATTCTGCATCAACTTGCAGTTTTATTCTATTTTTTATCCTGTATGCTTTTGGGCATGTTAGAATACATACCAAACCTACGTTTAATAAAAGAAATCTTGTTACAAGTGAAAATTTAAGGCACCGACAGACGATTTTATGCGCATATTAGCGTTGCAATGACCTGGATTTATTACAAAGCGAAAGTAGGTCGATTAATCTAAGACCGATGTCAAACACATATATGACCGCAAAAAATGAAACTACTGCAGAATTCAAACAAGCATTAATACGTGTTTATATTAAAGGTATTGATTTTTTTTCTCTATTTTTATTTCATTAATTATTTGCTATTTAACTTCTGAACTATTCGGAACTGGTCAAAATTCGGAACTGGTCAAACGACTGTATACAATCATGGATCTCCGAGGATATTTTTAAAACTTTGTTTGGCATATATCTGGTGAATCAAATTCAGGGGCTATCTGAGGGCTGCCGCCTGATAATCAACAAAAATACACAAAATAGACACAAGATGGAATCTTACCGCAAATAATAAAATAAAACTGTTTGAATATAGACCACGTTAGCACTCTCTTCTGATTGTTCGAGAAAGGAAGTTGTCTACCGCTTCCCAATAAAACCAAACTCTAATGAACTTTAAATTTCCGGAATGAGAAGCGGCACAAAGAAAACCCTCCGAATATACACATATCTCTGAGACAATTTTATTTTAATGCAACAGAAATCTATACTCACTTTAAACTGCTGCCTGCCTCTGTTCACGATTTGTGAATTCTAAAACTCTCGATAACCCAATAACTGTATTGAAATGTTACGGCGGAAATAAAGCCCAAGGCGGATTTAACCATAATTATGACATTCCGCTATAAACATTCATCAACTTAAAAACTCGATTCAATTAAGTAGAAAATCGGAAACTCGGTCAGCATAATCATTTCAAAATCAACAACAATTTGTATTGTTCTTTGTAAAAAAAAAATTCACAGAAAAAATATACATGTATGTAAAAAAATGTTATCCAAACGTTTTATTAACATTTCTGAAAAATGTTTCAAACATGTTATGTTCTAACAAATCATTTACGAAAATGTATTTTATAAGAGTCCACAGACAGACACTTTGTAAAAGATTATTGTCATATCAAAAGAAATAAATAACAAAATTGATAATGTTATAATAATTCTTTTTGTAACGTTATAAAAACAATTTTGAAAATGTTTCTGATTAGTCTTATCTAATGTTGATAACAATGTTTTAGTAACGTTATAGGAAGTTTAAAATGTTGATAATATCATTTAAAAATTTTTAAAACGTTTTTCATACATGTTTTAGTTTGGCTCTAAGTAATCTATTTTACAACGTTATAAAACATTCAAAAAATGTTATCATTACGCTATAAAACATTTATATAGAAACATTTTCTGAAAACCTTTCTACAACTAGAATGTAATGTTATGAAAACGTTATGTGCTACCTGTGATGTATGCAGTAGTTCTTGAACGCAATTCCGGGTTTTGTTTAACACTGACTTCCTCTTTTGGAACTGCAGACGTCTGTGTCACGAAAGCTGATGACATAAAAGATAATTATAAAAGTTTTGTTTTTTTTTATGCTTGATGACATTCATTGGCTTTTGGTGACTTTATAGAATAACCTTAAGGATTGTAAAAGGGACAGTCACAAGTCAGGGGCCCAAGATTGAATTCATTTAAATAAAAAATCATCATACATAGAAACAACACGCAACACATTCTAAGATGTTCAGAATCTATCCAGTAGGCAATAGTACTTGAGAGTAATTGTATAAACCAGAAGAAAGGAACAATTAAAATTGTCAAATTTTAGGAACAATCAGTCCCCATCTTAGGACACAATAAATCTAAAAACATAAAAAAATAGATTTATCAAATTAATGCTTCTTTTTGTTTTCTTTTGTTAAACGAAAAGTATTTTTGCTTACATGGTTTACAAATATGTTAATATTTACTATTCGATACTAGAATATCATCTCAATCAAAAAATAACATATCTCACCAGTGCTGTTTGCGAGATAGCATCCTTCTATGTGACTACATTCACTACGCTCACAATTACAATGTGTCTGACAGAACTGTCCATAGAGTAGGAACGGACACGCAGTCTTGCACAAAGGACCACCAAATCCGACAGGACACTCTTTAAATAAATCAACCAATGAATATCTACATGTAGCAACACACTGCAGCCTGAGTAGCAATTATATTCTCTCGATATATGTTCATCGTGAATCAAATTTAATATCATTTGTAAAGTTATTATATTAATGAGTACTATAAACGAGTGTGTATACTTGTACATGTACTTACTAACACATCTGCCCTCGTTTTCCTCAAGCACATAACCCGCGCAGCAATTCAATCTAAATTGCATTTAACAATTTAATATATACATGTATTATTTATCATATGGTTTAACTGATAATAAATCAATAGCAAAAATATAAATATATAGTATAAAAATATAAAATTTATTGCATTGCAAAATACCTTCTTTCGACGCATGGTATAAATGTGGTACCATGAATTTTCAGGCATCCAAGAATGAAAATAAATAACGCCGCTAGCTCTTCCATAACAAGAGCTAGGTTGTGTGTTATATTGAGTGTTCATTAAGTATTTATATCTTACACACATCCAATATTAAGTAGGGGAAATAATATCGAATTTAAGAGCAATATCTAATTAAACACAGCATAAATAGGCAAACAATAAGCGAACAATATAGTTTCCGTGTAGTACTTTTATGAAGAACTCGTGTGTTTTTTCCCACTTCTCATACATTTCTAGTTTACAAACACAGTGAAAATGACTGGACGTTTGTGTTCTTGTTTGTTTTATTTGTATTCTGATTTTATAAAAAAAACTTTTTTTTATAATCAAATTTGAAGTTTAAAAACTTATTTAATAGATTTTACATAAGATAGATATGATTCAGCAAAATGTGTAAAGGAAACGCAAATCATTTTAGGATATGATGGATATAAAACATTATTTCTAATTTTCAATGTTATACGTTTTATAAAATGAAACAGCATATAACCACTCTATAATAAAAAAAAAATAACAATAAAAGTAACTGTACTAGAAAAACGAAAGAGAAAAATGCCATAATGATCTAAAATAACCCAAGGATTAATAAGATGAATGCCAGCATAGAATAAATGAAATGAATTGAGTTCATGTGACAAAAAATATTCTTACACTTTTCGAAAGGCATGGTGTTTGATTATATCGCCCCACTTGTGTTTGAACGGGAAGTATCTTTCATTTTCAAAAAAATTATTCAAGGATTCAGGAAACTAGCATCGAGAAATAAATATTTGTTGAATTTATATAATACACAATTTCATTTATTATGATTACTTCCAGGGAAAAAAAACACTAGAATGTCCGGTGTGGACAACGAGGGAAGTGTCATTGGTGTATTCTTCTATTTCCTCTGATTGTGTTCATCTCGTTAATATACAAGATTAAATAAACGTTATATTACTAAAAACAAAAAAATTATCAACTTCTTAGATTAATCAAAGTTTCTGTGGAAAGACTGTTTATGGATTTTTGAAAATCAAACTAATAACCAAAATAAAAAAAAAATGCCTGTGCGACACTACACTTCCAATTTTGCATTTTTAGGTAATGATTACATTATCTAAATGCGAGTGATTCGTAAAGCATATTAGTCTTGTTGAAATTTCGACGATGTTGTTTAAGATTGTCAAATATTGAAAATGGCTGATGTGCATGCATATTTAAAAGCGTAACATCTTGAACACATTGCTGGCTATATCATATGCATATGTACATAGTGCGTTATATCAAAAATATGTTACATTAAAAGCTCGGGTTTTTTTTTGAATTTCAAAATACGAAATTCAAAATATCATAACATTAATTAATTCGAGGTTGGATATTCGATATTCAACATTTTTAGTAACCAATCAAATAATTATTATAAATATACATGGATCAGAGCGCTTATACATTATTTATTATTCTTAATGATTAATTATCATAACTTTGCGGATTTACAAGTAATTTATGATATTATAATACTAATTTAGTTAGTGTACACAAAAGCGTAAATTTATTCATTTAAATGCTATACGTATTACTTGTAATTGACATTTCTGAATTCGTCATGAACAAAATTAGGACAGCATGTCATCTACATGTACATGACTGTATGTTTCATTGGTAACCTCCTGCTGACTCAGTCCTAGTGTCTGTTTCGATATCAGAGTTATCGTTCTTCATTACTCTTTGTATTCATTTCCGGGTTTTTGTCACAATGGTTTTCTGGTTTTTTTTTTAAATCCCTTCTTTTGAGAATTTAATTTTATATCGTAAGTACAATTTATATATTTGGCACACACATATTATGAAAGTAAATTTTCAATCCTGGAAATTTCCATTATCTACTTTCGGTTTCGGGCTTGTCATCCATATTTTAAAAGAGTGTTTAGGACTCTGGTCTTCAATTAAGGTATGTCCTTTTTCTAAATGTTTCATTACTGGTATAATTGTTAAAATAATACACAGGTTACCTCTATTTGATATTTCGATTGATGTTTATGTTAAAGCTCGCGTGTACAGTCGGGTGAACTATCACATTAGTGGAGAGGTTGACAGTTGACAACCTTTATGGAAAGTGTCAACCGTCAACCTGTTCCTCTGTCGACACTTTCCATAACATATTCTACTGTCGACCGGGAGACAGGTCGATGGTTGACAGTTGACACTTTTCATGGATAAATGAAGACTAAATTACTATTTCAAATTTACAAGCTTCCGCATAGGACTACATACCCTTATAATGGAGTTGACCCAGAGTAATTTTAATGAAGCTACCTTATGCTAGATTCCCACTGTCGTGCGACCAGTTAAACCTTGTCACATAGTCACGATTTTGAGCTATGACAATGTACGAATGTTGTGATTGCGTATATTGGTTACGTAATGTAGCGTAAATAAAAATATATTTGGTTTTAGTTCAAAACCACAAAATAAACAAACGTCATTTTTAAAAGAAATCCAAAGTCAGAGTGTTAAGTTAGTAAGAAGCCTGCATGTCTCATCTTTGACAACTCCTCCCTTTTTTCTATAAAGGACCTATTAAATAACTTTAAGATCGAACCGAAATTGGGGAACGCTCAAAGACATAAATTCTCAGAACAGGATACAGGGAGAATTACCATAATAAATTCAAAGGCACACCAGTCTAAGATCCGACCATCAATCAGATAAACGAAAATAAACAAATGGCAATAAAAGGGGATCACTATGAGAAGGGGATAGGGGAGAGGAGGGAGATGTCAACATGAGAAATCACAAACAGATACGACAATGTATTTTTGCAATGATCAGACAAATCATAAATTTCAAACATAAAATACAACACAGTTTACAAAAGAAAAATTAATTCGATATGAATGAAATATATAACAAAGTTGTCTTTATCAATATAATCCAATAAAATGTACGTACACATGTATATCATAACACGAATTCAATAATCGCACTTATTCGGGGTTAGATAGTTGTAGGCTATCTTCCTTCGTCGCAGCAAATCGCCAAATGCGGCGATTGTGTTGAGCATGTTCAAAACAATCGTGCTCACGGTACGATTTTTAAGTATCCGTAGACTTTTGCACGACACTCGCACTGCATTCGTGCACATAGTCACAATAAATCTTCGACATTTGTAGGAAACTCGCAAAACTTTGTAGTACTTATAATGATACTACGATTATTCTACGATCTACCCCGAGTATTCTACGAGTTTCTGCGATTGTTTCTCGAGTTTTTCTTTGATTAAATGTTAGAATGTAGTCATGGCAGTCACATTACTGAACATCAGTGGTTGCTGCTTTAGGAAATGAACAGTATATGCTCAAGTCGTATTTTTTAATCAAAGTATTTTTTTGAGCGCATCAAACATCTGATTTAGGAACGTGTACTATTAAGATGTTTTTTTTAAATTTCAAATTTTACTCTTTATAAATAATTTTTAAACTGGTGTTGTAGAATGTCGACCTTCAATCTTTACGTGTATTTCAATCTCAATACAATATGCATTAATTTTTCTTTAATTGTATTATATGTTTCTAAATCAATTACATGTCTACAAATGTCTACAAATGTGTTTTTTTCATAAATTATGTAAATGAACGTGAATTTTAAATTTATGCTCTATATTAACCGTAGACGTGTTCTTTCATTCATTTTTAATTACATGTATGACATGAGTAAGGGAAGTCCAACATTGTCTAAAATCATATCATCATAGACACTTTATAATAAGGCATCGCAGAAGCAATTATTGCTAAAATGGCTGTTTTTGTATCTCATTAATAATGTAAATTATACTTATTTTTACAAGATAAAATTTACATCTACTGCCCTTTATTTCGTACGGAATTTGATGGTTATTCATACTTGCATGACCAGACAGAAATCAACGCGATAGAATGCATGACTTAGTTCTCGACCATACACAGGGACGTGACGTCATATATTTTTCTCATTATTAAAATATATATACCATCTACCTATTAATACACCCTTGTGTATTATTATGTGGATGGTATGCATTTTTATTATGAGAAAAATGTATAATAACGTCAGATGCCTTTGCTTTCAGCGTAAGAATATGTATATATACATGTAGATGCAAATATAAATAATGAAATGTATTCTATTGTGCTTCATTTGGGCTATAAAGGTATCTAGCATCGCAGAAAAAAAAATGTACCATGCAGCTACTTAAATACCTACACGAAGCACAACAGAATGTAGTTTGTTATGAAAAAAGGTTCGCTAGAGAGAAAATATACTAGACTTTTTAGGGGGAAAACAAGTTCTGTTCTTTACACACATATATACTTATATATTCATAAGGAATGGAATTAATATAATTGTTATACTTGCAGTTTACCTTACAAAAGAGGAGAAATGTATCATTCAAGAAATCTGATTACTCTTGTGAACTTGCTGTTGTTTTACGGAGAGGTAAAATTCATGTTCTTTAGGCAAATTTTATCCGTTATTAATTTTAAGTCTATACATTTTTATCCTTTTTTTTCTGATTTATATACATTATCACGCTAAGTATCAAATAAAAAAAGAACCTTACTTTATTGTTGGCTGCTTTTCTTTATATGCAGGAATACAAATGTAACCTGGTCTAAGGGATATAACTCTAAGTGAATCTCATTTTCCCTATGTATTCTCTTGAAATGATACGCTAGAAGTAAAGTTTAAAGTTTATTCACAGTTAAATATACAAATAAGAATAACAAAATAATTATAAATCCATAATGAAATAATCATTATCCCTCCTCATTCACACACAAAAACTGACTCACCCTCTCAAAAACTTCTCGATATACTAAAAGCCAATTGCTCGCGAGGAGCAATGTTATGTAAACAAATGACTATTTATACATGTAAACAATAAAATGCTTTCTTTGGTGATTCATGCGTATATGCGGGGTATGAAGGTGACGACATTGCAGAAAAAATACATAACCCGCGTATACCTTCATAATGCGCATGAATCATCAAAAATAGCATTTTATTGTTTATATTAAATCTTTCTTTTAACCAATTAATAAATTGATTGTAAAAATTTAATTGATTTAAAAAAGTTAAAGTTTGTTAAATTAACTAAATTATTGTTAGTTAAAATGTAATGTACATCAGTACAGTTAGCTAAAAGAAACAGCCAAATCGTCTTCTTTGGGAATTTGAGTCTGACATCATCATGATTATTTCGTGCAGTCCGTGATTTTTCTCTGTAGGTTTCGACCAATCGATAAACGGGGCGTGTAGATTTCAGTCCTGTCATTTCTATAGAGCTATGAACTAACAATACGTTTGCATAAGAAATAGAGGGAACCATATAACGAAATCAAACATAAACAAACATAATGAAATAGTTAAATACTGTTACACAAATACGACATTGTGTGTTAATTAACAGTTTTTGTGTAGTAGGGATTTTTGGGGGAGAGAACCAAGCTGATCTAATAAATCTAGATGCAAAATAATGATCTTCGTGTGAACACAAATAGAATCTAAATAGATGTGAATAATTGCTGTTAATCCCTCTAGTTGTCAATGGTAATTTATTCAAATGGATAATAGAGAGAAAAATACACGGAGAGAGGAGTTTTTTTTTTTAAAGTAGTGTATCAAACAATGTAGCTCCTCGGGAAATTCGGGTCGACGGACCGTAGAGCATTTATCAATTAAAGGATTACACCTCACCCATGCACAAGCTTAAGCCCTCTACAGACTAACATTTTTTCGTAGTGTCCATAAAATGATTTATTTTTAATATTGACTTCGTAACATTGAAAATTCTTGTCATTCTTACTTAGGTTTCGGCGTTCACCGGATGCCAAAAATCAATTTTGACAATGAAATATGTGGCCAGTTGTCCTACAGACGAAGAGTCCTGGATGGAGGCAGCGAGAAAAATGAACTGTGCATCAGTAACACAGAATTGTGCAATGTTGTTGGGGTTAAACACCCAAGATCACCGATTCCAATATCATTGTCTCATGAATTCTCATAGAAATGCAACGGTGGAAGTTTGCGCACTGAATCGTTTGATTCTTGGTAAAGAATACCTTCATTGAAATATTTTCGAATATGGATTCATACATTTTGTATAAAACTAGTTCTCTTACTGACTGAATGTCAAATTTTTAAAAAAAAGTGCCTTTGTTTTAAAATTATGTGATATTTGATATATTGGATCCTTCTTTGATTTTTACCTACTAGGATTCTGTGCGGAATTCGATGTAAATGCGGCGGTGGTACAAGAAAACTATGATGAAGACTGCAAAACACACAACCCACCATGTCCGGAATATTACAACTCAGCGGAAGCTTTCAAATGCAAGCGACTTCTTATTTCATGTTCTCTTAGCTCAACTCTATATAAATAATTACATCAAATCAGTATAGCATATGATTACCGCATAACAAATTTTGGCTTCACTATTTTAATACGTATCAATTCTATACTGTTACTCTTACAATTCTATACTGTTATTTTTTTTTCTTTAAAAAATTGTTATGATATAAATTTATTATTTTAAATTATACGTTTGAAAATTTGATTTATTTGTGTAGACCAATCCTGTTATCAATTAGTACAAGAACGTGGACAAGAAAAACCCCGAACTGAAAAGCTTGCTGGGGATCCTGCTCCTCCTGAAAGTTCCCGGCTTGGGTCTTCCTCGAATAGGTAAAACTTTAACATGAAACTGCTGACAGTGTGTTCTTGCCAACTTCTTGGTGTTGCGTGCTTTCATAAATGTGGTCTTTGTGTCATGTTTTTGAAATTTTACAAATTTTACAACATGGCAGGTTGTAAATTCTGTATTTACTGCCACCCGGTAAATTCAAAATTGACATGTTGTAAATTTTGTATTTATTGCAACCCGGGAAATTCAAAATCGGCATGTTGTAAATTTTGTATTTATACTGCAACCCGGTAAATTCAAAATAACAACAAGACACTTATGCTCGTGCTTTTTAGATTTGAAATTATACGAAATTAACAATTGTAATTTCATAACATATGATAGCAAGACGTCTACATTTTACTATGCTGGTGAATAATCTGCACACGAGGGAGGGGGATTTTTCTTCAAAACCGAAAAAAAATAAAACCTATTTAGGGATGGATGATAATCGAAAACTGGATTTCATATCTTTAAGCTATATGAAAGTAGACTGGTGTTGTTTTCTTTTCCAGCTTGATTGGGAGTACAGTGATGCTGACACTTTCAACAATCATCCTCTTCCTATTTTAAAAGACCTACAAACAATATAAATGTTAACGTGTCATGATGTAAATTGATAATTATAACACCGCTTGTGTTCCTCTGGCATGCCAGTCCAACACTCTACCGATCGAGCTAAAGGGTTAACCCACTAGCTAGAGCTAGTAGGAATGCCATATACCTGACTCTACCACATTGTCCCCCTCCAAGGAAAAAGGCGTCCTCGACTCTTCCGGAGTGCCGACGCCTATGGGGCGAAGTACAAGAGACGATCTCTCTCACCCGCCAATGATTACCCAGGTCCCAACGTGGGCGCCAAATGTAACAGTCCTTGCATGGAATAAATAACACAAGTCTGTTGTGGGTTCGGACTTGGCTTTATGTCAAATAATCAATCAATTTGATCATAAGTTTTGATTTTGACCCTGTAACAATTGTATAAAATCTATACTACTATTATATTAAAATAATAGACTCGAATTTTTGGCCTTTAATACCGATAAATCGGAAGAGCACTGTCTTTTGTTTTATATATTTTAAACATCATTGGAATTTGAAGATTACCATTTTGTTTTTATTTTTTCTCAATTACGCTTCGCTTATTAATAATCAACGAAAATTCCTCAAAAATTCCGGAAATCATCTGGATTTTTTTGATTTTACAATCTTGGGCGTGCGCATTACATTCACGCTAAATCACAGCCTCATCACGGTGTTCAAATCAGAGAAGACAAAAGTAATGATATATATTTATTATTTTATAATTTCGCTCATAAGAAATCATAAATATTATATGAACAGAATATACAGCAAATTTCCAATAATCGTTCTATCGTTAAAATGATAAATGTCCTACGGACCCGGTTTAACGATACAGTGAGTTCCGTGTATTGCCTCTGTAGCAAAGAAAATACGGGAGATAACTCTAACTCAGTGCATTTACTATAAAAAAAAAATCCCGAGAGTTCCAGAGAGTTCCCTTCGGGCTTCACATAATTTGATCATGTGACCAACCAACTTCATATCCTGGTGAACTTTTTAAATTGCTGTTTATTTCGTAAGTAAACTAATATTATACCTTTATTCATATAAATTGTACATTGTTTAATTTACATTTCCCTGTGTGTAGTGTTTACAATTCCCAGTGTGTAGTGTTTACATTTACAGGGTACATGTATGTAATGTTTACATTAACGCGAATGTATAAATGTATTGTTTACATTAACCTGTATAATTGTATTGTTTATATGTACCTGTATGTAAGTTTATCCCCTCTTGACTCAAATAAATAATTAATTTCTCAAAGTTATTTTAAAATTTAAATAATTTGATACAACGAAATCACAAACGTCAATTAGAGTCTTTATAGATTGTTGAGAGGGGCAAACAAACATTTAAAAAGAGCATTTTATATTGATATATTTACATCTACCGAGTATGATTCCCTCCATTTCTTACGGAAACTTATAGTTAATTCATAGTTCCACTGTATGGAAAGTGCTAATCGAAAATGCGGTTGATTTGGATCACCGGCTATACTTTTGTTGGGTATCTCCGATTTACTGTCTGCACAATTAGGCAAAAATGTAATTAAGGTCTTCCGTTTCCAACGGAAGACCTTATTGTTTTCGTACTGTTTCTTATTATTATTAAGGTCTTCCGTTTCCAACGGAAGACCTTATTGTTTTCGTACTGTTTCTTATTATTATTAAGGTCTTCCGTTTCCAACGGAAGACCTTATTGTTATTGCTTTGTTTCTTTTTCACTATTATTTTTATTGTTTTTTTTTTTCTGTCACGTTTTCTCAAAGACGCTTCAGCCGATTTTGATTAAACTCTCAGATCTTATTCATGACAAAATTTGTAAGAAAATTACACGAGATTTTTTAGGTCGTCACTTCCGGTCCCGAGTTATTAAAGATTTTATGTTTTTGCTTGTTCACGATTTTCCTCCAAAAGTATTTAAGATAGAACTTTCAAATTTTCAGGGATGGTAGAAAGCGTCCTGCCGCAGTGCCCTTCGCATATCCGAACGTCCGCCGTCACTTCCGGTCGTCACAGGAAGGAAACAAACAACAGTCATTTTTCAACTTTTTTGTTTTGAATCTTTTTAATATTACTATTCGATAGAGACGCTTTAATAACGTCAGAATGTGAAATTTATTTTAAAATCGATCCACGCATTCTCGAGATTTTGGGATCCAAAGTCCTGAAGCGAGAGTCAGCGTAGCTCAGTCGTTAGAGTAGTGGACTTTGGCCCAGGCGACCCGGGTTCAGTCCCCGAGGTCCGAATGTTTTTTTCTTTCTCAATTGTGTTTTGTTTAACGATTTTATCTTTAAAACGATGGATTTTAATGTTTTCCGTTTTAATTTTATCATAAATCAATATAATATCGGCTTTTCTTCAGTACAAATATAGAGCCCGTTTCAAAATACCGTCAATTTCCCGCATTGTGACAGTCTTGTTTCTGTCAGCAGCTCGCTAAATTCAGACGCTCGTCGCATCGCCGGCATCAAAGACTTGCCGCCGAAGCACCCTTGCAGTACGACTGCATTAGAGCTCGCCAGGTCGCTTTGCCTAGTGATTTCCTGAACACTATAAAACACTATAAAATCTCTCTCTCTCTCTCTCTCTCTCTCTCTCTCTCTCTCTCTCTCTCTCTCTCTCTCTCTCTCTCTCTCTCTCTCTCTCCAACGTACGAATATTTTAGTTTTTGAATAAGAACTACTACAGGTAATTACATGCAGTAATGTGGCTAAAGCCTAAATGTACATTTGACGTTTAAAAATTACATATGTATTTATTTCTAGTTACGGGATATTGTCTTTGGATTTAAATGATTTGAAATTAATTTTTTAATGATTGTCTCCTTACTGATTGGAAGTCAATGCTAAAAAGTCATTTTTTATTATAGACGGTGTACTTTCTCCTTCTTTGTATATGTCTACAGATACATATCTGTTGTCTGTCTTGGATTAAGAAAAACCTCCGAAGTTTAAACACGGAACTATACACACCACCGGGTGACTGCGACAAGGTGTGGAACTGATCACCTGTGTATGTGTGTTTGGGCCTAGGAAAAAACACGTGTAAACACCGATCGGAGATATACATTGTTAAAACAAAAAGTCTGATTTTTCACTTTTGATAAAAAAAAAATAATTACGGCAGGGCGCATGGGGATTATAATCATATTTTTTCTTCCTTAATTGTGTTAAGATTTATGATTTTATATTTGAAATGATAGATTTTACTTATATCCAATATAATTTTATCAAAAATCACAATAATAGCGACTTTCTAAAGATTAATTTAAGTATAATTATATGTCTATTGAAATTCTTATAGAAGGTTAAATGGAATTTAATGACGTGTTTAGAAATGATAGAAAAGAACAACTATCCCTATAGTCTACTTTATGGTGCACTCAAACGGAAGACCTCTTGTTGCTCGCAACGAGCGTCTAGTTATTATTATTAAGGTCTTCCGTTTCCAACGGAAGACCTTATAGTTTTCGTACTGTTTCTTATTATTATTATTATTATTATTATTATTATTTTTTTCCACGAATTTTGTGCACGCGATTTCTCGAAAACTATCCAGCCGATTTCGGCCATTTTTTCACAGATGATTGCCTGTGGTCATAATTCTAGAAGTTTTTTTAAATTTTGAAATCGTCACTTCCGGTTCCGATTTACGACCGATTTTGTAATTTTTTTCGACCCATTTTGTGCAGACATAAACTCAGAGATTATCAAAGACATAAATGTGAAATTTTCAGGATAGGTAGACTATAGTTTGAAGTTGTGCACCATATAATTTTTATACGCCAGCGGCGCCATTCCTTGGAGCTCGCTATGGCTCGAAAATTGGGTACGGATTTTTAATCAAAATTTTCACACGTTTTGATCTGTATCTTTTCATGAGTTGATATTTTGTTAAAAAATATATAACAAAAGTGGTAGATTTTTAAAAGTTCTTTTCACCAATATCACAAAAAAGGGGCTAGCCCCTTTAATTAGGGGCCAAGGGACTCGTAAACTCTATTACAAATAACTTAAAAACGATCAAGATTTTGTAATGCATTATTGAAGCAAAGTTGTTGATCATAACAATATCTATCAGAAAAAATTATTGTCACTCCCATTTATTACGTAACTAGGGATTTTTAGGGGCCAAAATCCTTAAATTTGGATGCAATATATCTAGAGAAAGAGACATATTTTGTTAAGCATTGTAGAAGAGAAAATGTTTGCATTGATAATTTTAATCGATTCCACTAATCAAAACACCAAAATCTGTCCCCATTAAGGATTTACAGGGCTTACCCCTAAAAGATTCAATCATTTATATCTAAAAAATGAACAACAATTTTAGATAGGTGTAAGAACAAAAATTGTTAGTATTCTTAAGACCTTTCCAACAAAATCAAGAAAAAGGGGCTGGCCCCTTTAATTAGGGGCCAGCTAGCTCGTAAACTCTATTACAAATAACTTATAAACGATCAAGATTTTGTAATGCATTATTGTAGCAAAGTTGTTGATCATAACAATATCTATCAGCAAAAATCATTGCCACGCCCATTTTTTACGTAACTAGGGATTTTTAGGGGCCAAAATCCTTAAATTTGGACGCAATATATCTAGAGAAGGAGACATATTTTGTTAAGCATTGTAGAAGAGAAAATGTCTGCATTGACGATTTTAATCGATTGCACTTATCAAAACACCAATATCTGTCCCCATTAAGGATTTATAGGACTGACCCCTAAAAGATTCAATCATTTATATCTCAAAAATGAACAACAATTTAAGATAGGTGTAAGAACAAAAATTGTTAGTATTCTGAAGACCTTTCCTACAAAATGAAGAAAAAGGGACTGGCCCCTTTAATTAGGGGCCAATAAACTCGTAAACTCTATTACAAATAACCTAAAAACGATCAAGATTTTGTAATGCATTATGGAAGCAAAGTTGTTGATCATAACAATATCTATCAGAAAAAATCATTGCCACTCCCATTTATAACGTAACTAGGGATTTTTAGGGGCCAAAATTCCTTAAATTTGGACGCAATATATCTAGAGAAGGAGACATATTTTGTTAAGCATTGTAGAAGAGAAAATGTCTGTATTGATGATACTAATCGATTCTACTAATCAAAACACCAAAATCTGTCCCCATTAAGGATTTACAGGGCTTACCCCTAAAAGATTCAATCATTTATATCTCAAAAATGAACAACAATTTTAGATAGGTGTAAGAACAAAAATTGTTAGTATTCTTAAGACCTTTCCAACAAAATCAAGAAAAAGGGGCTGGCCCCTTTAATTAGGGGCCAGCTAGCTCATAAACTCTATTACAAATAACTTAAAAACGATCAAGATTTTGTAATGCATTATTGTAGCAAAGTTGTTGATCATAACAATATCTATCAGCAAAAATCATTGCCACGCCTATTTTTTACGTAACTAGGGATTTTTAGGGGCCAAAATCCTTAGATTTGGACGCAATATATCTAGAGAAGGAGACATATTTTGTTAAGCATTGTAGAAGAGAAAATGTCTGCATTGACGATTTTAATCGATTGCACCTATCAAAACACCAATATCTGTCCCCATTAAGGATTTATAGGACTGACCCCTAAAAGATTCAATCATTTATATCTAAAAAAGGAACAACAATTTTAGATAGGTGTAAGAACAAAAACTGTTAGTATTCTTAAGACCTTTCCTACAAAATAAAGAAAAAGGGACTGGCCCCTTTAATTAGGGACCAATAAACTCGTAAACTCTATTACAAATAACCTAAAAACGATCAAGATTTTGTAATGCATTATGGAAGCAAAGTTGTTGATCATAACAATATCTATCAGAAAAAATCATTGCCACTCCCATTTATTACGTAACTAGGGATTTTTAGGGACCAAAATCCTTAAATTTGGACGCAATATATCTAGAGAAGGAGACATATTTTGTTAAGCATTGTAGAAGAGAAAATGTCTGTATTGATGATACTAATCGATTCTACTAATCAAAACACCAATGTCTGTCCCCATTAAGGATCTAAAGGGCTGACCCCTTAAATAATCAATTATATGTATCTAAAAAATGAGCAACAATTTAAGATAGGTGTAAGAACAGAAAATGTTTGTATTTGAGACACCTTTCGAATGAACTCAAGAAAAAGGGGCTGACCCCTCAAATTAGGTCCAAGAGACTCGTAAAGTCTATAACAAATATCTTAAAAGCGATCAAGATTTTGTGATGCACTATAGAAGCAAAGTTGTTGATCGTAGCAATATCAGTTTGTAAAACTCATTCCAACACCCATTGGTGACGTAATTGGGGATTTTAGGGGACCAAAAGCTTAAATCTTTAATGTGCTGTACGTGAAAAAGCAAAAACTTTCTTAGGCATTGTAAATGATATTGACAATCTTATACATCATCTGAAAGGGAGGAGTTGAGGGAGAATTCTGAAATTTCATTGATATCTTAATCATATCGTTTAAAAAATTGAACGGAAGACCTACTCGTTACTCGTAACGAGATCGTATCTAGTTATTATTATTTTTCTTTTCCACAAATTTTGTGCACGCGATTTCTCGAAAACTATTCGACCGATTTCCACAATTTTTTCACAGATGATTGGACTTCATATGATCTTCATACATTTTTGATAATTTTCCTGTCGTCACTTCCGGTACCGATTTATCGGCCATTTTGTTCATTTTTACGACCTATTTTGTGCACACAAAAACTCAAAAACTATCAGAGATATGAATATGAACTTTTCAGGATAATTAGACCATAGTTTGAAGATGTGCCCATTGTTTTTGTTTTACTCCTATGGCGCCATTTCTTGAAGCTCGCTATGGCTCGAAAATTGGGTCCGAATTATTTATCAAAATTTTCATACGTTTTGATCTGTATCTTTTTATCAGTTGATATTTTGTTAAGACATATATAACAAAAGTGGTAGAGAATCAATAGCTCTTTCAAACAAAATCAAGAAAAAGGGGCTGGCCCCTTTATTTAGGGGCCAAAACACACGTAAACTTTATTACAAATAACTGAAAAATGATAAAGATTTTGTAATGCACTATAGAAGCAAAGTTGTTGATCGTAACAATATATATCAGGAAAAATCATTGCCACGCCCATTTATTACGTAATTAGGGATTTATAGGGGCCAACGTTCTCAAACTTTGATATGATATATCTAGAGAACAAGACATATTTTGTTAAGCATTGTAGAAGAGAAAATACTTGTATTGATGACGTAAATCGATTCCACTAATGAAAACACCAATTCCTGTCCCCATTAAGGATCTAGAGGACTGACCCCTAAAATATTCAATCATTTGTATATCAAAAATTAACGACAATTCTAGATGGGTGTAAGAACAAAAAATGTTAGTATTTGTGTGACGTTTTTAGGGAAATCAAGAAAATGGGGCTGGTCCCTTTAATTAGGGGCCAAGACACTCGTAAACTCTATTACAAATAACATAAAAACGATAAACATTTTGTAGTGCATTAAAGAAGCAAAGTTATTAATCATAACAATATCTATAAGAATAAATCATGGACACGCCCATTTATGACGTAATAAGGGATTTTTAGGGGACAAAGTACTTAAACTTTGACGCAATTTATCTACAGAAGGAAACATATTTTGTTAAGCATTGTAGAAAAGAAAATGTTTGCATTAATGATTCTAATCGATTCCACTAATCAAAACACCAATGCCTGTCCCCATTAAGGATCTACAGTGCTGGCCCCTAAAATATTCAATCATTTGTATCTCAAAAATGAACAACAATTTTTGATGGGTGTAAGAACAAAAAATGTTAGTATTTGTGAGACCTTTTCAATGAAATCAAGAAAAAGGGGCTGGCCCCTTAAATTAGGGGCCAAGATACTGGTAAACTCTATTACAAATAAGTTAAAAACGATAAAGATTTAGTAATGCATTATAGAAGCAAAGTTGTTGATCATAACAATATCTGCTTGAAAAACCATACCCATTTATTACTTAATTAGGGATTTATAGGAACCAAAGTCCTTAAACTTTTTTAAAAAAATTGAACGGAAGACCTACTCGTTACTCGTAACGAGATCGTATCTAGTTATTATTATTATTATTATTTTTCTTTTCCACAAATTTTGTGCACGCGATTTCTCGAAAACTATCGGACCGATTTCCACAATTTTTTCACAGATGATTGGACTTCATATGATCTTCATACATTTTTGATAATTTTCCTGTCGTCACTTCCGGTACCGATTTATCGGCCATTTTGTTGATTTTTACGACCTATTTTGTGCACACAAAAACTCAAAAACTATCAGAGATATGAATATGAAATTTTCAGGATAGTTAGACCATAGTTTGAAGATGTGCCCATTATTTTTGTTTTACTCCTGTGGCGCCATTTCTTGGAGCTCGCTATGGCTCGAAAATTGGATACGGATTTTTAATCAAAATTTTGTACGTTTTGATCTGTATCTTTTTATCAGTTGATATTTTGTTGAGAGATATATAACAAAAGTGGTAGAGTATGAAAAGTTCTTTTCACCGATATCACGGAAAAGGGGCTAGCCCCTTTAATTAGGGGCCAAGAAACTCGTAAACTCTATTACAAATAACTTAAAAACGATCAAGATTTTGTAATGCATTATAGAAGCAAAGTTGTTGATCATAACAATATCTGTCAGAAAAAATCATTGACACGCCCATTTATTACGTAGCTAGGGATTTTTAGGGGCCAAAAACCTTAAATTTTGACGTAATATATCTAGAGAAGGAGACATATTTTGTTAAGCATTGTAGAAGAGAAAATGTCTGCATTGATAATTTTAATCGATTCCACTTATCAAAACATCAATATCTGTCCCCATTAAGGATTTACAGGGCTGACCCCTAAAAGATTCAATCAATTATATCTCAAAAATGAACAACAATTCTAGATAGCTGTAAGAATAAAAAATGATACTATACTTACGATCTTTCCAACAAAATCAAGAAAAAGGGCCTGGCCCCTTTAATTAGGGGCCAACACACTCGTAAACTCTATTACAATTAACTTAAAAATGATAAAGATTTTGTAATGCATTATAGAAGCAAAGTTGTTGATCATAACAATATCTATCAGAAAAAATCATTGCCAGCCCATTTATTACGTAACTAGGGATTTTTAGGGGCCAAAGTCCTTAAACTTTGATGCAATATTTCTAGAGAAGGAGACATATTTTGTGAAGTATTATAGAAGAGAAAATATCTGCATGGATGGTTCTAATCGATTCCACTTATAAAACACCAATGTCTGTCCCCATTAAGGATCTATAGGACTGTCCCCTAAAATATTCAATCGTTTATATCTCAAAAACTAACAACAATTTTGTATAGGTTTACGAACAAAAAATGATAGTATTCTTAAGAACTTTTCAATGAACTCAAGAAAAAGGGGCTGGCCCTTAAAATTACGGGCCAAGATACTAGTAAACACTATTACAAATAACTTAAAAACGATCAAGATCGTGTAATGCATTATAGAAGACAAGTTGTTGATCGTAACAAAGTCTGTTTGAAAAACTCTTTGCCACAACCATTTATTACTTGATTAGGGATTTATAGGAGCCAAAGTCCTTAAACTTTTTAAAAAATTGAACGGAAGACCTACTCGTTACTCGTAACGAGATCGTATCTAGTTATTATTATTATTATTATTATTATTATTATTATTCTTTTCCACAAATTTTGTGCACGCGATTTCTCGAAAACTATTCGACCGATTTCCACAATTTTTTCACAGATGATTGGCCTTCATATGATCTTTAAACATTTTTGATAATTTTCCTGTCGTCACTTCCGGTACCGATTTATCGGCCATTTTGTTCATTTTTACGACCTATTTTGTGCACACAAAAACTCAAAAACTATCAGAGATATGAATATGAAATTTTCAGGATAGTTATATCATAGTTTGAAGTTGTGCCCATTGTTTTTGTTTTACTCCTGTGGCGCCATTTCTTGGAGCTCGCTATGGCTCGAACATTGGGTACGGATTTTTAATCACAATTTTCACTCGTTTTGATCTGTATCTTTTTATCAGTTGATATTTTGTTAAGACATATATAACAAAAGTGGTAGAGTATGAAAAGTTCTTTTCACCGATATCACGAAAAAGGGGCTAGCCCCTTTAATTAGGGACCAAGAGACTCGTAAACTCTATGACAAATAACTTAAAAACGATCAAGATTTTGTAATGCATTTTAGAAGCAAAGTTGTTGATCATAACAATATCAGTCAGCAAAAATCATTGCCATGCCTATTTATTACGTAACTAGGGATTTTTAGGGGCCAAAAACCTTAAATTTTGACGCAATATATCTAGAGAAGGAGACATATTTTGTTAAGCATTGTAGAAGAGAAAATGTCTGCATTGATAATTTTAATCGATTGCACTTATCAAAACATCAATATCTGTCCCCATTAAGGATTTACAGGGCTGACCCCTAAAAGATTCAATCAATTATATCTCAAAAATGAACAACAATTTTAGATAGGTGTAAGAACAAAAATTGTTAGTATCCTTCAGACCTTTCCAACAAAATCAAGAAAAAGGGGCTGGCCCCTTTAATTAGGGGCCAATAAACTCGTAAACTCTATAACAAATAACTTTAAAACGATCTAGATTTTGTAATGCATTATCGAAGCAAAGATGTTGATCGTAGCAATGTCTATCTGAAAAATCATTGCCACGCCCATTTATTACGTAATTAAGGATTATTAGGGGCCAAAGTCCTTAAACTTTGACGCAATATATCTAGAGAAGGAGACATATTTTGTTAAGCATTGTAGAAGAGAAAATGTCTGCATTGATGATTTTAATCGATGCCACTAATCAAAACACCAATGTATGTTCCCATAAAGGATTTACAGGGCTGATCCCTAAAAGATTCAATCATTTATATCTCAAAAATGAACAACAATTTAAGAAAGGTGTAAGAACAAAAAATGTTACTATACTTAAGATCTTTCCAACTAAATCAAGAAAAAGGGACTGGCCCCTTTCATTAGGGGCCAACACACTCGTAAACTCTATTACAAATAACCCTAAAACGATAAAGATTTTGTAATGCATTATAGAAGCAAAGTTGTTGATCATAACAATATCTATCAGAAAAAATCATTGCCAGCCCATTTATTACGTAACTAGGGATTTTTAGGGGCCAAAAACCTTAAACTTTGACGCAATATATCTAGAGAAGGAATATAATAAAAATAAGATTTTGTTAAGTATTATAGAAGAGAAAATGTCTGCATGGATGGTTCTAATCGATTCCACTTATCAAAACACCAATGTCTGTCCCCATTAAGGATCTATAGGACTGGCCCCTAAAATATTCAATCGTTTATATCTCAAAAATTAACAACAATTTTTGATAGGTTTACGAACAAAAAATGATAGTATTCTTAAGAACTTTTCAATGAACTCAA